>AP027106.1:62490966-62903650 GCA_028142955.1 Pinctada fucata
TGCCTAAAATTCTGGACGTAGTTTATGCATAATTCATTCACAATTACTGTGTTTCGCCGCCAACATCTTAACATTGAGGTAATAAACTTACGACTTTCGTCTTGTTAAATATTATAGTCTTCTTTACCCCAGAGTCTTGTTTTAAAAATGCATTCTCTCCGTGTCTCTCTCTCTCTCTCTCTCTCTCTCTCTCTCTCTTTTATTACCGAAACTAATATTGAATGATACCCTTTTCTATGTTGAAATGACAAATATGGATAATGACCATATCCCTGTTTACAGCACAAAATCGATAATTCAGATAATCAGAAACCGAAGGCATACAAAATCAGGATAAAACAGGAACCAAAGGAAACAAACAAAAACCTCCACCATATGAAAAGAAGCGAACTCCCGAAAACTATCTGATTTTATACGCTCAATACATGGATGGAGTGTATAAATATCTTTTTCCCGTTGTTATCCTTTGTTTGAGAATTTTTTTTTTTTCGCTTTAATTTTGCTAGAATCTGATAGGCGGTTCTGGTCAAAGAAATAAAAGTTTAGCCATTCTATTGCAAAGTTTGTAAATGTAACCTATTGCTATTTTGAAACTTCATTACATGATTTGAATATCTCACGTCACTGCATGCACTTGTGGTGTTAAATAAATGACGTCATCTAATGACATCATTACTTCGTCCCGACGTGGCCCAAAACGACGTAACATATATACATGTAGTACTTTCAATATTTTTGTTTAACGAAAATATATCAAATATCAATAATGAATATGAATATATGTCATGTTGAAAAAATCAATCTGTTCCTTGGATGTGTCAAAAATATTTCTTTCACCGAATAATATCTATTTCTGCTAGTAATCGATCGCAGAACCTTTATGAATTTGTCTTATTTTCTCAAGTTTGGTGTCAAGATTTTTATTTGGAGAAAATAATTGCATCTTAAACAAAGTTAGCAAGATATTCATAATTGGGCCAGCAAGTTTCGAAATATAGCAGGACAATGACGAACAATTGACCGGGAAAACCAAGATAACAACATGCAAGGTTCGCTCTGCATTAAATGAAAATGTACTTCAAGTGTTGTTAATGCTCTTCTATTGAAAATTTGATAAGAAACCTTTTTTGTATACGTAATATTTCTACTACAAGCAGTTTTGTTATACATGTACTCTACAGAAGTCATCATTCAGCAGGATATACCCTCACGTCATGTTTGCACTTGCTCCGTGAGAAAGTTATTTCAATATTTCTATGTTGGCAAAAGCCTCTTTGGAAATAAAATTTATGAAAAAGAGTAGTAATCGGACTCATTCAACATTTTGATGCGATATGTTTTTCGAAGAGACTTTTGCTCGTACCGTAACTTAGGTTTAAACCGCAAAATTCGGAAGAAATCCGGAAATTACGCGATCGAACCAGGTTTATACAAGTAGACCAGAGCTTTCGGGGGAAATTTCACATGGAACAAAAATCGATTTGGGGACTTTCCATCTTCCTGCTTCTATCGGCACAGAAACGTGATAGAAATAATCAAATATGAAATCGACGAAAATTTTGGGCCAAATAGGGCATATAACGGATTTTCTCCTTTCTTGAAATTTCTAGAACGTGGGTCCTTTAGCATCATATCCCACCCATACTTCTTCTTCAGTCGCTACATTTTTGACGTAATAGCTTTCGTGCTTTTTGGCCTTATTGCATTGTTTAGATTATGGTTCACTGACGAAGTTTGATTTGCCGAAAAGTGCATGTCTGGTTTATGCTGCAGATTTCTTTTCTTTTCTTAAATGATGATTTTGAATTTAAAGACGTTTAGCATTGGAAATACACAAGTTTGAATAGACAGTGCGATATTGACGATAATAGACAATACAACGATGAACTGATGGAAAGAAGGTAATTCATTACTATAGCACCAATTAACATCAGACGATGTAACTGAACCTAAGTAGAAAGCAGTTTGCACGGATCATTGGCGCACAACAATTACATTCGTCCGATTGGAGGGAATTTTAATTTCCTTAGTTCGAATTTTTGTGGTTTAATTTTGCCTAATCACCATGACTTTGGCATCTCGGTTCTTGTACTGTCTCAACATAGCATAGATATGCATAAAAAGATGCAAGTACTCCGTTCCAAAGGTTTATTTAGGAATGCCAGCATGTGAGTTGTGGTAAAAGGCTAAAAGTAATAATAAAAAAAAAACAATCATAAGAACACAAAACAAAATGTTGCAAATTATGGCAGAAACAGCTTTCCATACTTTAAAAATTGAGTAGCAAACATGGTACGAATTTGACATATTATATGACATTACACATAAAGGTTACCATACAATTTGTAACCAATTAGCATTTGCGTGAATCTAATTAACAACACAATATTTCAGAAACATCTCGCGACAAATTTATCAAGATACATGAATGTTCATAATGAAAAGGTAGAGAAGAAAATTGACTTACATTGTGAGCTTACAAAGATAAAAAAAGTCCAACACAAAAAATCACGTCACACATTTAGCTTAACAAAGAAATCGAAAGTAAAACTGACTCTTCCAGGTAAAACATTCATAATAATTCCACAAAGCGTACAAAGAAAGATACCTCTAGTCACTGGAAAAATAAAGGTGTAAAATACAAGGTAAATTCAATTGACAGACAGTTCACTCCTCGCCTGATATATATCTGATATCACAATTACAACACAAGAAATACATAAGTGAGTTCACTGTTCAAGTAATACAACGAGTTCGGTCACTGGTCGAATGTTAGTAGTCGTTTTGGTACCCTTGATGACCCGGATCTCTGCTTTACGAATGAGACCGTCTTGACTAGGTAAAGTTCGGAGCATAATGCCCATGGGCCAGTTGTTGCGCGAAGCGTGTTTCTCGCGGAGAAGCACAATGTCCCCTTCTCTGAGATCGCGTTTGCTGTCTAACCACTTACGACGGGGCTGTAACGTCTGTTTATTTTCGGTTTTCCACCTTTTCCAAAAGATGGACGACAGATTCTGGACCCTTTTCCATTGTTTGAGAAGTTACTCCTTCGGATCGCAATCGGAAAGCTCTAGACAACTCTGATCAGTTTCAGTCTTCTGGTTGAGAAGCATTGCCAGAGTGAGTATGAACGGTGATTGTTCATCAGAAGAAACCAGAAGTAGAGGTCTAAAGTTGATGATTGATGTTACTTCCGCTAAGAATGTGGTAAGTACTTCGTGGGTGAGATTGCGGGATCCATACTCAAGCAGCATCGAGTCAAGAAAGTGCATCGTCCTATCATCCTCTCCCACACCCTTCCCATGTGCGAAGAGTGTGGAGAGTTGAATATCCAAGTAGTGCCATTATTTTACAGGAAGTCACGAACTGGGCCATCCTCGACGTTGATAGCATCGATCTGAAGTGGAGCAACGGCTCCAACGAAGTTAGTTCCACGGTCGGAACGTATGGTCTTCACACTTCCTCTGATAGCAATGAACCTCCTTAGCGTATTTATAAAAGAGGACGTAGACATCTCCTCTATGACTTCTATGTGCACGGCGCGGGTTGCCATGCAAGTGACTAGTGCAACCCAGCGTTTAGAGTTTGTGGATCCACCGCGCATGCGTCGTGTGAGAACATCCCATGGCCCAAATATATCCATTCCAACGGAGGTAAATGGCGGTTGACCAGGTGTGAGCCTGTCCTCTGGAAGAAAGGACATTTTCTGGATATGTAGCTTGCCGTGTAGCAACCTGCAAGTGAAGCACTTGTGAATGAGAGACGACACAAGACGTTTGCAGCCTGTGATCCAGAAGCCGGAGGATCGTATCTTGCCCTCAGTAAAGTGGCGCCCTTGGTGCTTTACGTCGCTGTAACACTTTCTTATCAGCAGGTTAGCAATGTGGTGTTTCCCAGGAATTATGATGGGATTCTTGAAAGACGGGGATCTTCCTTCATATTATTGAGACGTCGACCAACAACGAGAAATCCATCCGAATTGAGTTTCGGATCAAGTGAAGCGATCGCACAATCCTTCGGAAGTAGCTTTGAAGATTGTAGCGTCCATTCGATCAAAGCTTTTGATTTTTCGACACTTTACACTAACATTCCACATTCTAAATTGAAAGAAAGACTCGCAAAAATTATAAGTAATGCGTTTACAAGTAAGAACGGTAATCGCAATTACAAATTTATTGTTGTTAACTATGACAAAACCTACTTTGTCAAAGAAAAGTCTTATTCTGAAAATAAGTACACTGAAACAGATATTATTCAAATGTTAAACTTTCTGATCGACAACATTTTTGTGGTGTTTGGAGGAAAGGTCTTCCAGCAAATTGTCGGAATTCCAATGGGGACCAATTGTGCCCCACTCCTTGCCGACATTTTCCTTTACTCGTACGAAGCTGAATTCATTCAATCTGAATAACTGATTGGCATTTCTTCAATGTTTGAATTCATTAATACTCTAAACATTGTCCAAGTTTAAACAGACTTCGGACTTCGGGTACTTAAAGGGGCATCTCAAAACCTCAGATACGATTAGAAAAGAAAGGTAAATTTAACTACGAATTCGAAACGGGAAACAATTAAAGTCCGATTCAATTTCTTAGTAGAATATTTGAAAATAACAATAAATTTAAGAATTTCTATAAATGAATTAATGAAAAAGGGAATAAAGATTTTGCGAAAGGCAGGTGTCCTCTCCGATCATTTTTTTTTTCTATAAGATTTTCTTAATTTCCAGAAAGTCTTTACTAGTTTGTAAAAGCGAAAACCATGGGCCTGAAAGTTTCTTGGTGATTTGTAAATTTCTAGTTTGAAAATCCAAAAGATCAGTACATGATATAGCAGACCGGATGAGGTGTCAACTGTAAATACCGTATAATGGTAGTCCAGGAACATCAACGTAAAAAAAAAAGCCCGCGGAATTTTACTATGTTGAATCCAAATCAATTTTTTTTGGCCTTGTATACTTGCATGAAGCTTTTGGGTCAATTCTAATGGATAAATTACATTTTTGTTTTTTAAAAATACCGTATGAGGAAATTTTATAGGCTTGAAAATTTCTATATTTCCATTTGTCAATAACATCCCATGATTGTTTAATAGACCAAAAGAAGTTATCATCATCCATGTGCTCCTTTATCGTCGTGAGTGCTGATGTCAGATTTCTTTACAAAATTGTAGTTGAGCAGATGCTAGAATTACCAATGTGTCGAAATTTGTATTGAGAATTGTGCAGTTTTGGTAATACATAACTTTTACTGAAATCAAGAAGTTGATTATATCTATTGAATAGAATAATATTAACTTTATGTAAATTCTTACATGATAAAGCAGTCGAAATTGCGTTTATTCATGTTTCTCGTACACAGTTTCGTACTTAAAACTAAAGAACGTCTTCAGATTGTGACGTCAAACGATGATACGTAGACGTTGACACTTCGACATTTTTGTAATTAATCCTCTCTATAGTCAGAATCCAATCCAATTTCTCTACATTCTAGAACTGTTAGCTAAAAGCAATACAAAAATTAAAAAAAAAAAATCTTATTAGATGGCGTTACAATCGCTACTGAAATAAATTTTGATGAATCTGTAAATCACTTTGCCTCGAAGTACAAATGATGGCATTTACTATTCGAAACACAGTCTTGTCTAGTGCTTTTAACTGTTGTTCAAGAAGGATGTAAGTTGGAACACTTCAAATTCCTTTTACCATTTATGTTAAAGCACATTTGTCCGACATATGTAAAACGTCTTCCAATCCAAAAGAATCATTTAAGAACAGATAATTCAACAGCATGGACCAGACATGCACGTTTCGGGTATTAAACCCTCGTCACTGATCCTCAATCTTAATAATGTAGTATGGCCAAAGAGTATGAAAGTTATTATTTCTAAAACCGAAAGACGTAGTTGAATGGCTGGGATATGAACTTGATGCTTCAGGACCCATGTTGAGCTTGATCTGATGATTCGAACTGTCATAGATTAAAATGGGCAATTCTAAAAAGGACAAAACAAAAATGCCTAAAATAACAATAGCATTGGGGTGTTATATATTTCATAATCTATCTACCTTAAAATGTCATTATTTCGTCTCAATCGCTTGACTGAATAAGCTCCGCTCTGCCATATAACTTTGCTACGACAATTATATTTCAATTGCATTCTCCGCTAATTTTTCATTCATAACTTTTTGACGGGACGCTCACTCCTGTCGGGAACAGGATCCTGTCTATATTCGTCGTTTTGTGATTGCCGTGTATATGGAAGCGGTCGTAATTATGTCACATTCCCCTAGGTCTTTGACTCATGATCTACAATTGATACTTCTTCCTGGTACATGTATACCCTTCTTCTAACAGAAGAATACGTACGTCCATAAAGACCTCCTGAAAAAAAGCAAGAAGGAAAATGTGCTGCTAGTTCAATTAATAATCTGCAAGGCTTCAATTTAATAATTTTGGCAATAATTGGCATAGTTCATTACATTCATCTGAAATTTATTCAAATAAGGAAATAGAGATAACATAGTTCCAAATTATTTCTTTATTTTTAAGAAATCAAGAAGTCATTGGTTTGCAAATTAAGTCCGAAGAATCAAACAATGTTGCTGATCATGAAAAAGGACAAGAAACTCTCAGCATGGAAAGCCCTATTCAAATGGAAGACGAAATTTAACAGTAGTAAGTCTTGATCTGAATCGAAGGATTTCTTTTCCTCGACAGACTACAAATCATACAAATCATGGACATGTAGTGACCTGTGTAATGCCTTGTCCTTCCTCTTGGACAATATTTATGTTAGATTTGGTGAGGATCTATACAAGCATGTTGTAGGAATTCCTATTGGTACTAACTGTGCGCCTCTGGTTGCAGATTTATTTTTATACACCAAAATCTTCAAAAGCAAAGAAAATTTGATGAACTGAAATGTTTCAATAATACTTCTAGGTATCTGAATGATATTCTAACCATTGACAATCCTGCTTTTGAATTATATAAGAATGAAATTTATCCACAAGAATTAATCCTTAACAAGGCAAACATTTCAAATACAGAAACACCCTTTTTGGATCTAAATATCAAAATTGTAAACGGAAAGATTCATATAAGTGTATATGACAAAAGGGATGATTTTGGATTCAACATAGTAAATTTCCCTTGGCTTGACGGTGATGTTCCAAGATTACCGTCATACGGCATTTACATATCACAGCTCATCCGGTACGCTAGAGCATGTACTGATATTTTGGATTTTCACAGTAGAAATTTACAAATTACCAACAAACTTTTAGGTCAAGGTTTCCGCTTTCATAAACTAGTTAAGACTTTCTGGAAATTTTACAAAAAATACAGTCAACTTCTTTTACAATTCGGATCTATACATGCAACGGAGTACATTACTTCGGGTATAACACAACCTGTCTTTTATGGTGATATGATTAACAAAATAAAAAGGATCAAAGGTAGGCAGCATAACCATCGAAAATGCGTCAGAATCATCAAACGCCTCTTCTACCGTGGATATGATCCTAATGTCACCAGACGGACACTAGGCTTGGTACTTGACCAATCTACAGTCTTGTACAAGCGCATCCTTGAGACTTGCACTCTGACTGACTGTGACGACGGGACTCCATGACGGGCCCTGTCCAAACCTCTTTAGAGAAGACAGGGCCCCGACCACCTGTCCTCTCTGAATGTCAGTCGGACTCCTCGGGTGATTACATACATGAGCTCGCTACAGCCGGCAGAGCACGGACTGTATTACGCATGCCCTCTTTTTATATCCATTTACATATTCATCTGTGTCTCTGGGGCCTCTGCGTTTTGCGGTCTTGTTTGTGTGATGTCATCTTATAGTGAGGAGGTTGTTTTACACCACAATTGTACGTTTTTCGAGACCTCTGGGTAATTGGAGAAGTGAGAGGGTTGTGCGCAAGTAATCCAGGATAGCAACACCATTTGCTACTTGCGTGACAGATGGCCGTCCAAAGTCGGCACCGGTTACCCATTGGTTTCGTCGGTTTATGTGTAGTCTTTTGTGTTTGATGTTTACATGTCGTGTGTCTCTTTTCCGTCTCGTGCTGTACTCGTCTTTTGCGTTTTTGCATCGGGTGTTTTGGTGTTTTACTGTTGATGCTGCAACGGGGTCTTGTTGGAGATCTCCTCCCTTCTTTTTGAGTCAAGAAAGAAGGAGATGGAGGATCAAATCCAAAGTTTAGCTGACGAATTGAAAGGGGGAAAGGAGGAGGACGAAGAAGAATAAAGAATAAAATAAGAGGAAAAGTAGAAAACACTGAAGGCATTAAAAGAGCAGATGAATGCAACAAAAAGGAATTTACATAGTATATACGTTATGAGCCTAAATCGACCCAATCAATTTTGAAAAAAATGAAACTGACTATTCAAAACTCTTTTGATTTAATTTTCGAATGACGAATTGAAAGGGGCAAAGAAAGAGGACAAAGAAGAATAAAGAATAAGATATGAGAAAAAGTAGAAAAAACTGAAGACATTAAAAGAGCAGAGAAATGCGGCAAAAGGTATTTAAATAGTATATACGTTATGAGCCTAAATCGGCCCAACCAATTTCAAAAAATGAAACTGATTATTCAAAACTCTTTTGACTTAATTTTCATTGTTGAAGATTAAATCAATCAGAAATATACGATAAGGTCAGAGATTCCTCCAAAATAGGTCGGTATAAACAAGAAAACCGGACATAAATCTCAGAATTTGTCGTTTTTGGGGCTACTTTTCCACCTTTGGCGTCGAAATTCAACTGAAGCACAGGTCAGACGGAAAATATTTGTCGTGCATTGTTTTCCATAGAGAAAGAGCTTTAGTTTGATACTTATTCTTTTTCTGTGATGACAGTAATTGAAGTGAAAACTTAACTTTCTAATTTGAAGAAGAAGTTGAAAAATTATACGTTTACGTTTCATGACGTCATGATAACAATTACGTCACGACTTATGTCATACGTCGACATTCATCATTTTTATAAGAATATTTCAATAGATAATTCTGTCACCAAAACTTATACTGTTTGATCAATAAACTTTATCTTTCGTTTGATTTCTTTTCATTTCTTTAAAAATTCGCTCAAACAATCGAAAATTCGCCAAAAGCGCATCGTTGACTCGTAGTCAATATTACATTTTCCTTCCTCGTCTTGATGTTTTCCTCTTCTATCTTTAACTATGTCTCTAAAAATAAGGATTGGAAAATACAAAATACCACATATAGTACATAGGTCATACTTTAATTTTCATTCAAATATTTTTTAAAATGTCCAAATGTATAGTTACGATTGCTTTACATTAAATCTTACATTTGTCGGTTAATAACCACTTGACTATCAATCTATATCTAATAACAATATAAATTAAAATACGGCATTGAAGAATCCGTTGTTGTATTCATTTATCTTTTTAATAAGAAGACGACCTGCGCCACACCATAGTGTGTCCTTTCAAAAGACGAGCGTTCAGGTAAAAAAATAGCTGACGAACAAATTATCTTAATGGTTCTTATTCTTCAGTGTTTATAAGCAAAAAATAAACCAAACATCAACCTGATATATTTGAAATCAATTATTGGAATTCGAACAATTATATGTTACAATTTACTTTTCGATTGTCACTTTCATACTTTTTTTAAAAAGTCTTCTTAAAAAAAGGACCTAAGTATAGAATCCCATCCAAGATAGATTTTGTCAAATGCCGTGAAGTGCTTACGGAAGCCTTCGATAATTATACGAAAAGATGGTGTAAATCAGAAGGAGTCGAACCGCATGCTCTGAATGACTGGAAAAACCTCATTTTAGATATAACGGATATTCGAATAGATAACTTCCATAAAAACCCTCATCTTTTTCAAAATCCCCGTTCCAAATCAGAAAGATATTTCAAATCCAAACTAAGTAAATTGCATGAAAAATATGTCTTTGCACCAGCTGATAAAGCAGCCAACAACACCATTATCATTTGAAAACGTTACTACATATCAACTTTGATTTCGGAACTTTCGTCTACTAATACATATATCAAAAGCAATGAAAGTGCATCTAACATTTTAGGAAAGCATAACAGTGAACTGTCTTCATTCAATATCTCTATTTCTAAATTGGATCTCCCAACACTATATTGCATACCGAAACTGCACAAGTCTCCTTACAAATTTCGATTTATTGCTAATTCTAGTAACTGCTCCACTACAATTTTGTCTAGAAATCTGACGTCAGCACTAACTGCTATTAAAGAACACATAACTAGATATTGTGAAACGGTTCTTAACAGGAACGATGTAAATTTATTTTGGTCTATTAAGAATTCAGGGGATGTGATTGAAAAAATGAAATCTGGAAATTTCCAAGCCAATACGATTTCTTCATACGACTTCTCTAATATGTACACCACACTTCCTCATGACAAAATTAATGATCGATTATCTAATCTCATTAAATGGTGTTTTGATCGAGAGCGAAAAACTTACATTTGTACATCTGAATCGAAGGGTTTCTTTTCCTCGACAGACTACAAATCATACAAATCATGGACATGTAGTGACCTTTGTAATGCCTTGTCCTTCCTCTTGGACAATATTTATGTTAGATTTGGTGAGGATCTATACAAGCAGGTTGTAGGAATTCCTATGGGTACTAACTGTGCGCCTCTTGTTGCAGATTTATTTTTATACACGTACGAAAAAGAATTTATCCAAAATCTTCAAAAGCAAAGAAAATTTGATGAGCTGAAATGTTTCAATAATACTTCTAGGTATCTGGATGATATTCTAACCATTAACAATCCTGCTTTTGAATTATATAAGAATGAAATTTATCCACAAGAATTAACCCTTAACAAGGCAAACATTTCAAATACAGAAACACCCTTTTTGGACCTAAATATCAAAATTGTAAACGGAAAGATTCATACAAGTGTATATGACAAAAGGGATGATTTTGGATTCAACATAGTAAATTTCCCTTGGCTTGACGGTGATGTTCCAAGATTACCGTCATACGGCATTTACATATCACAGCTCATCCGGTACGCTAGAGCATGTACTGATATCTTGGATTTTCACAGTAGAAATTTACAAATTACCAAAAAACTTTTAGGCCAAGGTTTCCGCTTTCATAAACTAGTTAAGACTTTCTGGAAATTTTACAAAAATTACAGTCAACTTCTTTTAAAATTCGGATCTAGACATGCAACAGAGTACATTACTATGGGTATTACACAACCTGTCTTTTATGGTGATATGATAAACAAAATAAAAAGGATCAAAGGTAGGCAGCATAACCATCGAAAATGCGTCAGAATCATCAAACGCCTTTTATACCGTGGGTATGATCCTAATGTCACCAGACGGACACTAGGCTTGGTACTTGACCAATCTACAGTCTTGTACAAGCGCATCCTTGAGACTTGCACTCTGACTGACTGTGACGACGGGACTCCATGACGGGCCCTGTCCAAACCTCTTTAGAGAAGACAAGGCCCCGACCACTTGTCCTCTCTGAATGTCAGTCGGACTCCTCGGGTGATTACATACATGAGCTCGCTACAGCCGGCAGAGCACGGACTGTATTACGCATGCCCTCTTTTTATATCCATTTACATATTCATCTGTGTCTATGGGGCCTCTGCGTTTCGCGGTCTTGTTTGTGTGATGTCATCTTACAGTGAGGAGGTTGTTTTACACCACAATTGTACGTTCTTCGAGACCTCTGGGTAATTGGAGAAGTGAGAGGGTTGTGCGCACGTAATCCAGGATAACCACACCATTTGCTACTTGCGTGACAAATGGCCGTCCAAAGTCGGCACCGGTTACCCATTGGTCTCGTCGGTTTATGTGTAGTCTTTTGTGTTTGATGTTTACATGTCGTGTGTCTCTTTTCCGTCTCGTGCTGTACTCGTCTTTTGTGTTTTTGCATCGGGTGTTTTGGTGTTTTACTGTTGATGCTGCAACGGGGTCTTGTTGGAGATCTCCTACCTTCTTTTTTTTTGGCATATTACTTTGTTTAGATTTTAGGATCACTGATGAGGGTTAAGTACCCGAAACGTGCATGTCTGGTCCACGTTGCCAATTTATCTGTTCTTAAACGATGCTATTCAATTTGAAGACGTTTACATTTATGTCTTTAATCGACGGCGGGTGCGGCTAGCCAACAGGGGATGCTTACTCCTCCCGGGCGCCTGGTCCCACCTATGGCTTGCTGGGGGTCCGTCGATGTTTACTTTTGTGCTCTATTTTGGGTGCTCTTGAGATTATCGTCAGGATCTTCTTTAACTCATTTGTGTCACACTTATGCCCTTTGCCGTGTGGAGCTCGTAAAAAAGTTCCCCGCGGGGGGTTTGACAGTAAGTGTTTTGAATATACTTCCCTGACATTGTCGCCATGGCACTATCTATGCAGAAATAACGTCAGACAGTGCATGAATTTTATATATTTTCATTTCCATGCTTCATTAACATCGACGGCGGGTGCGGCTAGCCAACAGGGGATGCTTACTCCTCCCGGGCGCCTGGTCCCACCTCTGGCTTGCTGGGGGTCCGTCGATGTTTACTTTTGTGCTCTATTGTGGGTGCTCTTGAGATTATCGTCAGGATCTTCTTTAACTCATTTGTGTCACACTTATGCCCTTTGCCGTGTGGAGCTCGTAAAAAAGTTCCCCGCGGGGGGTTTGACAGTAAGTGTTTTGAATATACTTCCCTGACATTGTCGCCATGGCAATTTCTATGCAGAAATAACGTCAGACAGTGCATGAATTTTATATATTTTCATTTCCATGCTTCATTAACATCGACGACGGGTGCGGCTAGCCAACAGGGGATGCATACTCCTCCCGGGCGCCTGGTCCCACCTCTGGCTTGCTGGGGGTCCGTCGATGTTTAATTTTGTGCTCTATTGTGGGTGCTGTTGAGATTATCGTCAGGATCTTCTTTAACTCATTTAAGTATAAATAATTACTTTACAAATCCTATGGAATTTCCTCATTCGGCATTTAATTAGTCAATTGCATTGTTCTTGCATTATTTTTCATGCTTGTTTTACTCTACGAGTTGAATATTAGTGTTGTAAAAATCACAGACGTCGGCGACATCATAGCTAACACACTTTGATTTCGATTAATCGATTATGATTTAAGGAACGGAAATTCTACAGCATTCCGTGTGAACAAATTAACACCATACATCCACGCAAATCAATACTTAGAAGGACCCGACACTGTTATTGTTTCAAGATTCTTTCTGAATAAAATGTGATTTAGGTAATATGGTAGGTGTTTAACAGTGTTTCGACGGTATTATCATTTATAATATATTTAAGGCCCATCTCTTCAGGGGTCCACCTTGCTTATCTGTCATAAGCGCATGATGTATTTCATATTCTATTTCAACGAAAGAAAAGTGTTTCTGTACATGTTGACATCACATTTTCTTAAAACTGAATTATTTCTTTCCTACGTAATTGGATGTTATGCTTTCTTTATATGTATGAAGCATAATATGTGTAATGACAAGCGATGGTTGAATAACGTTTGCGATATAAAGTCTGAAACCTTGGCTATAATATAGGTTTCCTTCTCTCATTTTGCCTCAGCACTGTCACTATCTGCTCTGCTTATTATAAACACTGTTCAACCTGCTGATAGTTCTATTTCTAAAAAAAAATAAAGTATATAAATCAAAATGTTATAAATGGAGTACAAATGCAATGAAATAAAGAAGATCCTGACGATAATCTCAACAGCACTCACAATAGAACACAAAATTGAGCATCGACGGACTCATAGCAAGACAGAGGTGGGACAAGGTGCCCGGGAGGAGAAAGCATTCCCTGTTGGCTAGCCGCACCCGCCGTCGATGATCACGCACGAAAATGAAAAAAATACAGAAAAGACATGTACTGTCTGAGGCTATTTCTTTATAGAAAGTGCTATGGCGACAATGTCAGGGATAATATTCAAAACACTTACTGTCAAACCCCTCGCGGGGATCTTTTTAACGAGCTCCACACGGCAAAGGGCATAAGTGTGACACAAATGAGTTAAAGAAGATTAGAAATAAAGCATTAGCAATGCTTGACTATTGTAACAAAATTCGAATGCACTCCGTTTGTAACGTGCATTCAAAGCGATTAAAAAACTGCAATTGGATTCACGTTTCACTTCAGTTTTTGCTATGACGTCATACGTTGCTATGGCGACTTTGTTAAAAGCAGACGTTTTCTAGCTTCTTATCGACTAAAGCATAAGAATAGGGTAACTATACGGTTTTACAAAAACTGACAGGGTATCGGATATTCGCCTATACCCTGTCAGTTTTTTGTAAAACACACGCATGGTAACCCCTTATTGCCATACATCAGTACAAAACGGTCAGTCCCTAGATCAGAGTTTTTGACAGCCTTAGTAAATTTTTGGTTTTGGACAAATGTTAATGCATTAACGTCAACCGGAAAGTGGTAAGAAAAAGAACCATAAGGAGACTATAACGAGAAAATAATGAGAATTCAAAGTCCAGATCCCTACAAGGAAATTTAAGGATTATGTGATTTAAAACATTTTACATTTAATTGCAAGAAAATTCATCTTTTAGAGGGACACAACGTCTTTCCCTAAATATTTTCCGACAATGACAATCTTTGTAAGTTTGAAATGACAAATATGGACAACGACCACATCTCCAAACACAGCACAAAACCGACAACCCAGAAAACCAGATACCGAAGGCATACAAAATCATGACAAAACAGGAACCAAAGCAAACAAACAAAAACCTCCATCACATGAAAAGAAGCGAAGTCCCGATATGGGAGTGAGATGTCCAAATGATATGATATGTCCAAATCTTGAATAAGTGAAATGGTTAAAGTTTTCAATAATTAGATGTTACATGTAAACGTCTTCAAATTCAAATTGCATCATTTAAGAAAAGATCAATTTGCAGCATGGACCAGACATGCATGTTTCGGGTACTTAAGCATCGTCAGTGATACTCGATCTATCATAATCCCTAATAATGTACGGCGTTTAAAAAAAAGTTTTGATTTTTGTTAAACATTCTTGCTTTTATGTTCTACTTTCATTCACGGATGTATAGAAACAAAAATTGTGCGACTCAAAGTAAAGAGAATGCCAACTTATTATGAATAATAATCAAACATCAAACGTACCTGCAAGATAAAAACATGTCTTATCTTTTAGTTGGTTTTCTCGGTGTCATGGATCATGCTTGTTCTGTTTTCTCTCGATGTATGCCTTTATGGTCTTTTATGTGTGGTGTTCATTTTGTCTCGTATAATCATCCTGGCACCATCCCTCCATTGCTATTTTGGGCGAGGATTTTATCTGACAAGGATGACATCTTGATACGATCTTAATCAATCACGATTTTAAAAGTCTGTCCATTAACACAAGATCTAATTGTGAAATAGTAATTGATGAGCGGACACATACCGCGTCATTTCCCATTGCACTTGCAAATGGTTGAGAACCCTCTATGTTTAATGTCTTCAAATTCATTGGCATCATTTTAGGGCAGATAAATTTACAGCATAAACCAGACATGCTCGTTTCAAGTATATAATCCTCGTCAGTGATCCTCAATATAAACAATGTAATATGACCAAAATCTGTGAAAATCATATACTCAATATATACCTAAAGACGTAGCAAGATGGCTGGTATATAATGCTACAGGACCCAGGTTTTAGAAATTTGAGAAAATTTGAAAACAGAAATTTTGAAATGCGTTTGAAGAAACGACCAACCCAAATTGATCGAACTTGGCTACATGTGCCCTCGGGGACTCCTGGTCCACAAGCAATGACACTCTCCAAGTGGTACAAATGTTGAACATCTTCAAATTTATCAGCATCATTTAGGGCAGATAAATTTACAGCATGGACCAGACATGCACCTTTCGGGTATTGAACCCTCATAGCAAGATGGCTGGGATATAATGCTACAGGTCACAGGTTTTAGAAATTTGAGAAAAATTTGAAAACAGAAATTTTGAAAATGCGTTTGAAGAAACGACCACCCCAAATTGATCGAACTTGGCTACATGTGTCATCGGAGACTCCTGGTCCACCATCAGTGACACTCACCAAGAGGTACAGACGTTTAACGTATTAAAATTCATAACATCATTTTAGGGCAGATAAATTTACAGCACTGACCAGACATGCACGTTTCTGGTATTTCATCCTCGTCAGTGATCCTCAATATAAACAATGTAATATGACCAAAATCTGTGAGAATTATGTCCTAAATATACCAAAAGACGTAGTAAGATGGCTGGGATATGATGCTACAGGACAAAGGTTGGTTTTAGAAATTTGAGAAAAGTTTGTAAACAGAAATGCGTTTGAAGAAACGACCAAGCAAAATTGATCGAACTTGGCTACATGTGCCCTCGGTGACTCCTTGTCCATCAGCAGTGACACTCATCAAGTGGTACAAATGTTTAACGTCTTCAAATTCATCAGCATCATTTTAGGGCAGATAGATTTACAGCATGCACCAGACATGCACGCTTCGGGTATTAAATCCTTGTCGTCAGTGATCCTCAATCTAAAGAATGTAATATGACCAAATTCTGTGAAAATTATGTCCTAAATATGTTCTATGTTTATTATGTTAAAATTATGATCAATGTTTGTTGTTAAATGTAGAGCTTGTAGATTGAGAAATACAAGTTTGCTTTGTTCTAATACTACATTTATTCTGTCTCAAAATCAAACATTCCCATACAGATAAAAGAAGTGAATGTATAAACAGATGTTTCAGTTAGAAAGATAGACAGAACAGAGAGCACAATGACTCATTTTTCAGGGACATTCATCAAATTGTAGCATTTTATGAGTTACATATTATTTTAACAGTACAGAAGCGAAAGACTATGGATGTATTCAGGGTGCTGTTTTGTTGTCTTCGGAAGTGCTGTGAAATTAACATTTTATGCTCTTTTCGATTTCTCTTGTTTAAATGCGTAATGTTACAGATCATTACAATGATATTATTCGTTTACTGTTTACTCTAGAGCAACGTAGGTTGGTAGAATATATTTTAATTAACATTTAACATTTTCTTCATCAAAGAGGTCAAGGAATCTCTCAAATGACAATCTTTTTATTGCAGCACCAACATTAAAACCCCCCAAAACACCAATGAAAAACACAGAGCAGACACGCAGAAAAAGAAACAAGAAACATAAACTCACATCATAGAAACATGAAAAACAAAAGACCTATCATAAACCAAGGAGACCAATGGGCAACAGGTGCAGATTCAGGACGGCCGTCTGCCACGCAAGTTGTAGATGGTGTGGTTATCCTGATTATATGCGCACAGCCCTTTTCCGATTTCCAGAAGTATCGATGATATTTTGATGCAAAATAATCTTCTTACTGTACGATGAGCACACAAACTGACAGAGTAATTGAGGGCCAAAGAAACACACTGAGTGACACGATTTTAGAAATATTGATAGAACAAATCATTATTGTAATATGAATCAAGGCAAAGTTCTTCATTATTTATTTTTATTTTGTAAGATAAATGTTAAGGCTAGCTGAAAATATATTACTTTAGAACAAAAGAAAAAAAAAAAAAACATATGCCGACTTCTGACAGTAGGAATGTTAAACGTCTTTAAATTCAATAGCATTTTTCAAAACCCTCGTCACTGATCCTTAGTCTAAACAATGTAATAGTATGAAAATTATGTCCAAAAATGTACCAAAAGGAGTAGCAGAATGGGTGGGATATGATGCTACAGGATCCACGTTTTTAGAAATTTCAAGAAATTTTGTAATAGAAAATTTCAAATGCGTTGAAGAGACAGACGATCAACCGAACGTGATCGAACTTGGCTACATGTGCCCTCGGGGACTTTTGGTCCACCAGCAGTGACACTCACCAATATTAAACAAACCAACCGAGAAGAGAAAAGCAATCAGAGCAAAATGAATCGTTTAAAACCGGAAATGTCGGATTTCCTAAAAAAGATTCCGTGGTTACGCCGTCTGTTATAGCTTTATCGTTACCTGATTTACGAAAAATGTTTTCAATAAATTTAACTTATAAGGAAAAATTGCGTATAACATATACGTCTACTTGGGTTCGAAAAAAACTTAAATGGCAAAATCGAGCATCTCCGCAGCAACTCTGTCTGCGAGGGGACGAAAGTTTTTGAAAGCATAGTAGTGCATTCTCATTCTTTGATTTAGCATATTTTCTTAATAAGGTATGTGTATACGCGTTACCATAAGGGCGAGCTTCGGGCCTTTGCATATTTTACATAGCTTCGATAAAGCATTAAAGTATATACTACTTTTCTTTCTCATGATATCTCGTTATCAACTAATTATTATCAACCCATAATCAATGCATCTCCGAATAAGCGCCTCAAATATAAACAAAAAATATTAAATCCGATGAAAAAGGATTTTCCCTGATCTAAAAATAGATTCACCTATAAATTGAATACACCTGTCCCTACACAAAGACACAATTGTTTTCCAATATAGGTATTTGAATAAGATCAATGTCATATTTGGTTTAAATGTTATGAATACGATATCTTATCAGCAACTGCCTTAGAAAGAAGACTTTAAACTTGTTTTGCTGGCATTGTAATTAGTATGAATAGATTAAATGTACATTGTTTATAATATCACGCCAACATAGTTACATTAAAAAAAAAGAAGTGCTCCGGGTTAAGCAGGTAAGTAAATACTTAGACATTTATCTACATGTGTAATACCGAATTATTTACAGACTAGTCGTTTCAGAAAAAACACATTCGAATAAAACGTTTGTACGACTGTAATGTTTTAACGAGTTACATTTCAGCAAAATATAAAACAACGTACTATCTTTCAATGAACATTAAGGAATCATAGTGTACACATCTTCTTCCTAATATTTAATTTCTTCCTATGATGTTAGTCATTTAGAAATAGCAAGAGGTTAAATATCTCAATAAATGACCTGAATTCAAAGGGAAGAAGCGGATCTCCAACAACACTTAGTGCAGTATACGGATGGTATTAGGGGCACAATGCTAGTTGACTTGCTTACTTGCTTTATGCTACATGTGTGTTGAGTCATTCAATATTTGAATATTCCATGTTCCTTCGTCTTGCTAACATTTCAAATTTAATCTATCTCTTCTTTGTGTAATTTTGCTTCCGTGCATTTTACATTTGTCCTTCGTCAATGCATACCAGCTATTGTCGTTATACCATGAGTTATGACATCTTTCATTCTGTCATCAATTCTTTCGTCCTAATAATATTGTTGCTTCGTCAATTCTAATTTCAATTTTGATTACATTATTTTGTGCCCTTTCCTTGAAATGAACTTTGAAATATCCCCTGTCGTTGATAATCTCCTTTAATATACTAATACAGTATCCAGTATCGTTCAAAAATAACTTATATTATTGCACTTGAGGACAGAAACTGATTGATGACGCTGTATAAATGTTTGAAAAATATGCAATTATGAATTGGTAAAAGTTTGCTTTGCTTTTGTATGCATCATATTTTTGTAACTTGTAACTAGCGGCGGGTGTTGCATGCAAGCAGGAGATGCTTATTCTTCCTGGGTACCTGGTGTCACTCCATATCGGGAGTTCGCTTCTTTTCATATGATGGAGGGTTTTAATTTTTGCTTTGGTTCCTGTTTTATCCTGATTTTGTATGCCTTCGGTTTCTGATTTTCTGAATTATCAATTCTGTTCTGTATACAGGGATACGCAGCTACGTTAAGGCACTCCTCAGAAATGACGTCTTCAAGTATGGCGCGAAATGACGTCAACCTCAGATTTTGACGTCATCAACACGGAGTCCATTGTCAATTGCAGATTTTGATACTCTTTATTGTCATTTATCGTGGAGTTAGATCTTCATACATGGTTGAATTTTTTGCTGAATATGTTATAACTTTTATCTATAGTAAAAATACTTGAATGGTATAACGTACTATACAAATATTTGATGAAAATGCTTGCCTAGCAACCACGTGCGGATGTTACTCAAAGTCTTAGAAAAGCTTGAAGGCTTTATGGATTCTTTTTTAAAATAGATGATTCGTTTTTTAAACTTACGTTAAATTAACTGGGGATACAGCCTTTCAATCTAAACAAAGTGAAAGCAAGGAAATAATAATGATAAGATCATAATAAATTCTCTATAAAAGCCAAATTTAAAGAGGGGAGAGAAAATACTACCGGCGACAACAACAAAAAAAAAAAAGAAAGGAAATTAAAATGCTGGAAGTTACTAAGTAAGGTGGCGTGCGTAACATTCAGATTGGACTTTGTTAATTATGAATAATTGTACGACATGCATTTTCTTCGTGGTATTCTTTTAGATTTTAATTAGAATGAAAAAAAATAATGATATAAAATTTTCACGTCTCCCTGTTTGTTTTCTCTCTCTCTTAGACCACGTGAATTGAATATCACAAGCTAAAACAAAAATTATAATTCATATGTTAGTAACGAAATGTTACAGAATTAATCTTCTCTTTCCTAATATCACATATTTTATCTGTACTGTACAAAGCTCTTTTAATAAGTACAAGCATATACAATATACGGAAATATCATGGTGCCTCTCACTGAGTCAACAATTTCTTAAAAAAGCAAGAAAAGGTACCTCATGCCAGGATCGAACTCGCGATCTTGGAATTTACAGTCCTGCGTCATCACCACTACGCCACCGCACCGTTGCGTCAGAGAGATGAAATTGTAAAATACATTTCACTGATTGCCAAAGATTTAAGCTTTTCACTTTTTTGATTGAAATACGATGAAATTTTCCTCAGTTAAACAACATAGTATTTATTTCATCTTCTCAGGTAAATATTTGTGTTTAAAGGCCACAAAATCGGCGAAGTCGACCTTGATTGTTATAAACTACGAGTTGCTTCCCTTCGCTAGTCACATATACGTTATATCTTTGTAAAGTGATGGTATAAAATTGCATGGCGCAGGCTGAAATTACAATGCTATGTGTTGGGGTCGCGTTAAACTAGTCCGATAGATGGTTGTCCTCCATGATCTAAGTAGGCACTTTGTCAATTCTATCTATGACTATTTAATATATATGAAAATACTGGGAGTTTAGTGCTGTTCTAGTCACTTTTTAGATAAAAATCGTCTTTTATTCCAAAAATATAAAAAAGAATAAAAGTGCGCACTTGAACTCATGAATGGCAATACCTACAAGGTATTTTGGTAGTAAGCATAGGACTGTAATTGCAGGAATGGCGTTGCGCCAGCTCGTTTTATACAATTAATTGTTGCATGTTATAAATACTTGTCACGTGACTTGTGATGTGGCACATGACATCACTATTGGCTGAATGTGTAGTACAAGCTAAGTGTTAAACACTGATACCAAATACATAAAGAAATTTAATTGGAGGATGTCTTTTTTTCATTATTGAAAATGTCTTTTAAAAATGTCACGAATATTGCAACGTAAAAACGAGGAGTGCCTTAACGTAGCTGCGTATGGTCATTATCCATATTTGTCACTATACAAATGGTCTCCACGGTAGGAATCTTTGTGGCGTAGTGGCTACCACATTCGCCATGGAAATTGATTTTATAACTTTCTGAATGGGTTCCAATCCTGGACGAGGATACATTTTTTTCATTTTGTAAGCTTTATGTATAATGAGATTTAGAAGATCCTGACGACAGTCCCAGCATCACTTACAACAGAGCACCAAACGGAGCTTCGACGGACCCCTAGCAGGCTAGAGGCTGGACCAGGTGCCCGGGAGGAGTAGGCATTCCCTGTTTGGCTAGCCGCACCGCCGTCGATGTTCATGCACGGAAATTTAATCAATATCTACAAAGCACGCACTGTCTTAGTTATCTCTATATAGAAAGTGTTATGGTGACCACGTCAGGGATAATATTTAAAACACTTACTGTCAAAACCCTCGCGTGGAATTTTTAAGAGCTCCACGCGACAAGGGACATAAGTGTGACTGAAATGAATTTAGAAAAAATCTGACGACAGTCCCAACAGCACTAACAACAGAGCACCAAACGGAGCATCGACGGACCCCTATTAAACTAGAGGTGGGACCAGGTGCCCGGGAGGAGTTAGCATCACCTGTTTGTCTAGCCGCACCCGCCGTCGATGTTCATGTACGGAAATTAAAACAATATCTACAAAACACGCATTGTCTGAGATTATCTCTATATAGAAAGTGTTATGGCGACCACGTCAGGGAAAATATTTTAAACACTAATTCGCCGTTTACACTATGTTCCAGGCGGCCATGGAGGCCACGTTTCAAGCCACCGTGTACGAAACTTGGCGACCGTGAGACAACGTAGGAGAATTGGATCGACACACGTACATGTAACTAGCCGTGGTTGCCGGGGCTGACTGGGCAAATGTTTCAACTGTTAAAACATTTGTCATGTCAGCCCACGGTGCAGATGGCCTACTTTAGAAACCGCATCAAAACGGATCGAACGCAACGCAACGTGAAAGAAAGAACGTTACAGACCGTAACAAAACTTGTGACAGTGTCCGTAGCGGAACGGGAAGCAAAAGTATGACTCGGCAACTTACGATCCTAGTGAAGTTGAGTTACGGTCTGTCACGTTTATGTCTCGTTTAGCTGCGGCTGCTTTAGGGCAGTTGCACGTTTTATAAAGGTGTACCACGATTTCTCACGGCGAGCTAAGGAATGTGTTAGCCGTTTCGTCACGTTCAGTCACGATACGTCCCGGATTGTTACGGTTTATTTCAAGGTCTACTAAGGCCTGGCACGGTACGCACGGTCACACAAGAAGTATAACAAACCGAACCCTTTTATGAAGCTTTTTGTGTCTCTTTTTCCCGGCGGTCACGATTAATCGTAGTGGGCCTTAAATGAACTTGGTAGATGTGACCAACTTGAATGGATCGTAACAAACCGTGACAAAACTTATCAGAACGTGACAGGTCATGAGAAAACTTACAAACGTCCGTAACAAATCGTTGGTTGAAACGCTGTGCGCCGTCAGGTCTCCGGGATTCAGGAGCCGCGGCTCGTCGCGGATACCTTGATAGACCGTGCGAAAACGTAACAAGGCAGAACTTGAATACCAAGATAAAAACTGTCAAAAATCATTCGGTGTGCTACGTTTTTGGCCGCCGTGACTGCCGTGGTCGCCGGGAACATAGCGTAAACCTAGGGTTACTGTCAATGTAAACTGTCGATGTTGTCGAACCATTAGAGGAGGTAGAAAAAATTGGGGGTATTTAAAAAATGAACTATTCTTATGCAAGTTCTACGGAATATAGAGGGGACGTGCACACTTTTTTTCATTATCACGTGACCATAACTTATTATCTCGTGGCCGCGACTTAGTATCTTGTGGCTACGTCTTATTATCTCGTGGCAACGACTTAGTATCTCATTGCCACGACTTAATTATCTCATCGCCAAGACATAATCTTTCGTTTCTGTTGGTTGATTATCTGATGCGCACGACTTACTACATAATTAGCAAATTGAATTTGTGCATATTGTTAATATTTGAGATAGTGACCGAGTTTATTTCGGGATATTTATACATATACAGTATATTTCTCTGTAGTTTTATTGGTTCTCTTGAAAATCAATTTAGCTCACTGAACAAATATTCAGAGAGTCATTATCGCACCTATCCCGCTCACATGCGCTTGAACTTGCTGTTACATTTGTATAAGCTAACCTGTGCGAAACTCAAGTAAGCTAATGTCAAAGTGCGCGGGCCGGCGTCCGCCGTCTGCCTGTCGTTAAGTTTTAAGACATTTTCTACATACAATGCCAGGCATTTCATGACACCGTACAGGAAGCAAGTGCTCAAGGGCATCAAAGATATTGTCCAATATCATTCTGTTGGCTGCAAATAAGGTAAGGATGTGGCCACCGTGGGCCTCATGTTCAATGAGAAAAGACCAAGAGTCCCCGAGGACACATGTAGCCAAGTTCGATCAATTTCGGTTGGTCGCTTCTTCAAACGCATTTGAAAATTTCTGTTTACAAAATTTTCTCAAATTTCTAAAATCTGGGCCCTGAAGCATCAATTCCCTGCATTTTTGCTACGTCTTTCGGTATATTTACAACATAATTTTCACAGATTTTGGTCTTTACATTACATTGTTTAGATTGAGGATCACTGACAACGATACATGCATGTCTAGTCCATGCTTTAAGAGGAGTAGATTCGGTAACCATGGAATTCGGCCCTGTCGTACTTTTGAATGAAATTTTGTATGTAAAATAACTGATGTCTGCAGTTTCTAAAACTGTTTTCTTTTTTTTTCAAATATCTTAAGAATTGACGAAAATATGTGGAATCGTTTGAGGCATGGTATAGCATATTGCGCGACGTCAATGACGTTGTCACTTGACGCCGTAACGACGTTGTGTCGCCATTAGAAATTTATGAAATCTAGTTGAAACGGAAACAATAAACTGAAGAAAAAAAAAACAAGAAGAAAAGAAAGTATTCACATTTACGATTAAATTAGACAATTTGAAAAGATATGAGCTGGAATAGCCTCAAGGTAGCGAAGATGCGTAGCGTGCTTTCATCGGAAACTCGAGATCCATGTCCTGAAAACTGCCCGTGAACACGCAGTCGGGAGCGTATTTTACACATATTGGATTTTTATCTCCAAAGATCCCACCTTTAAGAAAAGTCGTATAAAATCGTTTTACTAGTATACATGCAAAACCATGAACAGTTTTCTAATTCGTATACTAGTATCCCATTCGATTTTGGTCCTGTTATATTTCTTTTTCTTTCTCATAATTTTTTATATACATGTACGCTTGTGTATTCATGGTATCCATAAAAGTATATTTTATTTATCAAATGACCATCGAATTGTGTTCAAACTTACCTTACATGTAGATAGTGCATGTGTTATGCGGGAAAGTTAGGGGGGGGGGGGGGTATTGTTGTGGGTGTCGACCGGTACGATTTAAGTGACATGCGAAAAAAATTTTCTTGTCATCTTTCAGTCTTCTTAAATTACAACTTACTTCGATGAATCTTTTTAACAGTGTAAATGTAACTGTCGCATCATACATGTAGTTTCTAATCTTAAAATATCACAGACACATAAGTATGTGTGGGACAGACGACATAAAGGAAGCTATTTTACAATGTGCACGAAGGGGCCGTAGCAAGATTTTTTCTTATTCCCATGAAACACGCTGGTAATTCCCATAAAGCGACAGTGACTTACACACTTAAATTTACCTGAGCGCCGTGACGATGGAAAGATGAGTAAATGTTTATCTATATACATATTAACACGCATGTATCTGTACACAATTTAATGCATGTGTTCAATATCACATTATAAATACTACGTCTAAGTTAAGAAGCAGGACATTAAGGTTTCGAAGAGTAATTGCACTTTTTAGATTTCAAACACGTACGTGTATGTTATAAAGCGATTTAGACTTGAAATGAAAATCATATAAAGCGCTTTCGGCTTATGATTAGTCAGAGACTTTGATATGTAAATGGTGAAAATCAAAATCTTTGTTGAAAAAGAGGCTTAATCGTTTAGCGAAATATTACCTGTATGAGCTATGCTGAATGGATATCATTATTAGCAATAAGATACTTGGTTTTTGAGAGATAAAATCATAAATAAAATCATGCTGATAAAGTACAGTAAGTTAAACAAAACGCACGTTTGTCCATCAGTCGATGCAATTTCACTTTTTGTATAATGTGTTGATTTTTTTATATAAGCTTTCATTTGAGTCGAAACCTCGGCTCTTGATGTGAGATTAGACAGGCGGACAGGCGCCAAAAATGGTTTTCGGACATTGATTCAAATATTAAAAGTGCTAATGCAATGAAACTTCATACACCTACTCACCATGAGTCAATGATGAACCCTAGTGATTTTTGGGTCAAAATGTCAAGGTCATAGGACTCTGGTTAATTAAATTTTTTTTCGGATTGTTTTAGAGCGTTATTGCTTCTACGATACACTGTAATGAAACGTGCAAGCGACGTTTCCTATAAGTCATGGATGACCTCTAGTGATTTTTAGGTCAAAGGTTGAAGTCAAGGTCATATGACTCTGACTATTGAACCTGAGTTCCGGATTATATTCAAGCATATATTTCACCTATCATCATGAAACTTGGAAGAAGCAATTTCATTGCATCAAGGATAATGCCTTATGATCAAAGGTCAAGGCTATATGTCTTTGATATTTAATATTGGTTTGCGGATCAATTTAGAATATGTATTGCACCTATGTTCATGACATTTATCAGAAATATTTTCAGTGAGTGAAGAATGACACCTATTGATTTCGGGTTCTAAAGGTCAAAGGTCAAGTTAAAAGGACTAATCGTTTTTAGGTAATGTAAGAGCATGAACTGCACATATCATCATAAATTTGCCAGAAATGTTTTCCCTGAGTTCAGGTTTACACTTCTAATTGTGCCTCATTTGAAATTCATGTGAAATTTATATGACATTTACATCAAATTCAAATGAAATTAACACGAAACGAGTAAGAACATGAAATCTACAAGTTTTTGAAATGAAATTTATGTAAAGTTCCTTATATGAATTTCAAGTAAATTGAATTTCGCATGAATGTTACAAAGAAAAATTCATGTGAAATTCATGTGAAGTATTTTTATGTGAAATATTCTTAGGTGAAATCTTATCATATATGAATTTCATTTAAGGAATGAGTGCCTTATTTTCTGCGTTCGTGGCATTTACACTCTGGATCGGCTGGCGCAAATTTCGTGATCCGCGAAGCAAGAAATACTAAAAATATCCGAAACACATGTCTAGTACGTCAACAAAATTGGTACTATAGAAGATATATTTCAATATTGAACATACTCCATTGCAAAGGACCAATATATACGGTTTAATATGAAATGTTACTGAATAATTGTTATTTTAAAATGTTTTCACGTTGAGTCTTAAATTTCTTATAAACAAGGAGCGCTTAAACAAACATTACAAGCGCAAAGATGGACGTTACATAGACTTTATATTGTGTCTGTAAAATTTTCTTGATAAAGACCACGCGGTCGAAAATTTGAAAAAAAGAGTTTGTTTTATTTGATGATGTTCTTATAAACACTTTGAAGCAAATAAGGTTATTTATACTAAAAGAAGTCAGTGCTGCATAAATTCATTTCTGTCGCGCCATCTACATTGAAGTGCACATGAACTCTGTGGAAAAAGACTTTTGAACGAACTCCCAAACGAAATTAAACAGTCAGATTCTTTAAATAAAGAATTGTCACTCAATTCTAAAATTCCAAAATATTACTTTGAAAGATCGCCAAAGGCATTCGCATATATGAGGGTGTAGACAGGTTGAAAGGGAGGTGGGAGGAAGGGGGTTGGAGGAGGGAGGTAAGGGGGGAAAGGGGGAGGTAGGACGAGGAAGGGGCGGGAGGAGGGATAGAAGGGAGGCCGGAGGGGGAGTAAGAGAAGGGTGAAAAGGAGGGGAGGGGTAAGGGGTGGGAGGGGGGAGAGGTACCCCCAGTCCCCCCTCCCCATATATACACATATGTATTTCAATAAAAAAAAGGCTAAAGGTCATTCATGTATACATCTGTAAATGAAAAAGAGTAGGAGACGGATTAATATAAGTTTCACTTGTTTCCAGATCCAATTCAATATATATCTTGATTTATGCTTCTTGAATGTATATGTCATCAATGTCTGAAATAAATACAGATTAAACTAACTCTGTGGAAACTGTACATATACACGTACATATAATTGTTATACATATTTCAATGATTTGAGGGTTGTCTTCGACTCTTTCTTCTTTTTAATATCGTCTCATTCCCCGTACATATGTTGGGAATCTCCTACTGCTGGCAAATTCAGTATCAGTATGCACTGCCCACTATTTGAAATTCTTGTGTGATTTGGACAAACCTGAGTCCATCGTGAAATAAGATAAGAAATCGAATTGCAATGTAAATATATTAAGTTTGATGCGAAATACATGATACTCATTTCATGTAAATTTTATGTGAGGCAAAATTGGCTGTGTATATTTTATGGCTTTGGAATGAAAAGGTCAAAGGTCAAGGTCGACGCCACCATAGAATTTTTATATTTTTGCCTCCTTTTGAAAAAAATACCATAAACTTGAGTGGTCGTCATTGTCCCTAATTCCACAACCTTCATCTTGAAGTTAATCAAGACTTAATGAAGAATGATGTGAATTGATTGATAGTCAAACTTTCGGGAAAATTCATACAAGACAAGCTTCTTATACTTGAAGTCTATCTCTTTATGTGCGCCTATAAATGTGATTTTGTGCATTGTGTCCGAAATTCTTATTTGCAGCAATAGCATCTATAGTCCGAAGGTATGCTAGCAAGTAGGGAAATTCTGAGAAAGGAAAAGTTAAGACGATCAAATATATAAAGTTTTTTTGAAAGTTTGACGAAATACTTCATCAAGTCAAAATATTTCTTCAGCACCTTACTCTGGACAAAAGTATGACAATTTATAAATTCCAGTTGGCTTAATTGTTCAAGCACCACTGTTGAGGAGTCATTACATGTATAAAAAGAAACAGTCTTGACTAGTGCTTTCATTTTTTCCATTGATAAATTTATTGAATAGAAGCCCATGTTTTGGTATCCTTCTTGTATTTCATATATAAACTGTCTAAAAGGTTCTTGTTCAAAATTCAACGGATGAAACGACGTAACAGAAGGTTAAAGGTATAATTTTTCAATCTTAAAAGAATTTTGAATCGTTCTGACCAATTACAACTACAATGCACTGTCCATTTAGCGCGCCTACCTTCTCAGAAAGAAAAATACTACACTTTTGTTAGTATATGGCGCTTTATTGGTTTTTGATTTATAGTCGTATGTCGCTTTATTCTTTTTCCGCGCGCCGCTTTATTCAACGTTTGTTTAAAAAAGTCTATGTTTAATGTCTTCAAATTCAGTAGCATCATTTAAGGGGAGATAAATTTGCAAAATGGACCAGATATGCTCGTTTTGAGTATTTAACCCTTGTCAGTGATCCTCAATCTAAAGAATGTAATATGACCAAAATCTGTGAAAATTATGTTCTCAATATACCGAAAGACGTAACAAGATTGCTGGTATATGATGCTACAGGTCCCCGGTTTTAGAAATTTGAGAAATTTTGTAAACAGAGATTTTGAAATGCGTTTGAAGCAACGGCCAACCCAAATTGATCGAACTTGGCTACATGTGCCCTCGGGGACTCCTGGTCCACAAGTAATGACACGCACCAAGTGGTACAAATGTTTAACATCTTCAAATTTATTAGCATCATTTTAGGGCAGATAAATTTACAGCATGGACCAGACATGCACGTTTCGGGTATTCAACGTCATGGCAAGATGGCTGGGGTATGATTCTACAGGATCCAGGTTTTATAAATTTTAGAAAAATTTGTAAACAGAAATTTTGATATGCGTTTGAAGAAACGACCAATCGAAATTGATCGAACTTGGCTACATGTGTCATCGGGGACTTCTGGTTCACCAACAGTGACACTCACCAAGTGGTACAAATGTTTAACATCTTTTAAAAAATTCATTAGTATCATTTTAGGGCAGAAAAATTTACAACATGGACCAGACATGCACTATTCGGGTATTTAACCCTCGTCAGTGACCCAAAATCTAAACAATGTAATATGACCAGAATCTGTGAAAATTTTGTCCTAAATATACCGAAAGACGTAGCAAGATGACTGGGATATGATGCTACAGGGCCCAGGTTGGTTTTAGAAATTTGAGAAAATTGTGTTAACAGAAATACGTTTGAAGACACGACCAACCAAAATCGAACTTGGCTACATGTGCCCTCGGGGACTCCTGGTCCACCAGCAGTGACACTCATCAAGTGGTACAAATATTTAACGTCTTCAAATTCATTAGCATCATTTTAGGGCAGATAAATTTAAAGCATTCATCAGACATGCACGTTTCGGGTATTTAATCCTCGTCGTCAGTTATCTGCAATTTAAAGAATGTAATATGATCAAAATCTATAAAAATTATGTCCTTAATATGTTCTATCTTTAGTATCTTAAAATTAAGTTCTATGTTTGTTGTCAAATGTAGAGCTTGCAGATGGAGAAAGTTTGCTTTGTTCTAATACTACATTTATTCTGTTTTAAATTAAACATTCCCATACGGATGGTACAAGTGAAGGTATGAACAGATGGTCGAGTTAGAGAGATAAACAGAACAGAAAGCACAATCACTGCTTTTTGAGGGACATTCATCAAATTGTAGCATTTTATGAGTTACATATTATTTTAACAGTACAGAAGCGAAAGACTATGGATGTATTCAGGGTGCTGTTTTGTTGTCTTCGGAAGTGCTGTGAAATTCTTGTTTTCTTTTCTTGTCTATGTGCGTCATGTAACAGCTCATTACAATGACATTATTCCTTTACTGTTTACTCTAAAGCAGCGTAGGCTGGTAGAACACCTTTTAATTAACATTTAACATTTTCTTTATCATAGATTTCATGAAATCTCTGACAGGACAATCTATTTATAGCTGCACCTACATTAAAACCCCCAAACCAAAGATGCAAACGCAGAGCAGACACGCAGAAAAAAAAGACTAGGAACACAAACATCATAAAAATACGAAAAACTAAAGACTACACATAAATCAAAGAGACAAATGGGCAACATGTGCAGATTTAGCACGGCTGTCTGTCACGCAAGTTGCGGATGGTGTGGTTATGGTGATTACATGCGCACAGCCCTTTTCCGATTTCCAGAAGTATCGATGAATGCACATTTGTGACGTAAAAAGAATCATCTCACTGTACGATGAACACACAAACAGACAGAGTAATGCAGGGCCAAAGAAACACACTGGGTGACAAAATTTTCGAAATATTGATAAAACAAATCATCATTGTAATATATTTTACATAGCTTCGATAAAGCATTATAGTAGATACTACTTTTCTTTCTCATGATATCTCTTTATCAACTAATTATCATCAACCCTTAATCAATAAGCGCCTCAAATATAAACAGAAAATATCAAATCCGATGAAAAAGGATTTTCCCTGTTCTAAAAATAGACTCACCCATAAAAATGAATACACCTGTCCCTACACAAAGACAATTATATTTCAATGCAGGTTTTTGAATAAGATCAATGTAATGTATGGTGTAAACGCTATAAACATGAAAAGTACATTGTATATACTTAGTTTCATGTAAACAGGAAGTGCTCCGCGTTCAACGGGTGAGAAAATACTTAAGATATTATATTGACATTTATTTTTCAAATAAATCCTCCTTTTACATAAATACCGTATGATTCACAGATTGGTCATTTCAGAAAAAGCACATTAGAATAAAACATGTATATGAATGTAACGGTTGAACGAGTAACATTTCAGAAAAATATGAAACAACGTACTATATTTCAATGAATATCAAAGAATAATAGTGTACTCATCTTCCTCGTGATATTTTGATTTCTTTCTATGAATTTAGTCATTTGAAATAACACTTTATGAAATACTTCGATAATTGACCTGCATGACGAAGGAAAGAATGGGATCTCCAACAACACCCACTTGCAGTAGGCAAAACTTCCAAAACACTACATGTAGAACACAGAGTAGACACGCACAGAAAGAGTAGTTACATGAAGCACGAAAGACCACACTAAAACCAACGAGACTAATAATTAAATGATCAGGAATTAATGTCGATTTGGCTTATTTCTGATTGGTGGAAACACTGTTTGATAGAGTGTACCTCAGAGTGAGTTGACCGCTAACGCTCCAAAGCGGTCTATTCGGAATTAGCGCGTGCGTTGATTTTGTAGTGTTAGATCTTTGACTTCGCTAATCATTACAATGCAAATTTAAAAAAAAAATCCTGATATTTTAATCAAGCAGTTATTGACTTTTAATTTCGGTCTACTCGTGACTATACAGACCTGGTCAGGCATTGGTTAACCTCGGCCTTCGGCCTCGGTCAACCAATACCTGACCAGGTCTGTATATTCACGAGTAGACCTCATCAAAAGTCAATAATTGTATATTGGCAACCGATGCAGACTAATGACGGCCATCTGCTAACGTTTGGTTATCCGTATTACGTGCGCATAACCCTCCAATTTTTACCCAGAGGTCTCGAAGAACGCAGCATTTTGGCGAGTGCAGCTTCATTAATACAAATGTCTCATTTCAGAATAGTAACATTCCTTAGTCCATTTCCTGTAAGGTTTTTATAATGCAAGGGATAGGTGTTCCATGAGCGCGCTAACATCAACATTCTGAAGGAGAAGATTTTCAACAAGGCTAGACTGTAACACCTACACCAGAACACCAAAGCATCCCTATGCAAAAATGAAAAAAAAAACACAGAGTAAAGGAACCAAAAAGAGACGAGAAAGTAACAAGGATATCATCACATCATACAAGATATCAAACGTATAAAAACAATCAATTTAAACATCCTGCAAAGAAGAAAAATTGAATCCCAATGGCGATGCACTAAGAGAGTATTTGCTAGCAAAACCCGTCATCAAGGCCATGTAGGAAAAAGGTAGTAAAAAGGTCACATCTAGTAAATTGTTCAATAAGCTGTTTAGGATTAATCTAAATGAATGTATATTCAAATATAGAGGATAATTTCTTTTGTAGGAAAGTTGTCAAAAGTCCAAATAAAAAGGATAATGGGGAATTGTGCCAACTGCTGTATAAAAGGTAATTTCTGATATTTGATTTCGATGTGATTTGTATTATAACATTTCAGAATTATTTTTTCTCGCAAGACGAATTCCGATAATGAAATTTGAGGACTCCGAGGTAAATAAATAGAAATAAGAGTATGACTCGAAATAAAGTTACCTCTACAGTGCAAACAGCAAACAATAAGAACCCCAAATGCAAAAGAACAGATAGGCCAGCAACAGACGTAACAGAAATACAAAACATACAAACACGAGACCCTTCATCAGACGGTTACTTTTATCTAGAATTTATCACTTACAATTAAATTTGGACACCAAATTCGAGTCAATCTTTAAAGAACCTGATGTTATTACAGAGCTTACCTACCCCCAAGAACATTTTGTCATCACAACAACAGACAAAGCCTAAAATAATTACAGTCACATTTACTTTCACTATTTCGATCGCTTTGCTAAACAGTTTGGTTTAGATTCGACACCTGGAAATTAAACTTATACCCAAATAACACCGGGCCCTCTGCCTTTGAAATGATAGATAACCACAAATAAGCTTTGGCTTTGACATAAACATTATGTATTTAGATTTATCAAACTTATACTGTATTCCTAAAATGCATAAAAATCCGTACAATAACGTTTCATCGCTGATTCCTCAAAATGTTCTACGAAATCTGTAAATCACTAAAGACTTATCTGAAATAAAATCGGGACTTTTTTACCCTAACCCTGACCAATATTGTATAAATAAATGTATTATGAAAATCCGTTAGCGCATTTTCAAGTTATTGGGTTCCATGCACCTAAATTTGCCCTTAGTATTTATGTAAATAAAGTCCGTAATTTCTAAATTAAGTGATAAAAAATTAAAAACTCGTTTCATATTAGACAAAATACCCTTTCTTCTTGAAGCATATAAATTTTTAAAACATTTCACCAAAAATAAATAAATAAATAAATGAAAGATTTTTAATGAATTCTGAACTATTTTCTGATGTTTTCATAGTATCAAAACATCTAAGTCTCATAATTATGTAACGACAAATCGTGTGGACCCTTGAATCGTTAGGATTGTATGGATATTATGAAAATCCATTTGCATATCCTTAAACTATTGCGTTCCATAAGTGGACTCTTATACGAACATACAGACGGACAGACGGACGGACATCGCCATACAATAATACGTCCCGTTAAATGACGGGCGTATAAAAACTGAATGATATGAATTAATTTTATTAAAACAGCCCCTTTTCAAAACTATTTAACCAGTGGTTAAAGAAGATCCTGACGATAATCTCAATAGCATTCACAATAATGCACCAAATTAAGCATCGACGTAACCCCAGCAAGCTAGAGGTGGAACCAGGTACCCGGGAGGAAGAAGCATCCGGGAGGAGTAATTTCTCTTAAGCACCCCGATGCCCATCCAGGTGCCCAGGAGGAACAAGCATCCTGGTAACCATCCAGGTGCCCGGGAGGAGTAAGCATCCGGGAGGATTAAGCATCCCATCCTTAGCAGGAATGAACATCCCCCGTAATACACCATGTTTCTTTGGAACTGTGTTATCTTTGCATTAGAATGAATTATTTTCATATAAAGGCAAATGCTGTGTTTCGAGTCGTGGGATTTATTTTTTCTCATTCATTTCAATTTCATCCGGTATGTGCATGTGTATATCAATACATAGAAATCACTTTTTTGTTCAAAAATTGGGAATTGTTTTACATATTTAGACATTGTATAAAATGTCTTTGATAGACTTTGTATAAAATGTCTTTGATAGACTTTGTATAAAATGTCTTTGATAGACTTTGTATAAAATGTCTTTGATAGACTTTGTATAAAATGTCTTTCATTTAGACTTAATATGAGCGGCCACGACACTAAACGTGTTTAAACCCAGCGGAAGGGACAGACCATCCCTTGAGCTGTCTGGATACACGATTATGTACTTTTATCCAGACGGAACAAGGGACAGTACGTCCCTCATTCCATTCGGACACTAGTACATAGGAAAAACATACACACACTCTCATGCAAGTCAGAACCCGTAGTCACACATCGTATCACACATCGTATCATACATCGTATCAGACATCGTATCAGACATCGAATCAGACAAATTTAATATATGGCAAAGCGAATCATGTTCTACCGTATCGCGCATGAATTAAGGAAATATTTTTTTAATGTCTTAATTAGTTTTCGAGTAAACTGAATCTAACGATGAATAATAAAAAGTCCACATCCTATAGTTGAGAAGCGATAGAAATAAAAAAAAAACATGTTAATTGATCGATCTTGTAGAGTCAGTGTTAGACTGAATAACCCAGTAACCACCGTTTGTATGTTTTTACATTTGATGACAGTTCCTCCATGCCCCTTGTTCATATTTAATAATAATATATAAACGTATATGATAAATAAATATATCTAAGCTTTACGTATATGATAATCTATACTAGCAGTGTGCACCAGAATATGGTCATAGGAAATTCCTGAATTTTCTAGAGCACCGCTATAAAAGGGGGGGGGGGGCGTATCTTTTAAGAAATGTAAAAAAAAAAAGAAATTAAGCATAATAGAAATCTTTCTAAGATTATGCATTTTTTCTTTATTTCTTTCTATTTTTTGGGATGGGAACCATACATCCCCTCTCTTTTACATTGTCTGTCCATCGAAGATGGGCGTGAAGTTTAAAAAAAAACACACAACAAGCTACAAAACTCGCTGAAACCAAAACTGTAAATTCTCTAATACTTCGTATATTATAAAGACATGGATATGCACTCGTGCTGTCTTTGATATCATTGGGACAAGTGTAAAGGTGTATGAGAAAGGGGTTATCCCTTTTCCCTCCACGGTAAAATGTTCGGGACAAGCACAGTAAAATATCCACCTCCCTCTTTTTCGATCGATGTTTCTGAATATGAATTGCAATGGAAATCCTTAATTTCAAAGTAAGTATGAAAAAAATCACAGGCTTGCTAGCGCTGGTCAACTTTTATTGCTTTCATTAAAAAAAACATCAACAGCAACAACTGTAATGAATAAAAAAAAGAATATTCTGGTTTATAAAGACGAAATTTCTATTCAGAAAATGAGATAGAGAGTATCGGAAATTTTTGTTATCATTGGCATGACTAATATACTCCAATTCAAACTATGCAAATACATGTATGATGTAGGATACTCTAGCTTATTACTTAGTTCATGGTCATGTTTGATACAATATGTACCCGGGATCTGAGTTCGTAATGTTTCAAGAGGAAGGAATAAAACTGTCCTTTCTTGTGTTTTCATGAATCCAACATCAAACTGTAAGCACTTGCTTTGGTTTCTGTTTTATCCTGATTTTGTATGCCTTGGGTTTCTGATTTTCTGGGTAATCGATTTTGTGCTGTAAACAGGAATATGGTCATAATCTATATTTGTCACTGATCTAAAGAGAGAGCATGGGCTGGGCAAGGACTTGTCTTGAATACATTTATACTTAGGAATCGAAAATCGGAATTTCGAAAATATTTCTGCAAATAATCATAATCGATTAAATTCGGAAAAAAAATATTTCTAGAAAAATGCGGCATAAGATTTACCGAAAAGGTTGCATTATATCTGCAAAATTGAGAAATTTTTTTTAAATTAGAAAGAAAAAAAGAAAAAAAAGATATAATTTAGTATAAAAGTGCCGGTGTGCCCGGCCATCTTTGCAAGCAAAACAGGTTAAGGTATCTGTATAAAGTGATATATTTAATTTGAGGGAAATAAATGCTTCAAGCTGAAAATTATTTCTTTCGGCGAAATTGTTCGAGAAGAATTGAAATCGGTAATTGTACTCTATGTCTTCCGAAATGGAAGTAACCGGATGTGACAGTTCTACCGAATTGAAGCGGCGGGTGTTGCATGCAAGGAGGAGATGCTTACTCTTCCTGGGCACCTGGTCTCACTCCCACATCGCGAGTTCGCTTCTTTTCATATGGTGGAGGTTTTTGTTTGTTTGCTTTGGTTCCTGTTTTATCCTGATTTTGTATGCCTTCGGTTTCTGATTCTCTGAATTGTCGATTTTGTGCTGTATACAGGGATATGGTCATTATCCATATGTGTCATCGAAAGACTTTTAGTGATCGACAGCCGATTGTCGGTGACAATTTATTTATCACTAGTCAGAATCCCCCCCCCCCCCCTTATCATACTGAATGAACAAAGTACAACAATAGGATACGGTCAAACAAAAGCTAAATATGTTTATCGATAGATTAGTAATACCACCGCCTATCTATAAATCCTCAAAAAGCATTCTAATTTCAAATTCAGTATCTTTTGGTCTACGACGGGTTTCTTTGAAATCTCCGAAGACCACATAATGTTAAGTTTTCAAAGTTTCAAAGAGTAAATCTGAACAAAATTGAGGGAAATGGGTCATACTTGAACATGACGTTTTTTGAAAAGGATATAAAAAGGAAATAAATCGATTCGCTGTAAGCGTTTCTTTTGAATGTTTAGAACCATGTGTGGGGCGGACGGACGGACACACACATGGGTGGACCTACTTCTTCCAGAAATTAATAACCTATTTATTTCAGCTGAGAAGGAAGCGCGACTAGAACGTTTGATGGACGGACATGTTCATTGCTTAATAGCCCCGAAATTTTGACGGGAAGTAGGTATAACAATCCATTCATTGTTTTTGTTTTTTTTTTTTTATCGATTTTATTTAGGGTTTGAGTTATTCGATCAAAGCCTTTGATTTTTCGACACTTTACACTACAATTCCACATTCTAAATTGAAAGAAAGACTCGCAAAAATCATAAGTAATACGTTTACAAGTACGAACGATAATCGCAAATACAAATCTATTGTTGTTAACTATGGCAAAACCTACTTTGTAAAAGAAAAGTCCGATTCAGAAAATAAGTACACTGAAACAGATATTATTCAGATGTTGAACTTTCTGATCGACAACATTCTTGTGGTGTTTCGAGGAAAAGTCTTCCTGCAAATTGTCGGAATTCCAATGGGGACCAATTGTGCCTCACTCCTTGCCGAAATTTTCCTTTACTCGTACGAAGCTGAATTCATTCAATCTTTGGTCTCTGAAGGGAAAAGTTACTTAGCTTCTGACTTTAACTTCACTTACAAATACATAGACAATATGTTGTCCATCAATAATACAAAATTTGCGGATTACCTGAGGAGTATCTATCCTTCGGAGCTTGAAGTCAAAGAAACTACAGAGACAAATAATTCAGCATCCTACTTTGGACATAATGTTGTCCTACGACAAGGATGGTCACATGAACACCTCACTCTATGACAAATGTTACGACTTCAATTTCAGCATTACAAACTTCCCTTTTCTGAGTAGCAACATCCCTTCATCGCCTGCTTATGGCGTATTTATATCTCAGTTGATACGCTTTGCCAGAGCAAGTACCAAATATACGGATTTTGTTCTGAGAGCTATGCGTCTTTCAGATAAGCTTCTTAGTCAATGATATGTTTGTGACCGACTAACATCGTCACTGAGAAAGTTCTACGGTCGATATGGGGCACTCGTCATGCGCTATGATGTCCCGCTCTCCAGAATGGTGGATAATATTCTGTCATATACCATTTGAACCATCCAAGCAAAGATTGTACTCTATGTCTTCCGAAATGGAAGTAACCGGATGTGACAGTTCTACCGAATTGAAGCGGCAGGTGTTGCATGCAAGGAGGAGATGCTTACTCTTCCTGGGCTCCTGGTTTTACTCCCATACCGGGAGTTCGCTTCTTTTCATGTGGTGGAGGATTTTATTTGTATGCTTTGGTTCCTGTTTTATCCTGATGTTCTATGACTTCGGTTTCTGATTTTCTGAATTATCGATTTTGTTCTGTATAAAGGGATATGGTCATTATCCATATTTGTCATGTAAGAGAACCAATGACCTTTAGAAAATGCGGAAAGAACAAATGATGTGAAATCCGGTGCATTGTTCTGGTAGTTCAAACGGTTCCATATAAAAACAAACTATCGATTGAGCAAGGACGTAGAAGAAAAAAAAAACTTCCCAATTAAGTATATGTGTTATCAAAATGGTAATGCATGAAATAATGCCTGATAGCAAAACAATAATTTTAACGCCAGAACAGAAATAGAAATTTATAATTGTATTCATGATAATAAAAGAAACTCAGATGAAATTTCCGAAACGTTTGATATAAAAACAATTTATGAAGATGAGCTACAAAAAACATATTGAGAACTCCATAAGGAGATATGCAATTCAAATAATCTTATCATAATAAATTGCCTTAAAGGAGACAATTTACCCAATTTCATTTCACTAGCGCCCTCTGTTTGTTTTTGAATTCAAATCTGCACTTTTACTTTACAGAGAGTGTGTGGCTCCAAATTTCCAGTAGGGTCGATTCAGAAGCATAAAATCTATGTTCAAAATTGCATTGGAGGGATGGTGCTAAGATGTTAATCTCCTTTAATTTCGATGATACTTTTCGATGAAATGGCAAGTTTCCTAAATGGCAAAAATTATATGTGATGTCAAAATGATAAACGGCCAAAACAAAGCTTCTTTCAGGCGACAGAACTTGAAAGAAGTAATTGATACACTTAATGACAACAGACATCAAGGCACGGGAAACGAGTTTAACTGCTCCACGCTGCAACAAGAAATAAGTGTTTATACTAATGATACGGAAGTCTGTCAACTCTATAGGATCTTGAAGGAAATTGCAAACCAATTTTCATGCACCAGACACGTGTTTCGAATATTTAATTATCATCTTTGATGCTTCCAGCCAAAGTGCTTTTCATAAGCCGCCTAAAATTCATTTCACCAATGCCCTCTGAGTTTATTTTTAGAATTTAAATTTGTCTACTTACTTTACAGATATTGAAGCGGATGAGCCGTTGAGAAGACCAAGTAAGTATTATTCAGTTTATCCACATTGTAAAAGAAAGGAGGGAATCTCCAACAACAGTCGTTTGCAGCACCTAGAGGAAAACTCCAAAACACCCAAATAAAAAGAAAACAAAGAACAGACATCAACAGGGACAAGCAATACCAACTCAAGCCGTAGAAATAGGAAACACATAAATAAACATTTCAATAAATCTAATAAAAATGAGTTCTAGTCAACATTTCAATCAAATTGTATAGCTTCTTTCTTAGATCCTAGCACTTTAAATACCGCTTCTTGTCTAGTATCTTGCCTATGAAGTCTTGTGAACTGAAAATAATACTTGTTTACAATTAGACTTTCAGAGAAACAACATGTTAGAGAATCAAATACCTGTAACGAACTCGACGATTATCAACATTTCTTCTTGGAATGCAAATTCACTGATAAATTCCGTCAAAGAATGAATACTATACTCCAAGCACTCGGATTCCAAGAGCAAATGCTTACTCTCCATAACGTTGTTCTTGGTTATAAAATATACGATCCAAAATTCAAAGAATTAAACATCATTTTTACACTTGCTTCCTTTTCTATATATAAAGCCTTTTATTCCAGTGATTTCAAAGATAAACAAATCGACATAACTCCAATTTTCAATTCGGAATTAAAATACTACATCCTGGTTGCCAAAAAACTGAATATTTCCTCTAATTTACTTGAGCGCGTTGCTTCGTTCCTTCATCACTAACCGCGAATTACACTGCAAAAGAAAAGAAAAACAACATTATTTTTATTCATAAATTCACAGAAACACACACACAAAAAAAAAACACAGAATCAGTAAGTACCCGCATCACTAATCAATCATTTTATCCATAATTAAAAGCAATAAAAACATACTTACCCTGTATAATCACCTGTACACAATCCATGTCCATTTATACACTCCACTTCACACGTCAGATACGTGCAGACGAAGATCTTGACCGCTGACCGATTTAAATAACTAGGCTACGTGACACTCTGCCGCATTGAACGACCTGCAACGGGTCAAATCGTTCCCTATCTAAATTGTTCTACTATATTTAAACATCTTCCAACAGTCTCTATGCATTGCACATTTTCACCGTACGCACTAAACCGTCACTATCCTTATAGACATATTATATGCTAATACTTGAATCGTTTAGATTGTACGTAGAACGACAATCCTTTACATTTTTGTTTTGTACATTTACTCAAGGTCCTTGATTTACTCCAATACTACAATATAGAATTCCTAGTACATGTACGTGCGAAAATCACATTTCTCTTCTTACTCCAATATACCTCTTATTACGTTAAGATTGATAAATTACTGTATCATGTATACACATTAAATCATGAAAATAAATACATATATATAAAAAAAAGAAAAAGAAAAAAATGTGCTATGATGATTTGAAAAGGCGATGAAGACTCATACAAAAAAACTCTTACTGACCACACATTGAACCATACTAATATATATTAACAACTTCGTAACTTAATACGAGTCGGACTTATTCTGAGCACAAAAAAAAGAATCAAATACCTTTCGATAATGCAAAAAGAAAAAAAAAGATGTGAAATCCTGTGCCTTGGTCTGGTACTTCAAACAGTTCCATATAAGAACAAACAATCGATTGAGCAAGGGCGTAGAAGAAGAAACCTTCTCCATTAAGGATGCTTTCTCCTGAGATCTCGAATTCAAAAGAATCAATTTTTTTTTCTAACCATTATATTTCAATAGTACTTGACCCGATAAGTAAAAAAAACAAACATAAAAGGATACCAAGATCTGGACTTTATGTCAGATATTTGCCATCAAAGATACCCTTCTTCAACCATCTCAGAATATTGTGGGGAAATTGAAAATTGGCGAAATAATACTCATAAAATCTAATATATATATATATATATATATATATATATATATATATATATATATATATATATATATATATATATAAAAGCACAAAAAAAGGTACAAGCGACCACGACACTAAACGTGTTTAAACCCAGCGGAAGGGACAGTACATCCCTTGAGCCCTCTGGATACACGAATATGTACTTGTATCCAGACGGAACAAGGGACAGTACGTCCCTCATTCCGTTCGGACACAAGTACATAAAAAAAACATACACACACTCTCATGCTAGTCAGAACCTGTACTATACTGAAGCTCGAAAGGCTATAACTAGTAGCCAGGTAGGTAATATTCTCAATTCATGAACCAAAGCAGACCCCGCGAGGGGCGAGACCAGGTGCCTAGGTAGAGTCAGCGTCTCCTGTTTGCATGCAACACCCGCTGCCAAAAAGTCTGGACGGCCTGATCGATAGAAACACGTCCAAGACTTCTATAGGTTCAAAATAAAAAAAAAGCTGAAAAGATGCTCCCTGATTGATTAAGTAACATATTATCAAGTGAGTAAAATCAAACAAAAAACCGCCTCCCCCACTCTATATAAACGTAAGGGACTCGATTGACTAAGTAAAATGAAACGAAAAATCCCCCAATTAAAAACACGTCCGTCCTGAAGAGAGATACTCACTAAACTGACAACGAGCGGGTCAGTGTGAATAGAAAGTCATATCACGAGAGGCCCACATAAAGGAGTTTAAAAATACAAACTGTAAAAATGAAAAATTATAAGGTGTAAAGAACGAATCTAGCTACCGTCGTCGGTTTCGGAGATTGACCTCCGTATCCAATCAGAATAAATAGGGCGTGTTAAGAAATAGTACCCGTGAGGGAAGATCAAGCAGAACCTATCTCATAAAAATAGCAAGTAAAGACTCTAAAAATTGACAGAAGTCTGAAACTTCTTGAAAGCACTCAAAACCCGACATCATAAAGTTCAACGGCGACCCGAATTTTCATATATTAAACGCAATTAATACATAGCTATAAAACATGGAAAGAGCTGTCTCAGAGGACCGGTGCGACAAGTTTGAGTTCATGATACAACTTAACTGACAATACATACACACAGTAGCATACACCATATTCACAAGAATAGGAACGGATCCCAAAAAAAGGAATGCAATGTTGTTTTCTAGAAAAAAATAATATAGATAGCACAGAAGAGGTGAAAACAACCACGTTCACTATTCAGACAATGTCGGATCAGCCCAACAAAGGGCGAATGCCCGTCGCTTGGAAAAAAAAGATATAAAAGCACAAAAAAAGGTACAAGCGACCACGACACTAAACGTGTTTAAACCCAGCGGAAGGGACAGTACATCCCTTGAGCCCTCTGGATACACGAATATGTACTTGTATCCAGACGGAACAAGGGACAGTACGTCCCTCATTCCGTTCGGACACAAGTACATAAAAAAAAAACATACACACACTCTCATGCTAGTCAGAACCTGTACTATACTGAAGCTCGAAAGGCTATAACTAGTAGCCAGGTAGGTAATATTCTCAATTCATGAACCAAAGCAGACCCCGCGAGGGGCGAGACCAGGTGCCTAGGTAGAGTCAGCGTCTCCTGTTTGCATGCAACACCCGCTGCCAAAAAGTCTGGACGGCCTGATCGATAGAAACACGTCCAAGACTTCTATAGGTTCAAAATAAAAAAAAAAGCTGAAAAGATGCTCCCTGATTGATTAAGTAACATATTATCAAGTGAGTAAAATCAAACAAAAAACCGCCTCCCCCACTCTATATAAACGTAAGGGACTCGATTGACTAAGTAAAATGAAACGAAAAATCCCCCAATTAAAAACACGTCCGTCCTGAAGAGAGATACTCACTAAACTGACAACGAGCGGGTCAGTGTGAATAGAAAGTCATATCACGAGAGGCCCACATAAAGGAGTTTAAAAATACAAACTGTAAAAATGAAAAATTATAAGGTGTAAAGAACGAATCTAGCTACCGTCGTCGGTTTCGGAGATTGACCTCCGTATCCAATCAGAATAAATAGGGCGTGTTAAGAAATAGTACCCGTGAGGGAAGATCAAGCAGAACCTATCTCATAAAAATAGCAAGTAAAGACTCTAAAAATTGACAGAAGTCTGAAACTTCTTGAAAGCACTCAAAACCCGACATCATAAAGTTCAACGGCGACCCGAATTTTCATATATTAAACGCAATTAATACATAGCTATAAAACATGGAAAGAGCTGTCTCAGAGGACCGGTGCGACAAGTTTGAGTTCATGATACAACTTAACTGACAATACATACACACAGTAGCATACACCATATTCACAAGAATAGGAACGGATCCCAAAAAAAGGAATGCAATGTTGTTTTCTAGAAAAAAATAATATAGATAGCACAGAAGAGGTGAAAACAACCACGTTCACTATTCAGACAATGTCGGATCAGCCCAACAAAGGGCGAATGCCCGTCGCTTGGAAAAAAAAGATATAAAAGCACAAAAAAAGGTACAAGCGACCACGACACTAAACGTGTTTAAACCCAGCGGAAGGGACAGTACATCCCTTGAGCCCTCTGGATACACGAATATGTACTTGTATCCAGACGGAACAAGGGACAGTACGTCCCTCATTCCGTTCGGACACAAGTACATAAAAAAAAAACATACACACACTCTCATGCTAGTCAGAACCTGTACTATACTGAAGCTCGAAAGGCTATAACTAGTAGCCAGGTAGGTAATATTCTCAATTCATGAACCAAAGCAGACCCCGCGAGGGGCGAGACCAGGTGCCTAGGTAGAGTCAGCGTCTCCTGTTTGCATGCAACACCCGCTGCCAAAAAGTCTGGACGGCCTGATCGATAGAAACACGTCCAAGACTTCTATAGGTTCAAAATAAAAAAAAAGCTGAAAAGATGCTCCCTGATTGATTAAGTAACATATTATCAAGTGAGTAAAATCAAACAAAAAACCGCCTCCCCCACTCTATATAAACGTAAGGGACTCGATTGACTAAGTAAAATGAAACGAAAAATCCCCCAATTAAAAACACGTCCGTCCTGAAGAGAGATACTCACTAAACTGACAACGAGCGGGTCAGTGTGAATAGAAAGTCATATCACGAGAGGCCCACATAAAGGAGTTTAAAAATACAAACTGTAAAAATGAAAAATTATAAGGTGTAAAGAACGAATCTAGCTACCGTCGTCGGTTTCGGAGATTGACCTCCGTATCCAATCAGAATAAATAGGGCGTGTTAAGAAATAGTACCCGTGAGGGAAGATCAAGCAGAACCTATCTCATAAAAATAGCAAGTAAAGACTCTAAAAATTGACAGAAGTCTGAAACTTCTTGAAAGCACTCAAAACCCGACATCATAAAGTTCAACGGCGACCCGAATTTTCATATATTAAACGCAATTAATACATAGCTATAAAACATGGAAAGAGCTGTCTCAGAGGACCGGTGCGACAAGTTTGAGTTCATGATACAACTTAACTGACAATACATACACACAGTAGCATACACCATATTCACAAGAATAGGAACGGATCCCAAAAAAAGGAATGCAATGTTGTTTTCTAGAAAAAAATAATATAGATAGCACAGAAGAGGTGAAAACAACCACGTTCACTATTCAGACAATGTCGGATCAGCCCAACAAAGGGCGAATGCCCGTCGCTTGGAAAAAAAAGATATAAAAGCACAAAAAAAGGTACAAGCGACCACGACACTAAACGTGTTTAAACCCAGCGGAAGGGACAGTACATCCCTTGAGCCCTCTGGATACACGAATATGTACTTGTATCCAGACGGAACAAGGGACAGTACGTCCCTCATTCCGTTCGGACACAAGTACATAAAAAAAAAACATACACACACTCTCATGCTAGTCAGAACCTGTACTATACTGAAGCTCGAAAGGCTATAACTAGTAGCCAGGTAGGTAATATTCTCAATTCATGAACCAAAGCAGACCCCGCGAGGGGCGAGACCAGGTGCCTAGGTAGAGTCAGCGTCTCCTGTTTGCATGCAACACCCGCTGCCAAAAAGTCTGGACGGCCTGATCGATAGAAACACGTCCAAGACTTCTATAGGTTCAAAATAAAAAAAAAGCTGAAAAGATGCTCCCTGATTGATTAAGTAACATATTATCAAGTGAGTAAAATCAAACAAAAAACCGCCTCCCCCACTCTATATAAACGTAAGGGACTCGATTGACTAAGTAAAATGAAACGAAAAATCCCCCAATTAAAAACACGTCCGTCCTGAAGAGAGATACTCACTAAACTGACAACTAAACTTCACATAGTGTAACTAGGGACATTATAGCATGTTTTATGAAAGAAAAAGTAGGGGGTGTTATGCATTGGGAAAAAGTTTTGGACCATTTTGCTACCCTATCCCCCTTCTTCAAAATAATACAGAAAATTGAAAAAAAAAACACCATAATGTCAACAGTACGTACAGGTTTTATTGATTATGTTTGGTTTCATATAGCTATTCCATGTATTTCATATGAATTTATATACATTCTAATAATCTGACATTAAACAATACTTTTTCTGCATAACTAGGGTCTTGAACTCGAAAAATTTTTTTTTGCATATTATTTGATAAATATGTTTTAAAATTCCACAAACATGGCAGATATTTCACACGTAAATTACTCGTTAACAGACCTTTCATTATGCACTTTTGACACAGTGACCTTGACTTTTGAGATTGACCTACTTTTAACAAACCCGGCAGTATTAAACCTTCAATTTTTCTACAAAAACCTTATCACAGCGCGCGGCGCTGTCTTCTGACTATTTTCTCATTCTTTTTTTCTTTGTCTGTTTTGTTCTTTCCTGTGTTTAATGAACAATGTAAACAGCAAATAAAGAACAAGGATACGTATGTAGACGAAGGAACTCTCCGACCGCAGAATATATTCGATAACCTAAGATAGTCGAAAGAGTATGATTGATTCTATATTTTTAAATCCACATTCAACGTTATCGATAAATATATCTAAAGAACATGTAGATGTAATATACCCCCTCTCTCTGTCTCTCTCACACCCCATGACTCACGTTACGTTTGTCGGAAGACACTGTACGCCGTGCAAGTTTATTTTTATCTTTCATAGTATGTTTTTTCTTTCTTTAATTTACGGAGCCCCCCCCCCCCCCCCCCCGACCGGATTATCAATATTTTTGTTTCATTCCATTGGGTTCATGATTCGGATTTTTTGGATGAAAAATGCGTGCCTTATCTTTTCTTTTATAAAGTCTTCCTCTCTTATGCAATTCAAATAATCTTATCATGATAGATTGCATTAAAGGAGACAGTTTACCCGAATTCATTTCACTAAAGCCCTCTGGTTTTTTTTTTAATTTAAATTTGAGCAATGACTTAACAGAGATAGAGAGTGGCTCCAAATTTCCTTTAGGGTCGATTCAGGCTGCAGCGCTGCTACATGAGATAAGTGTTTATACTAATAATACGGAAGTATTCCAACTTTTTAACTTCTTGAAGGAAGTTTCAAACCAATTTTCATGTTCATGCACCAGACACGTGTTTCGAATATTTAATTCGCATCAGTGATGTTTCCAGCCAAAGTGCTTTTCATATGCCGCCCAAATTCATTTCACAAGCGCCCTCTGGTTTTATTTTTCTAAATTAAATTAGTGTATTTACTCCACAGGAATTGAGCTGGCGACATATTGTGGTAAGTACCATTCAGTTTATCCACATTGTAAAAGAAAGGAGGGGATCTCCAACAACACTTGGTTGCAGCAACAACAGCAAAACTCAAAAAAACCCATCAAATGCAAAAAAACAAACAAATAGAGATCAGACATCAGCAGGGACAAGCAAGACCAACTCATACCGTAAAATATGAAACACACAAATAAATCTAATGAAAATGAGTTCTAGTCAACATTTCAATCAGATAATATTGCTTCTTTCCTAGATATTAGCACTATAATACCGCTTCTTGTCTATGAAGTCATGTGATCGGAAAATGATACTAATTTACGATTAGACTTTCAGATAAACAACATGTTAGAGAACCAAAGACCTTTCGATAATGCAAAAAGGAAAAGAAAATATGTGAAATTATATGCCTTGTTCTAGTACTTCAAACGGTTCCATATAAAAACAAACTATCGATTGAGCAAGGAGTTACGGGGAACGATTTTAACTGCTCCACGCTGCAACAAGAAATAAGTGTTTATACTAATAATACGGAAGTGTTTCAACTCTATACCTTCTTGAAGGAAATTGCAAAGCAATGTTCATGAACCAGACACGTGTTTCGAATATTTAATTCTAATCACTCATTCGTCCAGGCAAAGTGCTTTTCATAAGCCGCCTAAAATTCATTTCACCAACGGCCTCTGGTTTTATTTTTTGAATTTAAATTTGTGTATTTACTTTATTACAGAGATTGAGGATTCGATAAATGAACGTACGTACCATTCAGTTTATCCACATTGTAAAAGAAAGAAGAGGATCTCTAACAACACTCGGTTGCAACACCCACAGCAAATCTCCGAAACACAATGCAAAAAAAAAAAACAGAAAAGATCAACAGGGACAAGCAAGACCAACTCACACCATACAAGTAGGAAACACACAAATGAACATTTCAAAATATGTAATGAAAATGAGTTCCAGTCAACATTTCAATAAAATGATATAGCTTCTTTCCTATATCCTAAAACTATAAATACCGCTGCTTGTCTAGTATTTTGCCTATGAAGTCATGTGATGGGAAAAATAATACTTACGATTTACGATTAGACTTTCAACGAAACAACATGTTAGAGAATCAAAGACCTTTCGATAATGCAAAAAGAAAAAAAAAGGTGTGAAATTCTGTGCCTTGTTCTGGTACTTCAAACGGTTCCATATAAAAACAAAATATCGATTGAGCAAGGAGGTAGAAGAAGAAAACTTCACCATTAAGTAGATGTATCATCCATATGGAAATGCATGAAATAATGTCTGATAGCTAAACAATAATTTTAACTCCAGAACAGAAATAGAAATTCACATTTGTATTCATGATTATAAAAAAGACTCAGATGAAATTTCCGGAACTTTTGATATAAATACAAATAATGCAGATGAGCTACAATACACATAATGAGAACTCCATCAGGAGATATGCAATTCAAATAATCTTATCATAATAAATTGCCTTAAAGGAGACAGTTTACCCAATTTCATTTCACTAGCGCCCTCTGTTTGTTTTAGAATTATAATTTGCGCTTCTACTTTACAGAGAGTGTGTGGCTCCAAATTTCCTGTAGGGTCGAATCAGGAGCATACAATCTATGTTCAAAATAGCATTGGAGGGATAGTGCTAAGATGTTAAACTCCTTCAATTTCGATGCTAGTTTTCTATGAAATGGCAAGTTTCCTAAATGGCAAAAAATATATGTGAAAAATGATAAACGGCCAAAACAAAGCTTCATTCAGGCGACAGAACTAGAAAGAATGTTAAATGTCTTTAAATTCAATAGCATCATTTAAAACCTGATGAATTAACAGCATGGATCAGACATGCACGATTCGGGTACTAAACCCTCGTCAGTGATCCTGAGTCTAATCAATGTAATATGGCCAAAAAGTATGAAAATTATTATGTCCAAAAATGTACCAAAAGACGTTGCAGAATGGTGGAATATGATGCTACAGGACCCGTGTTTTAGAAATTTCAAGAAATGTTGTTACAGAAAATTTCAAATGCGTTCAAGAGACAGACGATCAAACGAAGTAATTAATACACTTAATATTTACAGACATCAAGTTACGGGGAAGGATTTAACCTGCTCCACGCTGCAACAAGAAATAAGTGTTTACACTAATAATACGGACGTGTTCCAATTCTATAACTTCTTGAATGAAATTGCAAACCAATTTTCATGCACCAGACACGTGTTTCGATTATTTATTTCTCATCAGTGATGCTTCAAGCCAAAGTTTTTTCATAAGCCGCCTAAAATTCATTTCACCAACGCCCTCTGGTTTTATTTTTAGAATTTAAGGAGGGGATATCCAACAACATTCGGGGTCCCTGTAAAGTGCGAAACGAAACAAAAACGAAACGAAACGAAACAAATCGAAACGAAACGAAACAAATCGAAACGAAACGAAACAAATCGAAACGAAACGAAACAAATCGAAACGAAACGAAACGAAACAGATCAAAACGAAACGAAACAAAACGAAACGAAACAGATCGAAACGAAACGAAACAGATCGAAACGAAGTGAAACAAAACATAAAACTTTAATAAAAAGAGGAAAAATCGGCGAAAACGAATATTTCAAGACAAGATCAGCACGTAATATTGTCTTAATCCAAGAGTTCTACATTTGTAACTAGTGCCGAGATGGTTTCTTGAAAGAGTCAAAGTTGACCATTAAAATAAGTAAATGTCAAATGCCATACATGTATTTAAAAGGGAGGGGATAGAAAACCACGCTATGACACAGTAATGAGATAATAAAACGGGGTGGGGGCACATTTTAGGAAAAAAAATCTTATCCTTTTTCAAACGAAATGTGCCATCTCCCCCAGATTTTAATTGTTCTCATTTTTCTGATAAAATTTTGAAATACAGATAACGGAACAGTTCCGTTTCCTCTGCGCTAGACTCCTCCCTGCAAAATAATATTTTTCCGTCAACGATGTTATTCATCCCATTCATTCTCCTTTAAAATGCAATTGTGCTATATACCGTATATATTATGTTTTAATCGTCAACTTTGAATCTTAAAAAAAAACTCCAGCCACAAGAACTAACGGTTGAAGGCAATAATGAGGGGGTGGACAGGGACAAAAGGAGGGGAGAGAAAGGGGGCGGAGGAGGCAAGAAGGGGGCGGGAGGAGAGGAAAGGGGGCGAGAGGAGGGACATATGATTGGGAGAGTAACAGTAACCAAATAAAAATTAGAAAATTACTTTTAATATAAATAATCTTGCTCTTATGCGTTCATGAACATAATCTCAATTTTAAAAATTACCACGAAATTCATCTATATATACCTTAAAACTTTTTCCCGATCGCTTCGCTCGCCGCAATTTTCAATTCATTTTTCAAATACTTCAGGCTCGCTTCGCTCACCTTAGTTTTTCATCTAAACAGGTCTATTTTTTCAAGCTTTAAAAAAGGAAATAAACCAAATAACTTCACTAATGCACCAATTTACACTTTAAAGTTTAAATATTTGTCTTGACCGCCCAAGACCCCCTCCCCCCACGAGGAGGGGGAGGCGGCAGGAGGGGAGTGTTACCCCCCTTACCCTTCAATAAGATCTTACCTTGAAATATTCGTTTTCGGCGATTTTTCCTCTTTTTCTCATTTTCTTTAAGTTTTTTGTTTTGTTTTCGTTTCGATTTGTTTCGTTTCGTTTCGATTTTTTTCGTTTCGTTTCGTTTCGCACTTTACAGGTACCCCAACATTCGGTTGCAGCACCCACAACAAAACTCCAAAACACCCAAAATTAAAAAAAACCACAGAACGGAAATCAACAGGGACAAGCAAAACCAACTCACATCGTAGAAATAGGAAACACACAAATAAACATTTCAAAAAATCTAATAAAAATGAGTTCTAGTCAACATTTCAATCAAATTATATAGCTTCTTATCTAGATCCTAGCACTATAAATACCGCTATTTGTCTAGTATCTTGCCTATGAAGTCATGTGATCTGAAAATAATACTTGTTCACAATTAGACTTTCAGAGAAACAACATGTTAGAGAACCAAAGATCTTTCGGTAATGCAAAAAGAAAAAAAAAGTAAAAATCCTGTGCCTTGTTCTGGTACTTCAAACGGTTCCATATAAAAACAAACTGTAGATTGAGCAAGGACGTAGAAGAAGAAAACCTCCCCATTAAGTAGATGTATCATCGATATGGAAATGCAAATAATAATTTTAACTCCAGAACAGTACACAGGAAATTGTGCAACGTATGTGTCACATATGGTTGGCTGAAACGTATGTGACATATATGAAATTCATATGTTTAACATATGTAAGATAAAGACATATGTATAACATGTGTTGACAGACATATGTTTCACATATGTTAGCGCACATATGTAAAACAATAACATATGTAAATCACCTGTTTATGTTCACCATATGTGCATCACATGTAAATCATGTGTTTTACATATGTGAATGCTAACTCATGTAAAATATTTGAACATTCAAAGTTGCAAAATTCCCAATAGATATTTGTTCTATGATCCATATGTCAACATTGATATTCACATATGTTTAACATATTATGTGTTTTACATTTGGTTAATTTTATATATGTTTTACATATGTGTGCATTCTAATACTGATGCATTCATATGTATTAATTAAATTACATTAAATGGAGATCAGATTCACATTAATTTAACGTAAAATCAACAACGTTTTGCTTAAAATAAATTTTGAAATGATTTTCAAATCTGTTTCTCTGTGATACCTTTTACAAAATTGAGTCTACCACCTGCAGGGCAGGGGTAGATTGGCAGGGAGCTTGTTACAAAAAAAAAAGAAAGAAAGAAAGAAAAGAAAGAAACAGCTATGATTAAAACGGATGAAGAAAAGCTTTCAACACGAAACACATCGAATCAAAACTTAATCGATGAACAACTGAAATGCGAAGTGAAACATTGACAGCGCGAAGTAGGGCGTGCTCGAAATAAACTCATAGACAGCAGACGATCAACGGTAACCTGTCGGAAACTGGGAACTACCAAGAAGTCATCGGATCGGGAACATCAGCCGTGTAACCCTTATAAAAAGGTGTGAGCATGTTTTTCCTAATACGAAAAAAGTAATCGTTACTGACAATATCAAAATCATTTCTAAATCTAAGAAAACGATTTATTAAAATTTGCTCGAGCTTCCTCTGACCAGAAAAAAACGAAACTACGATAGTGTCAAATGATTGTCGTGGCCAAGACAACTGATGTGTCCGGGCTGGGTTCATTTTCAGCTGGTCAGAAGATTTTACTTCTCACCAAAATCAAAATTTAATCCATTTACATAAGTTAATCTGACATTGAAACATGTAAAATAGTAACATGTACTGGTGTCGGAACAGTTTCCGGACGATTTTGAAGTTTTTTCGGGGATAACTCATCTGTCCTTTGATGGAAATTATTCAAATTTCTCTCAAATGATGTTATGCCCTTCCCACAAGCACCCTTGTTGATAGAAAATAATAAATCTGTCAAGAGGTATGGTTTCTAGACTGATTTTATGACCCTATATATTTGCCATTTTTCACAAATCGCTGAAACAATTTTCGGACACCTGATTTTAAAGCTGTCAATCTCGATCAATTTCAGCCCAGACTTGACGATTTTTGGATATTGTTTTCCTCAAGTTTTTCTACAAATGACTGTAAAAGAAGGGAGGGGATCTCCAACAAGACCCTGTTGCAGCACCAACCGCAAAACACATGATGCAAAAAACACAAAAGACGAGCATAGTATGAGACGAAAAATAATCTTGAAAATAGCACCGAAATTCTCAAAATTAAGTACATTTAAAAAGAATGGTTCTCATCGACTTCCCCAGGTGCGCGATATTAAACGGGACAGAAAGGAGTGAAAAGGTTGTGTTGCAGTAGTGTGATTTATTACCAATTTGTACAGATAATTTTGTTTATATAATTCATGATTTGCATTCTCCATTTAAAAATCTTCAAAATTGTCACACAGTTTTGAAAATAAGTTCCTTCAAAGTTCTTCAAACGGGAGACTGTCTGGAAACTGTTACTGTCCAGAAACTGTTTTGACACCAGTACAGTAGTTTACGCTAAAGATTTGATCGAAAAATGAAGGAAAGAACGCTGAAACAATGAATTATCTGTCAACATAGCCCTTCGACAGAGCTGTCAATTAACTTGCATGATTTCGGCGGGTCAGTCCCAATTTATTTACATACACCTTTCACATACAGAACCCTATTAATATAATACATGTATATCCCATGGCGATTCCAGTTTTTTAAGCCCCCGGAATCAAAGATTCAGGGGCATATAGTTTTTGGCCTGTCTGTCCGTCCGAAAAACTTTAATATTGGGCATAACTTTAGAATGGAAGGTGATAAAGTTTTCATATTTCACATCACATGTGTATTCCTTTTGACAAGACCTTTCCATTGGTACCCAATTTTTTTACCTTTTGACCTTGACCTTTGAGTTTGACCTACTTTTCAAAAACTTAAACATTGGGCATAACTTTTGAATGGTATGTGATAGGGCTTTCATATTTCACAAGTATATTACTTGTGACAAGACCTTTCAATTTTTGACCTTGACCTGTGACCTACTTTACAAAAACTTTAACATTGGGAATATCTTTTGAATGATAATTGATAGGGCTTTGATATTTCATGTATTCCTTGTCACAAGATTTTTAATCAATGCCAACCATTTTTAACCCCGTGACCCTGACCTTGACCTTTAAATTTTGTCTAGAAATCTGACGTCAGCACTCACGACTATAAAGGAACACGTGGGAAAATACTGTGAAACTGTCATGAACAGGAATGGCGTAAACTTCTTTTGGTCTATTAAAAATTCAGGGGATGTGATTGACAACATGAAATCAAGAAATTTTGAAGCAAATACGATATCTTCATACGACTTTTCTAATATGTACACCACGCTTCCTCAAGACAAAATAAATGCTCGACTGTCCAAACTCATTAAATGGTGTTTTTATCGAGAGGGGAAAACTTATATTTGCACTTCTGAATCGAAGGGTTTCTTTTCCGCCACAGATTACAAATCATACAAATCATGGACATGTGGTGACCTGTGTATTGCCTTGTCCTTCCTTTTGGACAATATTTATGTAAAATTTGGTGCGAAACTCTACAAGCAGGTTGTAGGGATTCCAATGGGTACTAACTGTGCGCCTCTTGTTGCAGATTTATTTTTATACACGTATGCAAAGGAATTTATCCAAAATCTTCAAAAGCAAAGAAAATGATGATGTGAAATGCTTTATTGGTACTTCTAGGTACCTGGATGATATTCTTACTATCGACAATCCTGTTTTTGAAAAGTATAGAAATGTTATTTATCCACAAGAATTGATTCTAAACAAGGCAAACGTTTCAAACACAGAAACACCATTTTTGGACCTCAATATCAAAATTGTTAATGGAGCGATCCATACAAGTGTGTATGACAAAAGAGATGATTTTGGATTTAACATAGTAAATTTCCCCTGGCTTGACGGTGATGTTCCTAGATTACCGTCCTATGGTATCTATATTTCACAGCTCATCCGGATTGCTAGAGCATGTACTGATGTTTTGGATTTTCATAGTAGAAATTTACAAATTACCGAGAAACTTTTAGGACAAGGTTTTCGCTTTCACAAACTAGTAAAGACTTTCTGGAAATTTTATAAAAATTATTGTCAACTTCTTCTGAAATTCGGACCAATACAGGCAACAGAGTTTATTACTTTGGGTATTTCACAACCTGTATTTTATGGTGACATCATTAACAAGATAAGAAGGATAAAAGATAGACAACATCATTATCGAAAATGCGTCAGAATCATCAAACGCCTTTTATACCGTGGATATGATCCTAATGTCACAAGACGAACACTAGGCTTGGTACTTGACCAATCTACAGTCTTGTTCAAGCGCATTCTTAAAACTTGCACTCTGACTGACTGTGACGACGGGACTCCATGACGGGCCCTGTCCAAACCTCTTTAGAGAAGACAGGGCCCCGACCACCTGTCCTCTCTGAATGTCAGTCGGACTCCTCGGGTGATAACATACATGAGCTCGCGGTGGCACAGCACGGATGGTATTGCGTACGCCCTCTTTTTATATCAATTTACATATTCATCTGTGTTGCTTGGGCCCCTGCGTTTTGCAGTCTTGTTTGTGTGTGGTCATCTGACAGTGAGGAGGTTGTTTTACACCACAATTGTACGTTCTTCGAGACCTCTGGGTAATCGGAAATGTGGGAGGGTTGTGCGCACGTAATCCAGGATAACCACACACCTTCTGCTATTTCCGTGGCAGATGACCGTCCTAAGTCGGCACCGGTTGCCCATTGGTCTCGTTGGTTTAAGTGTAGTTCTTTTTGTGTGATGTTTCTGTGTTGTGCGTTGACGTTCCTTGTCCCTTATGCGTCTCTTTCCTTGCTTATCTGCTTTGTGTTTTTTTTTGTGCTCAGAAAGGCTGTAAGAAAATATATTCATATACATATATTTAAAAAAAAGTAAGAAAAAGATTGGTGAATTGTTACTTGATTTATGATTAATAGTGCAGTGCTGGATTAGCATAACATATAATCATCCTTGACACCATTTTTAAAGGATTGTCTGGATTAATTAGCCTTTTCATCATAGCACTTTTTTCTTTCAGTGTTTATTTATTAACTTTCTACAATATGTAATTGAAAAATAATTTGACGAACATGTAATGCAATGCGGAATGGAGTTAGTATGCGTGTCTAATTTATTTGATTTAAAAAGTTGAGTAGTCTTTTAAAAATCTTAACTATCATATATTTCTTAATTTGAATCCTTATCTCTAATTCATTTTTCAATATACTTGTAACAGAGGAAGGTTTCGTTTTTCTTTACATTTTGTGATAAAATTTATAAACTACAAAACCAATCAAAGAGAGAAGTAAATTGCACTCATCATACGCATCTTCTCCTATTTTGTACACCAAAAGAATCTTGTCAGGCGATTTCGTGTTTAAATTAAATCCCAAACTAGAAAAGAATGATTGGATTAGTTCCCAAAAGGATAACAATTCTTTACATGTAATAAAATAATGTTTAGGCACGGTCCATTTGATATTCTGGGGGGGGGCTTGGGTTTTTTTCGAAAAAAATAATTTTGCTCTCAATTTTGATGAAAAAAATTAATTTGCTTATGGTGTGACAGAAAAAAAAAATCTTGCTCTTACAATTAATCTGAATTTGCAGAATTACTATGAAATTTTGCTAAAATTCTTGAAAATTTTCCGGCTCGCTTCGCTCGCCGCAGTTTTCAAAATTGTATCAAAAATTTTTGGCTCGCTTCGCTCGCCATTGTTTTCTATCAAAACATGCATTATTCACTAATAGCATTTTAAGTTCAAATATTTGAAGATATCAAAAGTTATACATGTATGTGAATGAAAAAGGGCTTCCTTAAAAGCTTCAATATATTATCAATATTTATGTATTGCTGTTAATACATGTTGCATGTATCCCATAGAGTCATGTTCTTGTAAGCTAGCTTGGAAGGAGAACTTCAGTTATTCACCAATTTACAATTCTTAGTAACATTTAAAAAATTGTCTAGGAGACCTTCCCCTCAGACCCTCTTATACATGTTATATACATGTACCTTATGTAAAATATTGATAATTGTATTGTAAAAATCTTTTATCTCTCTGTTTAAAAGTGAATTGAATACTTGCATAAAAATAAACTAATATATTAATATTTAGAGTTTTGAGTAAAAATATAAATAATTTCTATTGATAAAACACAAACATTCTAAATATGCGCATCACTTTTTAAAAAAAAAATTTCCTTGCTCCAACTTTGTCAGAAAAAAATAATTTTGCTCCGGTCCGGGGCGAAAAAAATAATTTTGCTCCGACAAAAAACCCAAGCCCCCCCCTGAATATCAAATGGACCATGCCTTATAATCCTCCGTTACTTTGCATTTTGTACATACATTCGATGTAATTAAATTCCATTTTTTCAATAAAACTCCATTTGGCAGGATATTGTGTAATAATTTCCATCGGAACATCCTCTCACTGTTAACAACAATTTTATTTGAAAGGAAATGGAATGCATGTTTTATTTTACTTTCATTTGATAAATTAAATTATCTCCTACAAATTTCCATCGAATTACTTTTTATTTTACGACTATTAAGAAGTATTCTATAGGAAGAATTATTCTCTAAATCTTTTATACATATTTCTTTTTTATTCTCATCCAAAACGCGCAATTCTTCGGAACGTTTAGGACTAATCTTTCGTCGAAATGATTTCAATGTTTCCTTCCAATTTTTGGGAGTAGAACGCTTTATTATATTTAGTTCAGAAATCCAGTTTGTTTTATTGTTCAGTGATTGCAAGACTACATTTTGGTCAAAATCTCCATTAACATTCAACATATCTCTTATGTAAATCATTTACTTTTATTATGCAATAACAAACATCAGACAAGGTAAGCCAGAATTTATCCAATTTTTAAAAATAATGATTTTCCCTGGAACGTTATGTTATCATTTCCCCATATTATTTGATTTTGAATTTCCCTACTTGTATTTTCGAAAGGAACATTCGTTTTTAACTTAACCCATGACGTCAAAACATAAAAGTAAAATTCCGGTAGATCTTTGACATATGGTATCTTATTTATGTTCTTTATATTCATTTTAAAAATTAATGAGTTTTCCCCAAATTTATTAGAATAAAATTTTGGAAGCTGTACCAAGCTAGCTTCACTTTCAGAGATTATTCTTTTTATCCACATTATTCGAAGCATATCAATATGTGACGTCACATCTCTAATCTTTAAACCTCCTTTTTCGTAATCGTTTATTAATACCTTTCTTTTCACCTTGTTTATTTTGTCATCCCATATAAATCGGAAAATCATATCTAATTCATTTATTTGTAAATCACTTACTGGTTGTTCGCTGTTGATAAAAGTTATTTTCGGAATGATAAAATTTTGTATCACCACATTTTTACCAATGATTGAAAGTTTTCGTTTTTTTTTCCAATTTTTTATCAATCTATCGATAGAGCAAAATTTCTCTTTCCAGTTTAAATGATAATTCACTTTTGTATTAGTGCCAAAAATAAAGCCTAGAGATTTCACCTGATCAACCCATTTTATGTTTTCATAGGTCCTACTTTTTCCCTTATTTTCCCCAAGTAAATTCCCTCAGTTTTTGATTTATTTAGTATCAATCCAGATACTTTTCCAAAATTCTCTACAATGTTTAAGGCAACGGGTACATCTGCTTGTTTCAAAAATAAAGTTGTGTCGTCTGCTAGCTGAGCGATCTTAACGTTATTTCTGTTCAATTTAAGGCCTTTGATGTGCATATTTGATCTTATTTTTATAGAAAGAATTTCGGCTGCAATAACAAACAATAGACAAGACAACGGGCACCCTTGTCTTATTCCACGGAATAATTTATAACTCTCTGTCAACCAATTATTGTTTTTAACACAGGTAGTGATGTTAGAGTACAATACTTTTACCCAATGAATAAAGGATTCCCCAAAACCGAATTTTTTCAACGTTTCGAACATAAAACCCCATTCAATTGTATCAAAAGCCTTTGTAAAATCTACGTAAAGAAGATTATGTATGAATCTAAATTGAATTTTTCCGAATTATCTATAATGTCTTGAATCAATCTGATATTAATCCCAATGAATCTGTTTTTAATGTAACCATTTTGATCGCTATTTATTATACTTGGTATAACATTTTTAAGCGTGACGCGAGGGCATGTACAGCTATTTTATAGTCATTATTTAGACAACTTATTGGTCTCCAATTCTTTTATTGATAAGGATTATCTTTTTTAAAAATTAACGATAAAATACCATGTTTTTGAGTACTGCTAAGCTCTCCCTTAACATAACATTCATTTAAAGAGTCCACAAATGGCTTCCCTACAATTTCCCAGAATTCCTGGTAAAACTCGACCGAAATGCCGTCACTTCCGGGACTTCTATTTTTCTTCATGTTAAAAATAGCTCTTTTACATTCATCATAATTGAGCAAACCCTCACATGTCTTTTTCACTTTACATATATCTTCTGACGATTCAATGAAATCCCCATTTTTCGGCATAATCTTCTTTATTAACTTTTTTGATTGTCTATCTTTTTCTAAACTCAAAAAATATGAATTATTCTTTTCTCCATTCTCAACCCATTCTACACGGGAAAGAATTTGCGCGACCTTCCCTTTTTGTAAATATAAATCATTTAATCTCTGTTCCAGACTTTCTATATCATGTGATTGGACACCAGTATTTATACTTTGCAATTGTTTCTCCAGAATTTTAATTTCGTCCTCCCTCTTTTTTGACCTAATTTTACAAAATTGTATTGTTTTGCTTTTGATCATTATCTTGCAATATTCCCAGTATTGTCTCCTATCTAGCTTTTTATTCTCACCTTTTTCTAAACCTTGTATTAATTGATTTATATAAGTTATATACTCTTTTTGTTTTAAAATACTATTATTGATTTTCCACAAACCAGATCATTTGTCTGCCCTAATTGCGTAACCTAATTTTAATACAACGGCCATGTGATCAGTTGAACTTATTTGGGCAGGTCTAATGTCGCACTTGTTTGAATCTTTAGCCAGAGAATCTTAAATTAAGAAATAATCAATTCTAATAAAATTACCCTCAGATTTTCTTCTCCATGTAAAATGTTGCTTTTCTTTATTTTAAATTCGCCATATATCTTTCATTCCGTGTCTTTTTATAAGCTGATTAAGTCCGTATGTTCTTACTATTTTTGTTACAGATATATTTTTTGTACGTCTGTCACTTTCTTTTAAGACTTCGTTGAAATCTCCGCCGATAATCATTGTACCGGATTTAAATTCTGAAAGAATATTATTTTGTTTTTTGAAGAATGCGTTTCTAGATTTATTATCATTAGGTGCATAAATGTTAGTGAGTGTATAGAAACAATCATCAATTTCAATGTTGATACAAACATATCTTCCCTTACACAACAAATAAAATCATTGACCTTAATAGGCAAATGTTTGTTTATGAATATAGATACACCACAAGTGTTTCATGACCCGATGCTGTGGTATGTATATGCCAGATCAATAACTTCATCGTCGACTTTGTCACATAATTCTTGAGTGAAATGTGTCTCTTGTAAAAATGTTATTCCAAACTTTTGATTCTTTATATATTCGTATAATCTTAAACGTTTTCCTTTGTCCGGTAGACCTTGTGTGTTGAGTGTTATAAAGCAAAGATCAGAAGCATTACATCTCATCGAAAATCTATTTTGCTCGATTTTTCACCTTTTTCATCTTTTCTGGCTGTTGTGGGGAGGGGGGAGTCCTATGTTTGGATACACTCCTACTTCTGTTTGCATTAGGGGTCTGGTTTTTGACAGACGACTCTTTCACAGATGCCAGTAGCCTTTCTATTGTTCCGTCTTTATTAGCTGTTTTATTTTTCTGATTTGTATTTGTTTCCTTTCTCACTTCACCATTTTTACCCTGAACTTTGTTGTTTTTTCTTTGTCTTTTTCTAAGTTTTCAGAATCATTTACCTCTTGAGTATCGTCATCACTGCTTCCATAATCTTGTTTTTCTGCTTTTTCTTCATTCTCAGAATCGTAATCATCTGAGCTGGAACCTTCCACGTTCTCGAAATCAGTAGGTTGGGTTTCGATTTCTCGATTACGCGGTTCGCCTTTCGGTTGCCCGTAGTACCAGATCGAGGCGAAGTTCCGCCCAACTCGCAGGGACCGTGGAAGGTGCGTGTTGAGTTTCGCGGTAATTACTATTCGTGTTCCGGTATCGCAGTTTGTCAGCTGTACAAATCAAGAACTTTGCAACCCTTAGCTTCAATTGCCGGTCGAATCTGTCCGTCGTCAGCCGATAACGGTTCATTGGAGACCTTAATTTGCATAGTACTTGCGTTGCGCGCACGGTCAACTCGCGGGTTTTCCGGTAGAAGCATAACTTGTTTATTGCGTATATTTATACCTGTAGAGAGAAGGGTTACTCTGTCATCAATATTTTCGACATAATGTCGCCAATGATACCCAGTTCTCTGTATGCCACATATATGATCATGAGAAAGCACCGGATGCCCATTGGTCTCGTTGGTTTATGTTTTAGTTCTTTTTGTTTGATGTTTCTGTGTTGTGCGTTGACGTTCCTTGTCCCTTATGCTTCTCTTTCCTTACTTGTCTGCTTTATGTTTTTGCATTGAGTGTTTTGGGGTCTTGCTTTGGGTGATACAACCTGGTGTTGTTGGAGATCCCCTCCTTTGTTTCACATACTTGCACTCAACAGAAAATGGTGTATATACTAACAAAGATGCCACCGGGGGCATTTTTGTTTCACAAACACAGGCTTTATTATGTTATGTTTTTTTTTTTTTGGGGGGGGGGGGGGTGGTTGCACATTCAAGTCTACAAATACCATGTACAGCACTGGCAAAAGCGGCTTGGTTTTAAAGTTAAAATTGTTTACTCTAAAGAAAGCTTTACTGTCCGCGCCACATGGCTCACTTCGGAAACTGCGTAAACTTTATTTTGATAACATTGTCATGCAGAAATTAAATAAAATCCGTATTATTGTACAGCTCTCCCTTAGTTGTGAATTTTGGTATAAGTTACATGGTCGAGGATTTATGCAATCAGATTATACAAGCAAAATAAATTTTAGATGGGGCATTTTCAATGTTAAATTTCAGCGTGACGTCACAGAGTTTAACATCGAGCCTATGGAGAGCGTCACAACGTCATGATAAAAATTAGTATGGGAAATGACCCATCTAAAACTTGCTTTGTCTATAAAGTTTGATAGCGTGCACTGTCTATCATATAAGTTATACTATAATTTACGACTAAGTGAGAACTATTGAATGGTAATCAGTTTCATTTCAATTTTCATGCAAAATCCTCATGACCAGACCTTTCACTTTTGATCTAGTGACCTTGATCATGGAGTTTGACCTTCTTAAAAAAACTTTAACGAGGGCTATATCTCATGTACTACAAGGAGTAGGTTCGGAAACTACCGATAGTGGCCCTGTTATAACCTGGATTTTAAAATCGTTTTATTTCATGTTATTATTTTATGAAAGCAATGACAAACTTTAAAATTTCCCAAAAATTCGACCTTCTGGAATCTGCACGTGCTGTGACGTCATCTATGACATCGTTAATCCATGACGGTATGCAGATTTCCGTGTTTTTAACATGTTTTAAGAGTCTTTATCCTGAAATTTAACCCGTATCACACATTGTCACAAAAATTGAATTGATATCAAATTGAAGATCATACTCATATCTTAAGTGGTATACAGAGAATTTCGTTTCTGTGACGCACTGTGATGTGTATCTATTTTAAAGTTATCTATATTGTACATGTACTCCTACCAACCTGAGAAAGATTTTGCGTGAGTACCTCTCTTTAGAAATCAGAAAATCGAGATATTTTTTTCAATGTCTATAGATTTGAGAATGACTCTCATACAGTTTGCTCGGAAGCTATCATAACTGTTACTATAACATATTTACCAGGACCAAAAAGTAGGTTTGAAAAGGAGTTTTTAATAAGATAAAGGCTCAGTACGTGGTGTATGAGTTTCTCGATATAGATACACGATGCACATATCAGTATTGAATCTATATTTCAATTTTTAGCTCACCTGAGCCAGAGGCTCAAGTGAGCTATTGTTATAGCGATCTGTTTGTCGTCCGTCGTAGTCGTCGTCGTCCGTCGTAGTCGTCGTCGTCCGTCGTCGTCGTAAACTTTTCACATTTTCAGCTTCTTCTCTAGAACCACTGAAGGGATTTAGATGAAACTTGGTAGGCATGAAGTACTAATGGTCCCCTACAAGTGTTGTTGTTTTTCGTCCAGATCCCTCAATAGGTGGCGCCCCCACAGGTAAAAGTAGGTCACGGGGGTACCCTTCTTTGACAAACTTCTTTTTCAGAAACGGAGCATGTATCGACAAACCGAAAGCATCAGGATGATCTAAAGAGATGTCTTAAGAAGTGTTGTTATTTTTGGATCCACTTCGAAGTCAAATTTTTGACGCGTTTTTGACGTCTTTTCGGACTTAGTCAGAAATGCACATTTTTGCACTATTTCTTTAAATAACTGAATAAGTGTATGATTTTACACACTCATTTACTGCATATGTATCATATTTAACTTACTGAATGCTTTGACATGTATTTTATGCTTAAATTTTGTTATTTTGATTTTTTATGAATTTTTTTCTTATGTAAAAAGGAAGGGGAGGGGTTGATTTTCATACATTTTCTGCTTCTTTTCTATACCACCCTTCAGATTGTCATGCCATTTTGCAGGTATGAGGTACTCATGCATGGTACCCTACAAGTGAAAGAATTTTGTCAAGATATCCACTTTTCTTTGGATTTTTAAGGAATATTTATTAAGATTGTACATAGGTATATGTATGTTTTCCACGCCCAATGGACCCATGGGGAGTGGCTTCAAACCCCGGTGGGACCCCAACAAAATTTTTTTTCCCTTTTTAGCTCACCTGAGCCATAGGCTCAAGTGAGCTATTGTTATAGCAATCTGTCTGTCGTCCGTCGTCCGTTGTCGTCGTCGGCATTTTTGCACTTAAATCTAAAATGCGATTTTTTAATTCACAGGACTTCTTTTAGATCGTTCTTTCATCCATAGCTAATTGATAATTTCACAAATGGTCCGGGCTTTAATTTCTTATTGATAGACCTTTTATATGATATGATTAGATTATTTCAATTTTTTATTTTTTCTTTTTTTTTTTAGAATTTTAGGTTCCAATATACAGTTTTTGCGCACTGTTCCGAAAGCGCAAAAAGTATGCGCGTCATGCTTAAGTTGAAGTCATTAGACTTTTAAAGTATTCTACATAACTTTATGAACCAGACCTTAGTACAATCAATACATCTAGACCTACAAAACATGTGAAAATCATTGCATCCAGATTTACTGTTTAATCGTAAATCAGTATCGAACGATGTGAAAATGGCAGTCGAGCGCATGCGTTCAATGGATGCAGTAGCCGAAATAGTGAGGTCAATACAGCATTGTTCTCAAAACATTATCTACATCATTTAATACTGAATTGAAAGAGAACATCAGTAGCTTTTATCATGAAAAATTATTTGAATTTTCAACATCTGGATTTTCAGATATATCCGGAAGAGTGCGAAACACCCCTCCGGCACTACCGGCATCAGGAGCCCAGGACGCGCGGTACTCGCTTCGCCTTTGTCTCCTATCGCTGTATACTATATGGACCAATGGCCAAAACTGATGTCCTGTTCTCTTCTTTACATCCTTCCAAACTCATATAAACCCCAAAATTACAAGTTTTTTCATTAACTGTGCCTACTACAAAAAATTCAAGTCTCAACACTTAGAAATAAAAAAATCGTCCCTGGCCATTTCTTCGAATACGAAACTAAAACTGTATATTGGAACCTAAAGGATAAATTTTTTTTCTTATCCGATAAAAGTTTTGTGTTCATATGAATCTTTACGCTCTTTCGCATCTTGCGATACCATATATTTTGCGTTACGCACTATACTTTTGTCGCGACACTCCGTCAAAGGTCCCATGATACCGTCAAGCATTGTCCCCTTATGTAACGCTATATGGCTATAATATGAAGCATATATGTGATCAATAGGTGCTATTTGTGATGCTGAAGCACTCAAATGGTACATTAAAAGATAGAATAAAGGCTAAATGTCATTCTTATAAGACTGTTGACATGGTTACAACAAACTTTTTTGTCGTAACGACATATTTTTGTCACACGGAAGCTCAGTATATACAATAACGCTTTACTGCAAACAGTTGAAATGTCCATGTAAGCTTTGATATTATGATTGGATATTGGTTGCTATGGTAACCATATTTTGGTAAATTTAAAACAAATGATATACTTTAACATTTTCAGAATATTTTGATACCTCTCAAGTCTATGTAAACCTTTTACCTGTATTGTAAAGATGTACCATATCCACAATGGTGTCACAGACTCAACAGTCTTTTGTCTGCATAAATGCACTATAACTGGAGCAGCATCAATTTTCATAACAATCAAATTTTTTTTATTTTTCAAATATACATGCCTATATTTATGTTTTAAGAAACAGCAGAGTCAAGACCTTTTTATGATATAGATGGTTACCATAGCAACCAAATATGAAAGTTTGAGCTGACGAGCATATGTGCGTATATGGTTCCAATATACAGTTTTTGCGCACTGTTCCGAAAGCGCAAAAAGTATGCGCGTCATGCTTAAGTTGAAGTCATTAGACTTTTAAAGTATTCTACATAACTTTATGAACCAGACCTTAGTACAATCAATACATCTAGACCTACAAAACATGTGAAAATCATTGCATCCAGATTTACTGTTTAATCGTAAATCAGTATCGAACGATGTGAAAATGGCAGTCGAGCGCATGCGTTCAATGGATGCAGTAGCCGAAATAGTGAGGTCAATACAGCATTGTTCTCAAAACATTATCTACATCATTTAATACTGAATTGAAAGAGAACATCAGTAGCTTTTATCATGAAAAATTATTTGAATTTTCAACATCTGGATTTTCAGATATATCCGGAAGAGTGCGAAACACCCCTCCGGCACTACCGGCATCAGGAGCCCAGGACGCGCGGTACTCGCTTCGCCTTTGTCTCCTATCGCTGTATACTATATGGACCAATGGCCAAAACTGATGTCCTGTTCTCTTCTTTACATCCTTCCAAACTCATATAAACCCCAAAATTACAAGTTTTTTCATTAACTGTGCCTACTACAAAAAATTCAAGTCTCAACACTTAGAAATAAAAAAATCGTCCCTGGCCATTTCTTCGAATACGAAACTAAAACTGTATATTGGAACCTTATTTTTTTAAGTCGGGATCAAGATTTCAATAGCGGTCATGTTTTGCCGTGTACCGAAGGGGATTCCCCATTTAGTACAGTGATACCTGACGCCTACAACTTAACAATTTAAAGACGTATAACAACTGTAACTGTAAACAAAGTCGCCGTACTTTAGATTTGATCGGTTCAATTCCTCCTCAACCCTTTAGTACTGCGATACATTTCAGGAGATACAGTGCAAACGGAATAGATTTTTATTTAATGTGCATTATGCTTGGAACACTTTCATAATGGTTATCATTCATGTACTTGGAACACTTGCATATACTTGTTATCATGTATAAAGTATAAAGTTGTTTTAATAGAGAAAATAAATTATTATTCACAACATTAAGCCACTGTGTTCTACATCTTGTATGTATAATATTTCTAAGAGGAACACAGAGGCCTGAGGTTGTGAATAATAAAACATTTTCTCTCATAAAACGACAGGTTCCTGTGGTAAGACATTTGGGAATTTTAATCTGTTCAAATAATAGATACAACACGAGTTTTTATCGGACCAAATAACTTTTTGTCGGCAAATCCGATGCAACAGATACATTTCATGAACTCTCTCCGCTAACAACTTGTCCGTGTAACAGACCTATGATGAGGTAAAACAATTAGCTAACAGTAAATAACGACGTCGTAAGTCTGCTAGTTGGACAAGCTTAACAATTTCATGGGCCTTTTAATTTGTTTCAAACTGCGAAACCTAGCGAAACCACTTGAGTTGTTGAACAGCGTATGCTGAAATACGACGCCCGTTCTCGCCTGTTGAAATATGCATAGACAAGAAGCGCCGCATTTCAGCATATTTACTGAAAATTATTTGTTCAAGTCGCTTCACTGGGTCATGAGGTTTGATACACCGTACACTGCTTTTTTGAAAACAAATTGGCCCAATTTCTGCACAACTCACATGAATTGATAAATATTGGATGAAAACGATTTTAACTGTACGTTTCATGTATTTGAGATGAAATCAATACTATTTACAATACAAGGCAAACCCGAAAAATCTTTGTTTTTTATGCCCCTGGAATAAAAGATTCGGGAGCATATAGTTTTTGGCCTGTCCGTCTGTCTGTTTGTCTGTCTGTTTTCCGATAAACTTTAACATTGGGCATAATTTTTGAATGGAAGATGGTGATAGAGGTTTCATATTTCACATGTGTATTCCTTTCCATTGATACCAAAATATTGAACCTCGTGACCATAACCGTGACCTTTGACGTATTTTTCAAAAACTTTAACATTGGGCATAACTTTTGAATGGTTAGTGATAGGGGTTTCATATTTTACATGTGTATTCCTTGTGACAAGATCTTTCCATTGATACCAATATTACGCTGACCCTGACCTCTCACATACATAACAGAAAATGGCGTTTATACTATCAAAGATGCCGCCGGGGGCATTCTCGTTTCACTAACACAGGCTTTATAATTTCTGGCATGCTAGCTATCAATAATGAAAGGTTTGGTCTTTAATTTTAAATAAACTAAATTTATGAAATCAGCTCATTGTTTTATTCTTTTTCTGCTGCAGATTAATGTGGAATTTAACAATAAGATTTTATTTTTGATGTTGCATAATTGAACTATAATAGCTGGGCATATGACTTTGAACCACTATATCCGTCTTTTCAAATCAGTAAAAATGTTATTGTTTTGAAATGTGACCATTTTTTCTTTTTTGTACTTTTAAAGGTTGTCTGAAAAAAAAACTTCTCTGCATCCGGCAAAAATCTTTTAGAAAGGTTGTGGGCTAAAATCCTGGTACTGGCACTATCAGTATTCAATGTCAGTATGTCAATTAGAGCGTGTATGGGTATCAGGTGAGCGTTGTGCCCCCTGGGGCTCTTGTTTCTTAATATTAAAACATGTTTGAATTTCTACAAAAATGAAAAAAATGTCTGGTTAGTTATTAAAACTTTGAATTGCGATGTCTGCTCAAGGTCCTCTACCAAATTGATCACTTTCAGCCCTTTGTCTGCATCTCAGTAAGTGAGTAATGTGGCCCCCTTGGGCCTTTATTTTATTTATTGAGTGCATAATTACATGTCATATGTTGTTAATTATTAAAGTGCTGGGTCATTGACTAACTAATTGTTGTTAATCTTTGAATGGTATCAGAAAGGAATGTATCTAGGAGGTAGTATGACACCTGCACCTCTACTTGTATAATTTTGTTAATTTTTCAGATATAGAAAACTTCATGAAAAAAATGAAATTACATGTGATACATTTATACCCTGTAAATGAACTACTATCATCCTGTATAGTCGAGGAGCCAGTGGGACCCCCTTGAGTACTTTTTTTCACGGGTACCATAATCTTCCTTAGGGTCTGTAGAATCAGTTTTCAGAATGTACTCAAAAATAAACTCATTTAGGCTAAATGTTTTTCGATCGTTTCCATGGCAACCCCCTGCTTAAGTAAAGAAAGCACTATAGGTTAAGTAAAATAGCCATATCTTGGCCAAATGTTGAGCTAAACATCTGTTACTGGTATCAATATAACGAGGAAAAATTGCTCTATTAGTCAAGTGTACATATGCAAATTAACTCATTTGCATATTCATGAACGTTAATGACTTTAAATAAAAATGTTTGAAAAACATATAAAATGCAGCTCTTTTCATTTATTTTTGCTTCTAAACTGTATATTTCGATTAATGATCATTATTAGTTGATATAAGAAATATCTACAAAGTCTTTTCTCTCCATTGAAATATCATGTAACTCAATATTTTAGTTCAATGGCTTCAAAATTGATGTTTTTTACACAAAAATGGCTATTTTAAGTAAGATTAGCTGATTTTTGTAAACTAATTATAAGATATTTACTACTTATAAAATGGAATATCATAACCTTTTCTCTTGTGGTTTTATGTTTTTTCTCATGTACTATATGTTTACAAAATATGATATAAGTAATTTTCGTAATTTTTGGGACAAAACCCGTATTTTTCAGTAAAAATAACAGATATCTGGATATTTTCTAAAAGAGGTAAATAGTTCCTGTAATTTATAAATGAAACGTATATGCTAATATAATGTCATTGTTTTAATATCGATTTATATGTTAGAAGCAAAAAATGTGTTTTTTTCTGCAATTTTGGGTTTAAATGTCTGTTTTTCATATTAAAATTACAGATTAAGAGAAATATTTTAAATACTTTATAGTTGTTGCAATATAGGATATGAAACTAAATTTATTTGTGTAACAAATTAGAATATGAAAAATGTAAGAAATATAGAGAGTGATAACATCACCACCGAAATAACATTTCAAAAACACGCAATGAATCGTGAGTAACATGATATGACCAACCAATTACGTAAATTAATGACAACAATGGATAATGACCATACCCATGTATACAGCACAAAATTGATAATTCAGAAAATCATAAACCGAAGGAATACAAAATCAGGATAAAACAGGAACCAAAGCAAACCAACAAAAAACCTCCACCACATAAAAAGAAGCGAACTCCCGATATATGAATGAGACCAGGTGCCCAGGGAGAGTCAGCATCTCAGTTAATAGTACAGTGAAAAACTCAATAACAAAGCAAAACCACTCAATATAGTGGTTGTTTGACCCTTTCCTATATGAAAATCACTTAATTCTACAGCATAATATAGTATAATAATATAGTATAACAAACCAATAACAAACAACCTGATAATACATTAGAACCACACAATAACAAATCAAAACCATTCAATAACATAGTCGTTTGACACTTTATTACATAAAACCACTTAATAATACAGTGTCAATACTCAATAACATAGCATAACCACACAATACAGTGGTTGTTTGATCCTTTACTACATGAAAATCACTTAGTAATACAGCATAAATGCCCAAGAACATAACAAAACCACCCAATAACGTGATGTTTTGACGCTTTGTTATAACAGAACCACTTAATAACATAGCATAACTACCCAATCACTTAGCATTGCCACATAATTATAAGATTGTTTCACACTTTATTATTATAATACATAGCATAACCACCCCAAAACTTACCTTTACTTCTCAAGAACGTGGTCATTCGACCCTTTATCATAACAAAACCACACAATAATACAGCATTAGCACCCCAAAAAAGGTAAAGGTATGGTTTATAGTCTCGTTCGCCTTAACGTCACGCGACTTCTACAATCACCTCCATATCATTACTACTCAATAACGTGACTGTTTGACACTTTATTAAAACAAAACCACTTAATAACAGAGCATAACTACCGAATTACTTAGCATTACTACTCAATAGTAATTATTATCTTTCCTCGTTACATTTATGGAACACCATGGCTTCCTTAAGTTGTATTTTATCAATATAAAGGGTCAAACAGACATAGTAATTAGTGGTTTTGATACAAAAAAAGGGTCAACCATCACGGTATTGCGTGGTTTTGTAAAATTATTGGGTGCTTATGTTGTGTTATTGAATGGTTTTGTAATAAAAAGGTTCAAATGACCAAGCTATGGAGTAGTAATGCTAAGATTTTGGGTGATTATGCTGTGTTATCCAGTTGTTTTGTTATATTCAAAGATCAAATCACCACGTTATTGAGTGGTAATGCAAAGTTATTAGGATGTAATACTGTGTTATTGAGTGGTTTTTTGCTATGCTGTGTTATTACACGATTTGTTATTATTACAAAGCGTCAAACCATCACGTTATTGGGTGATCTTGTTTGGTAGTCATGCTGTGTTATTAAGTGCTTTTCATGTAGTAAAGGGTCAAACAACCACTTTATTGAGTGAATTTGCTATGTTATTGAGTGTTTACACTGTATCATTAAAGGGAAATCTGCCTATTGTTTGTGCGCATCATATTCAGCGTTTCTGCATAACTTTTCCCGCGAAATATAACAATTACGATGACGTCGCGTAATTGCGCGAAGAACGTCAAGATAACTTGCACAAAAGGATATATAGACTGTATCAATACACAAATTTATCGGAATAAAGAAAGCATGGTGGTATGAAAATCGTTGATGTGTTATGTTGAATCATAAATACGCCAAATGCTACGATGATTTCCTCAAAGGCAGATCCAGCCAAAATGGATAAGGATGGGGGTCTACAATTTTGAGAGAGAGAGAGAGAGAGAGAGAGAGAGAGAGAGAGAGAGAGAGAGAGAGAGAGGGGGGGGGGGGGTAATAAATTCTACACTTTGTTGAGATGATGTCAATTCGTATAAACGGCTACTTCATACCTTGCACCAATCAACTCAATCAAATACATTTGTATAATTTTCCGGCGCAACGTTTTCAGAGGAGAAATCATGAATGTGTCCGTCAATTCGAGCCTCTGGCGGTCATTTTTTATTTGCGATTGCCTCAAAAGCACAAACCTAGTCGAGTACGTTGAGTTATTTGATTCATGTGATGTTTAGTTGAAATCTGTGCATAGTTTCAAAAGGAGAAGTCGAAAATGTTTCAGCCAATCAGAACCCTTGACGGCAATCTTTGATTTCCGATCAGGCCAAAAATGTGTATTTTTTCTGACTCTTTTCAATGCTAGTCGATAGATTGCAGAAAATATTTTTTCTTGATGTCAGGCGTTGAAATAAAATATCTCAACATAATGCAGAACTAGAATGTTTACATAGATAGTAAATAATATTGAACAATTTTCATTGAAGAAATCCATGAGTCCCTATAAATTATCAGTATTAAACTTCCCCTCCCATCTTCCTTATCCCAAACGCACTCACAATTATGAGACAGAGGCGTTGGATACTGAACTGCGCGGTCATCAGGCCATCTTCAGGAGCATCGAATCTACATGAAACGGAGATAATAAACTAATCCGGCATAAATGTAAATGAAATATTCCCTGCGTCCAAAATACAAAAGTAATTCCACAAAATATGCCTTCCAAGGAAGCTGAATTGGATATAGTCATGTGCTCACTTTTAATGATTCAGAACTGAGAGTTATAAAAAGACAGATCGTATAAAAAACTTACATTCCTCATTTTATCGTGTAAAATTTCCCCAACTGATCTTGATACTCAGTTTATTGTTTTTGTTGGGGTTTTTTTTAGTTATTATTTATGTTTTATGCCCCTGTAATCGGATATTCGGGGGTATATAGTTTTTGGTCTGTCTGTTTGTCATTTTTTCTGTCTGTCTGCAAAAAAGCATAGTTTTTGAATGGTAAGTAAAAAGGCTTTCATATTTTACATGCAGTTGCGTATCGGGCAAATTTTTTATGACATTTGGGGCATGGAAATCACAATGTCCTGGAGACCGAATGAGGGCTAAACTTCCAGTATTTCGAAACGCGACCGGCGATCTGTCATTTGACAAATTAGTACCGAAACTCGGACGGACAAATGAATTAGCGACATAGGTAAAAATGATGTCAACAACCTGAAGTTGACTTTCAAAAAAGTATCATTACAAGTCCAATGGACTTTAACTGTGTATTCATCTTTTATGACCATTCATACATGTACAAACGTAAAAGCAATAAGATTCAGTAAAAAAAAATGGGATGTTAGGGTCGCTACATTTTTCTCCGGTAGAAGGAATGAAGTGGCAAAAGTAAGGAAGTTGAGTACAAGGGATGAAGTGGCGAGTGAAAGAGGGTGTTATCCTGAAAATGATTTTTTTTCTTCTGTAAACATGTTTATATGGATGAAAAAAAAATGTATATACAAATTACATGCATTAAAAAATCAATAAGAAAACCGAATGGGTCAGTGCAAGTCGCGCAGTTTTAAGGATGGCTGCGGCATCATACGCAGACCAGACACAGCAACTGCTACGGCGTGTCTGCGTGCTACCAAATCCGAGCGGAGGCCGTAATGGACTACTCACTGATAACCCACTGACCACGAACTTACGGATCCCCAAAATTTTCCCACGTATCACTTACTTATAAGTCGGGACCATGACTTTGTCATGGTTATACTGTACGTCCGATCGACGTATAAAAATATAGTCACGCATTTCAATAAATTGTACTGTGAATAAATTAACATCGCGTTATAAATGATTTCCTTCTTTATATAGACGTTGGTCCGTGAACGATACTGAATATAGCCGTTGTGATAGATTTGTGTATGTCTAAGTATTGTCCGTGGAAAGTAGAAACCTTACTCCCTCATTTTTAGCAGTGTATATAGGTGATTTTAATATGCATTCTCACGACCTAAACTATTTAAAAAACAACAAAATGTCACGGATAAAAACAGAAAGACCGACCGGAAAAACAATTTGCCCTACGGGCTAGCTGAATTCAGAAATGACTCGCCCGACCGATTTTTGATACGGCAATCGAGCAACCGCTTATGTGCATTCCTGTGATATATGACGTTCTTTTTAGTACGTATATATGACGTCAAATTACATAACTCTTCTTTACGACGCTATATTAGCGCTAACGCAATCCATATTGCAGGGCTAATATTTCTTTTGTAAGCGCGATGAGACCCGTCTTTCTTTACATAGAAGGCATCGGGAATTCTTCAGCTTACATTCTTGACCCATACTATGTTTTTCCTATCAGTAGTTTTTTTCTATAATATCCATATAATGTGTGATAGTGGCATTTTTTCATAAAAAAGTCCAATATAAATCTGATTAAGAAGATGAATTGACTGAAAACTCTATCAATCAACGATTGAAAATAAAGGTAAGAGTCACATGGATACAAATAATGTGATCTATGAAGTGGATAAGCCTTATTTCCATTCCAATTTAGATACAACATAGAAATACGCTGTAAAACCCAGTTTCTGCAACCACCTCTCGGTTGGCGCTGCTGAAATCTCGCGAGAATTCCCGATGACTTAGAAATTTCTCTTTATATATCTCTTGTATATATATCCAACTAACTACACGCAAAGTTTTATCAAAATACCATCAGATTTCCCTTTAAGTTGTTTTTATGTAAGGCATGGTCCATTTGATATTCAGGGGGGGGGGGGGGCTTGGGTTTTTTGTCGGAGCAAAATTATTTTTTTCGCCCCGGACCGGAGCAAAATTATTTTTTTCTGACAAAGTTGGAGCAAGGAAATTTTTTTTTTAAAAAGTGATGCGCATATTTAGAATGCTTGTGTTTTATCAATAGAAATTATTTATATTTTTACTCAAAACTCTAAATATTAATATATTAGTTTATTTTTATGCAAGTATTCAATTCACTTTTAAACAGAGAGATAAAAGATTTTTACAATACAATTATCAATATTTTACATAAGGTACATGTATATAACATGTATAAGAGGGTCTGAGGGGAAGGTCTCCTAGACAATTTTTTAAATGTTACTAAGAATTGTAAATTGGTGAATAACTGAAGTTCTCCTTCCAAGCTAGCTTACAAGAACATGACTCTATGGGATACATGCAACATGTATTAACAGCAATACATAAATATTGATAATATATTGAAGCTTTTAAGGAAGCCCTTTTTCATTCACATACATGTATAACTTTTGATATCTTCAAATATTTGAACTTAAAATGCTATTAGTGAATAATGCATGTTTTGATAGAAAACAATGGCGAGCGAAGCGAGCCAAAAATTTTTGATACAATTTTGAAAACTGCGGCGAGCGAAGCGAGCCGGAAAATTTTCAAGAATTTTAGCAAAATTTCATAGTAATTCTGCAAATTCAGATTAATTGTAAGAGCAAGATTTTTTTTTTCTGTCACACCATAAGCAAATTAATTTTTTTCATCAAAATTGAGAGCAAAATTATTTTTTTCGAAAAAAACCCAAGCCCCCCCCAGAATATCAAATGGACCGTGCCTAACAAAGACTCAAACGACTACGTTATTGAGTGGTTTTGCTGTGTTATTGGGAGGTTCTACTGTATCATTAAGTTGTTGATATATAATAAAGGGTTAAAAGACAATGTTATTGAGTGGCTTCGCTAAGTTACTGGTTTGTTATACTATAGCATTGAGTTGTTCTGTTACGTTATTGGGTATTCATACTGTGTTATTCACGACTCATTCAGTGTTTTTGCAATGCTATTCGGTGGTTATGTTATGACGTTCCATACTTACAACTTTTTTATCATTTTAATTTGATACACTGATGAGATGTTCAAATAAATTTAGTTTTATATCTTATAATTCAACAAATATAAAGTATCCCAAATATTTCTCAGAAATCCGTAATTTTAGTATGAAAAACCGACATTTTAACCCAAAATAGCAGAATAAAAAACACATTTTTCGTTTCTAACATATAAATCGATATTAAAACATTGACATTATATCAGCATATACGTTTCATTTATAAATTACAGGAATTATTTGCCTTTTTTAGAAAATATCCAGAGATCTGTTATCTTTTTACTGAAAAGTACGGGTTTTGTCCCGAAAATTACGGAAAATACGTATATCATATTTTGTAGACATTTAGTACATGAGAGAAAAACATAAAACCACAAGAGAACAGGTTAAGATATTCTATTTTATAAGTAGTAAATATCATATAATTAGTTTACAAAAATCTGCTCACCGTACTTAAAATAGCCATTTGTGTGTAAAAAACGCCAATTTTGAAGCCATTGAACTAAAATATTGAGTCACATGATAACTCAGTGGAGAGAAAAAGAATTTGTAGATATTTCTTATATCAACTGATAATGATCATTTATCAAAATATAGAGTTTAGAAGCAAAAATAAAATGAAAACAGCTTCTTTTTATATATTTTTCAAGCATTTTTATTCAAATTCATTAGTGTTCATGAATATGCAAATGAGTTAATTTGAATATGTACACTAGACTAAAAGAGCAATTTTTCCTCGTTATATTGATACCAGTTGCAGATGTTTAGCTCGACATTTGGCTAAGATATGGCTATTTTACTTAACCGTACTTTTTGAGTACATTCTAAAAACTGATTCTGCAAACCCTAAGGAACAGTATGGTACCCGTGAAAAAAAGTACTCAAGGGGGTGCATGGGGGGTCCCACTGGCTCCCCGACTAGAACTTTTAATCTTAAAATTCCAGGTAGAACTTGAAATGGCATATAACAATGTCGAAGGGTTCCAACTCTCTACCTTCTTGAAGAAAATTCCAAATCAATTTACATGCACCAGACACGTGTTTCGAATATTAAATTCTCATCAGTGATGCTTTCGGCGGCGCCACCATAAATAGTTTCAGTAGCGCCCTCTTTAATTTTTTGAAGTTAGATCTTTACATTTACATTACAGAGGGCGCGCGGCTCCAAATTTCCTATAGGGTCGATTCAGTAGCATATCCAAATAAAATCTACGTTCAAAATAGCATTTGAGGGATGGTGCTAAGATGTTAAACTCCTTTAATTTCGATGAAATTTATCGGTGAAATGGCTAGTATCCGAAATAGCAAAAAAATATATTTTATGTCTCATTGATTAAAGGCCAAAACAAAGCTTCTTTCAGGTGACAGAGCTGGAAAGAAGTAATTAATGCACTTGACAAACATCAAGCCACGGTGAACGTTTTTAACTGCTCCACACTGCAACGTGAAATAATAGTCTATATTAATAATGTCGAAGGGTTCAAACTCTCTACCTTCTTGAAGAAAATTCCAAATCAATTTACATGCACCAGACACGTGTTTCGAATATTAAATTCTCATCAGTGATGCTTTCGGCGGCGCCACCATAAATAGTTTCAGTAGCGCCCTCTTTAATTTTTTGAAGGTAGATCGTTACATTTACATTACAGAGGGCGCGCGGCTCCAAATTTCCTATAGGGTCGATTCAGTAGCATATCCAAATAAAATCTTCGTTCAAAATAGCATTTTAGGGATGGTGCTAAGATGTTAAACTCCTTTAATTTCGATGAAATTTATCGGTGAAATGGCTAGTATCCGAAATAGCAAAACAATGTATTTTATGTCTCATTGATTAAAGGCCAAAACAAAGCTTCTTTCAGGTGACAGAGCTGGAAAGAAGTAATTAATGCACTTGACAAACATCAAGCCACGGTGAACGTTTTTAACTGCTCCACACTGCAACGTGAAATAATAGTCTATATTAATAATGTCGAAGGGTTCCAACTCTCTACCTTCTTGAAGAAAATTCCAAATCAATTTACATGCACCAGACACGTGTTTCGAATATTAAATTCTCATCAGTGATGCTTTCGGCGGCGCCACCATAAATAGTTTCAGTAGCGCCCTCTTTAATTTTTTGAAGGTAGATCTTTACATTTACATTACAGAGGGCGCGCGGCTCCAAATTTCCTATAGGGTCGATTCAGTAGCATATCCAAATAAAATCTACGTTCAAAATAGCATTTGAGGGATGGTGCTAAGATGTTAAACTCCTTTAATTTCGATGAAATTTATCGGTGAAATGGCTAGTATCCGAAATAGCAAAAAAATATATTTTATGTCTCATTGATTAAAGGCCAAAACAAAGCTTCTTTCAGGTGACAGAGCAGGAAAGAAGTAATAAATGCACTTGACAAACATCAGGCCACGGTGAACGATTTTAACTGCTCCACACTGCAACGTGAAATAAGTGTCTATATTAATAATGTCGAAATGTTCCAACTCTCTACCTTCTTGAAGAAAATTCCAAATCAATTTACATGCACCAGACACGTGTTTCGAATATTAAATTCTCATCAGTCATAAGATTCATTTCTAAGAGAGAAAAAGTACAGAATGGATATTTGATGTTGTGAAGGTAGTATTGAAATAATTATGCTGTTCTTGAACAATTATATTTGATAAAGATTGAAATCATTATATTGTTGAATTATTCTTGAACAAAGTTGCTCCCATAATCGGAGATGAAAGGGGGGGGGGGCATATTATAGTTATTGGCATGTTCGTCTGTCAGTCCCTTAGTCTGTCTGTACGCAAAAACCAAAACAATTTTATCTTGTGACCTTGACCTCGAAGATTGACCTACTTATGAAACACTTAACCATTGGAACTTTTGAATGGTAAGTGATATGGCTTTCATATTTCATACCTGCATTTCTTGTGACAAGATCTTTCCACGGGTAACAATATTTTGACCTTATGACCTTGATATGGAGATTGACCCACTTTTGAAAAAAAATCTAAGTTTGGCCATTGTTTTTGAATGCTAAGTGATTTAAGGCTTTCATATTTCACATGTGCATTCTGTGACAAGACCTTTACATTGATACAAAAGAATTTTACCGGAAGGCCGGAGAATGAAATACTCCAAAATACTTTTTTCCATTACAGCTGTTTTACTATAAAAAAGATGCCAACTAGGGCATTCATGTTTCACAAACAAACGTTTTTTGTCATTCTCATAGCGCACCGTCCAGCGTCCGTTGTAAACTTTTCGACATTTTTCGACTTCTTCTCGAGAACCACTGAAGAGATTTTGATGAAACTGGGTAGGAATGAAGTAATCATGGTCAAGTGTTGTTGTTTTTCGTCCAGATCCGCCAAGAGGTGGCGCCACCACAGGCAAAAGTAGGTCAAGGGGGTACACTCTTTTGATAAGCTTCTTCAGAACGGAAGCACGTACCGACAAACTGAAAGAATCAGGATGATCTAAAGAGATGTCTTAAAAAGTGTTGGTATTTTTGGTTCCATTTTTGGTTGTCAGAAATGTACATTTTTGCACTATTTCTTTAAATAACTCAATAAGTGTACTATGATTTTACACACTCAATTACTGCATATTTATCATACTTCAGATACTAAATGCTCTGATATGTATTTTATGCTAAAATTTTAATTTTTTTGATTTTTTATGACGTTTTTCTTATGTAAAAAGGAAAGAGGAGGGGGGTTGATTTTCATAAATATTCAACTTCTTCTTCAGAACCGCAGAACAGATTTTCATGAAACTTGGTAGGAATGAAGTACTAATGATTCCCGACAAGATTTGTTGTTTTAAGTCCGGATCCATCAACAGCTGGCGACACTACATGTAATAGTAGGTCATGAGGGTACCCTCATTTGACATACTACTTCTTCCGAGTGGAAGCACTTATCGACAAACCAAAAACATCAGGATGATCTAGAGAGATGTCTTAAGAGTGTTGTTAATTTTTGTCCAACTCTGAAGTCAAGTTTTTTCCTTTTATAAACTTCTTTCTGTTTGATATGCTTAGTAAACGTAGTTTTCAGGTGAGTGATTGTGGTACTCATGGACCTCTTGTTATTGTATTTTAATCAGATATAGAAAACTTCATGAGATTATACCTATCATAGATTTATTAAAATGAACAATCATGAAATTTTATCTCAAAATTTCAGGTGCAAGTGTAAAGCTCATAGTGGAATTCTTTTCAAGACTAGATGGAGATTCATGATGGATATTTGAAGTCATGAAGGTAAGATTGCAATGTGCATGTGACATTATATTCATCCATGTACGTTTTATCCAATTTTTCATGAGAGCTGTTAATTACAAGACTAGGACTTTCTAACACCTACTGGAGATATTAGGAAACCTTACACAAAGCAAAAGGTTGCGAAGGCAGTTTCCAAGGTCACCTTCACTACTGACAGAAATTAGTTGACTGATCACAAAAAAGCCATTAATTAATTGTTTCAATACCAAATATGCACTTGTCAGATTTACTCACAATGACCTGCCACATGTAAAGGGCAATAATTCATCACATGATGAACAGAATAAAGTTAACTGTTACCTTGTTGCATAAACTTTGACTAGGTTGCATATAATACGTGGAAATAATCAGGAAACAAGGAAAAATACAAAATAATTATTTATATTGTAGACTTTAGATGATTAATAAAAGACAATAATATTCGAAAACAATGTGGTCACACTAGAAATCACAATTTACTTCAGATACTCAAGTAAGATTCTTATAAAAAGTGTTGGTGTATATCCAAATAAAGACGTGCATGTTGAAAATTGTACCCTTTCAGATTTATTATTTCATGCATTGTATTTATTTTAGGTTATCAATAAAGGCCTGTTGCATTTAACTGTAAGGAAAGATCATACAGAATAAAGATGTAAGCACTGTTACATATGATGGGAACTTTAAGTAAGGAGGAGTTAAAATAACCAGTGATGTATCACAGAAACCATGTAGACTGAACATATTAGGCTCTAAAGAAGGTGAGAATTCTGTTGTTTGTGTAATTTCTGGAAGCAATTTGTTGTAATAATTATATCAAGCATATCAACAAAACGTTTTATAGTCCTCTACCGGTTTGCCTAAACTTTCCAACCATCCTGTCTGACTTTCACACTTGAGTACTTCAAATCTCCAGACTTTTATTGCCCAAGTTTCAGGTGGGGGATACAGTTTTTGGCCTGTCCGTCCGTCTGTTTGTCTGAAAATCTTTAATATTTGACACAACTTTTGGATGGAAAGTGATAGAGCTTTTGTATTTTATAAGTGTAATCCTCTTGGCGAGACCTTTCCATGGATACTAAATTTTTTGTGCCCCCGAAATCAACAATTCGGGGGCATACAGTATTTAGCCTGTCCGTCTGTTTGATTGTCTGTCTCTTTGTCCGAAAAACTTTTACATTTGGCATAACTTTTGAATGGTAAGTGACAGGGCTTTCATATTTCACATGTGTATTCCTTGTGGCAAGACCTTTCCTTGGATACCAAAATTTTTGAACTTGTGACCTTGACCTTTGACCTAGTTTTCAGAAACTTTTACATAGGGCATAACTTTTGAATGGTAATTGATAGGGCTTTCATATTTCACATGTGTATTCTTTATGACAAGACTTTTCTATTAATACCAAACGTTTTTACCTTGAATTTGACCTTTGACCTACTTTGCAAAAACTTAATTATTGGAAATAACTTTTGAATTGTAAGTGAAAGGGCTTTGATGCCCAGTGACCCTGACCTTGACCTTTCACATACTTAACAGAAAATATTGTTTATGCCAACAAAGATGCCACCGGGGCCATTCGTGTTTCACAAACACAGGCTTTTTTTTAGTTAGAAATAAAGTTATTTACAAGTTATTTGTTGTGGGTCATGTATTATTTTAGTTTTACTTTATGTGTAGGTACACATGTACTTAGTCATGTTATTTATTGATTTCATAATAATTCTTTCTAGATTTTACTATGTCATGTTTATCTCATTAGAGAATATTCCAGTATGTTCTTTGTTACATCATTATCATCACATGACTGTGATTTCTAGAATTTACTCTATTGTTAATCATTTGTAATGAGTCATTGTTCTAGAAGCTTCTGGTAAATTCATTTGTATTAGGTATAAATACCTCTGAGGAACTGTGTTGATGAGACATTCGTACACATTCGTAGACACGATTCATTCATCTATTCTGATATACTGGGACACTTTATTTGTTGAGACTTTAATCCATTTAACAACGTTTGGACACCGATCTTTCGAGAACGTTTGTGATCACCGGAAACCATACCTTTGATAGACTTTGTGGACCGTAACGGACACTTTGATCAGGACATTGTATTGTAAGTTGTAATCATTTGAAATATATATATATTGTACATAATTAAACTTGTAAATTTATATTCTGTCTTTGTCTGATTTTTGCTGGCGTTTTGGGGTATTCTGACCCATAACAGAATTGGGGGCTCGTCCGGGATCGTAATCTCTGCATATTTGCACTTTACGTAAAGTTCGTTAAAAAAAAAAAAAAAGGAAAATTCTCAAAACTTTTGCCAGCAGAAATCAATCATGGTATTTTCGGTCACTGAATTTTTGAAATCGCCGACTGTAGATGAGTTCGAATCATTGAAAAAAGATGATTTGATTGGTTTAGGTCTTCACTTGAAGTTAGAGGTAAAATCTTCTATGAGAAAACAAGAAATTAGAAATATTGTGGCTAAAGAGCTTTTAGCTGAGGAAATCTTTTCGTCATACGATTTTCCTGTTGAACCTGTTTCAAGCGAAACCAAAATGTCAAAAGAATTACTCTACTATTGAAAAAGAGTGTCTTGCATTATTGTTAGCTTTACAACATTTTGATGTTTATTTGAATGTTACTCTACATCCCATTCTTGTGTATACTGACCACAACCCTCTCACATTTTTGCACAAAATGTCAAACAAGAATCAAAGACTTACAAGGTGGAGTTTATTGTTGCAAGAGTACAATATCATTATTAACCATATCAAGGGCAAAGACAATGTGATTGCAGATGCACTATCGAGAGTTTCATGAGTGATTTTTGCAGAATTTACCACCTAAGTTTTCATTGACATTCAAACTTTTTTTAAGGGGGGAGGTGTTGTGGGTCATGTATTATTTTAGTTTTACTTTATGTGTAGGTACACATGTACTTAGTCATGTTATTTATTGATTTCATAATAATTCTTTCTAGATTTTACTATGTCATGTTTATCTCATTAGAGAATATTCCAGTATGTTCTTTGTTACATCATTATCATCACATGACTGTGATTTCTAGAATTTACTCTATTGTTAATCATTTGTAATGAGTCATTGTTCTAGAAGCTTCTGGTAAATTCATTTGTATTAGGTATAAATACCTCTGAGGAACTGTGTTGATGAGACATTCGTACACATTCGTAGACACGATTCATTCATCTATTCTGATATACTGGGACACTTTATTTGTTGAGACTTTAATCCATTTAACAACGTTTGGACACCGATCTTTCGAGAACGTTTGTGATCACCGGAAACCATACCTTTGATAGACTTTGTGGACCGTAACGGACACTTTGATCAGGACATTGTATTGTAAGTTGTAATCATTTGAAATATATATATATTGTACATAATTAAACTTGTAAATTTATATTCTGTCTTTGTCTGATTTTTGCTGGCGTTTTGGGGTATTCTGACCCATAACATTATTATATAAAGTCTTATATTTCAGATATTTGTCTTCGAAATCTTATTATTTGGGCTCAGATATCTTTGTCTTACCTTTACCTGTTTGAATATGAGTCCCTCTAGCTTACAGGCAGTTTTTTACTTTAATACACAACTGAACTATGATATGTTAATTTGAAAGATTTATAAATTGACTACAGTTAAAAGTGCATGTATGCATAGCATGAATGATTTTTCATCCATGTTTGTATTGTTCATAAATCAGGCATATAAGTCAGGAATATTTGTTTTTAATCTTTTGTAGGAGACAGAGCACAGACCTGTTGGATCCTCAAAGTTTAAAGATATCTTGAAGAACTCTTAAATAATTCAGATACCTAATCAACATATGGTACATTGTATAGCAATGGATATTCTATTTAAGAAGATTAACTCATGAAGATCAAGAAATACATATTAGAATATTATATTGTATTAAGCCTGGATACTGTGTATTAAAGATGTTGAATCTTATTCTTTCTAGAACTTTTGTTTTATTATTAAATGGGTCTTCATCTGGTTCTTATTACAGTCTAGATTTACTCTTAATTTGGACAAGTGGAGTCTATAGCTATGATGTTAGATAAATAATGCATGTTTACCACATTTAGAATTCTTAAATTAATATTGGAACTCGAAAGTGAGAGTAACATTCAAACATTGGAATATTAGCTCATGTATGAAACAGCTGGCATGAATAATTAAAAAAGCATGTTTCAAGTATGTTAACCGTATGTTTTCCACATGTCTATCATTTACAAAACACGCATGAAAATCTAAAATACATGTAAAACGTATATTGACCGTATGAATTCCATACGTCCTTCACATATGAAACACACATGAAACATTTAATACACGTTTCATGTATATTAACCATATGTGTCACGCGTTTTAGACACGCCTGTTATACACCTGAAAAAAGTAACATAGGATTCACGTATGTATAACATATGAAAAACGTATGTTTCATCACGCACGATTCACGCCCAGTGCATTTTTTGCGTGAATTATACGTTGCTTAACGTATGTGTCTTATATGTTTTTCATATGTGACACGTACGTTGCACATTTTCCTGTGTGATAGAAATTTATTTCATGATAATAAAAGCAACTCAGATGAAAGGAGAAGGTACATTAAGACCCCATATCGGCCCTGTTGTTTCCTGAGAAATTCAAATTGTGAAAATTGATCAACTGTGTTTATTTTATTTATCTACAAGATCAGTTACATATATACATTAAAATCGCTTTTCATCTTGATGCACCCCTACGAAATTATAGCTCATCAAACCAAGGAAGGATTAACTTCTCCGGATTTTTTTCAAGAAATTCACATATATTTTCGAGAACTTCATATAGAGCTAGACGATCTGCTAAAATTAAAAGTAGAAAAATGAATCAATAACCTCCATATCTGTCGATTAAAAGTGAAAAATTAGTAGTAGACGTTCTTGCTCTAGCTGAAAATTAATTATTTGTCTTGCGTAAAATGCATGGACCACGTCGGCACGGCGTTATGACGTCATTATAATGACGTCATTTTATTGACAATGCAGGTGCATGTAATTGCGTGACATATTTAAATCAGGAATCGGTTTTCTCTTGAAATTAGGTTTAATTTATAAACGTTTGTAGTAAAAACAAACAAAAAAAAAAGGCTGAACATTGATATATTTTACTAACATAGTGGGTTTCACCGAGCATGTCGCATAAAATCTCCGCCGGTAAAATAACTTAAATTTTAGGAGTAAAATAGTAAAAAAAAACCGAGCAAGTTAACCAGAATTTAGATTCGTTGATTCAAAGATCACGAACCCACTATAACTGATAGGGAAGTAAGAAGATTCTATTGGCATGATCAGCCCGACAACAATCTCTGTAGACGGTCAAGATCATGGACGGATCCAGAATTTCATTTCAGGATTGGTCCGTAAGTCCGAATTTTTCTGAATAGGAAAAAAAAAGGGGGGGGGGGGGGTTACACACCAGACAATAAAGTCTTTGATTAATGACTGTCAGTTCTATTTTCATTACATGTATAAATAAAACAGATGACTGGCGGGCTAAAAAGCGAGCAAAAAGCTTAAATTCTTGAATTTTCACATCATGGTACTAAAACCTTGAATTTTCACATCATTGTACTCGATTAATGATATGTAAATACAAAAAATGGCGAGCGATAGCGAGATGTTGAATCAGATTTTTTTTTTTCAGAGCAAGTCTTCTATTCGTGTCTTTTTCAGTTTCATTACTCCTAGTGCCCCTGTTTATTGACCAAAGTGAAATGTACGTGGGCTTTTGAGGAAAGCGCAGCATCTTTTGAAAAAAAAAACGTGTGTGCCGTACTATTTGATCTAAAAAGGTTCCGAATCCCTCTCTCCCCACCCCACCACCACCAACATCACCAACGTTTCCACTTAAATTATGAAATAGCATATCGATTTTATATAAAAACAAGAGGCCCAAGGGGGCCACATCGCTCACCTGAGTTGCAGACAAAGGGTTTAAAGTCACAAAAATACTTCTACAGATCAAAGCCCTAATATGCCAGTGAATGCACATTATTTTAAATTTTTGATTGAGAATTATCAAGAAAGTATGAAAACTTATAGAATTTATACGAAATTTGTGCAGGAAGTATTATAATTTGTCTTGTTGTGCCTATAAAGATTTACAAGCTTAATATTCTTATTCAGATTATTCATGTGTATTTCTTGGAACAATGCATGTGTTACATCTGTAGTTAAACGTGAGATTTGATGATACTGTTAGGAAATTTCTCACGTGAGACTAACGTGAGAAAATATTTATAGAACCTACCTTAATTCCTCACGTGAGAAAAATATTCCACATGAGATTTTTGGTGAGAAAAAATTCTCACGTGAGGAATTTCACCTAATTTGCATGTTAAAATGCACATGAGAAATCTGAGGTGAGATTCTACCCTAAATTTCTCATGAGATTTTGGTGAGGAAGATTTCGTAAGGGTTGACAGCCATATTTGTTGACCTATCGACAAGAAAAACATAAACTTGACAGAGGACCTTGAGTACTTGCTTGCTGCAAGGTTTCGTGAAATTCTGTGCAATGGTTGCAGAGGAGATTTCGAAAATGTGTCAGCCAATCAGAGTCCTCAGCGGCCATATTTGTTGACCGATCAGCACAAAATACACAATCTTGGTAGAGGACCTTGAGTACTTTCTTCCTTTAAAGTTTCATGAAATTCTGTGCAGCGGTTTTTTTTGCAGAGGAGATGTTGAAAATGTGTTAGCCAATCAGAGCCCTCGGCGGCCATATTTGTTGACCGATCGGCACGAAAAACACAAACTTCGTAGAGGACCTTAAATACTTCCTTCCTGTAAAGTTTCATGAAATTCTGTGCAGCAGCCCGGGTTGCAGAGGAGATGTCGAAAATGAGTCAGCAAATCAGAGCCCTCAGCAGCCATATTTGTTGATCGATCGGCACGAAAAATACAAACTTGGTAGAGGACCTTGAGTACTTCCTTCCTGTAAAGTTTCATGAAATTCTGTGCAGCGGTTGCAGAGGAGATGTCGAAAATGTGTCAGCCAATCAGAGCCCTCGGCGGCCATATTTGTTAACCGATCAGCACGAAAAACACAAACTTGGTAGAGGACCTTGAGTACTTCTTTCCTGTAAAGTTTCATGAAATTCTGTGCAGCGGTTGCAGAGGAGATGTCGAAAATGTGTCAGCCAATCAGAGCCCTCGGCGGCCATATTTGTTAACCGATCAGCACGAAAAACACAAACTTGGTAGAGGACCTTGAGTACTTCTTTCCTGTAAAGTTTCATGAAATTCTGTGCAGCGGTTGCAGAGGAGATGTCGAAAATGTGTCAGCCAATCAGAGCCCTCAGCGGCCATATTTGTTGACCGATCGGCACGAAAAACACAAACTTGGTAGAGGACCTTGAGTACTTCCTTCCTGTAAAGTTTCATGAAATTCTGTGCAGCGGTTGCAGAGGAGATGTCGAAAATGTGTCAACCAATCAGAGCCCTCGGCGGCCATATTTTTTGACCGATCAGCACGAAAAACACAAACTTGGTAGAGGACCTTGAGTACTTCCTTCCTGTAAAGTTTCATGAAATTCTGAGCAGCGGTTGCAGAGGAGATGTCGCAAATGTGTCAGCCAATCAGAGCCTTCGGCGGCCATATTTGTTGACTGATCGGCACAAAAAACACAAACTTGGTAGAGGACCTTGAGTACTTCCTTCCTGTAAAGTTTCATGAAATTCTGTGCAGCGCTTGCAGAGGAGATGTCGAAAATGTGTCAGCCAATCAGAGCCCTCGGGGGCCATATTTGTTGACTGATCAGCACGAAAAACACAAACTTGGTAGAAGACCTTGAGTACTTCCTTCCTGTAAAGTTTCATGAAATTCTGTGCAGCGGTTGCAGAGGAGATGTCGAAAATGTGTCAGCCAATCAGAGCCCTCAGCGGCCATATTTGTTGACCGATCGGCACGAAAAACACAAACTTGGTAGAGGACCTTGAGTACTTCCTTCCTGTAAAGTTTAATGAAATTCTGAGCAGCGGTTGCAGAGGAGATGTCGAAAATGTGTCAGCCAATCAGAGCCTTCGGCGGCCATATTTGTTGACTGATCGGCACAAAAAAACACAAACTTGGTAGAGGACCTTGAGTACTTCCTTCCTGTAAAGTTTCATGAAATTCTGTGCAGCAGTTGCAGAGGAGATGTCGAAAATGTGTCAGCCAATCAGAGCCCTCGGCGGCCATATTCGTTGACCGATCAGCACGAAAAACACAAACTTGGTAGAGGACCTTGAGTACTTCCTTCCTGTAAAGTTTCATGAAATTCTGAGCAGCGGTTGCAGAGGAGATGTCGAAAATGTGTCAGCCAATCAGAGCCTTCGGCGGCCATATTTGTTGACTGATCGGCACGAAAAACACAAACTTGGTAGAGGACCTTGAGTACTTCCTTCCTGTAAAGTTTCATGAAATTCTGAGCAGCGGTTGCAGAGGAGATGTTGAAAATGTGTCAGCCAATCAGAGCCCTCGGCGGCCATATTTGTTGACCGATCGGCACGAAAAGCACAAACTTGGTAGAGGACCTTGAGTACTACCTTCCTGTAAATCTTCATGAAATTCTGTGAAGCGGTTGTAGAGGAGATGTCGAAAATGTGTTAGCCAATCAGAGCCCTCGGCGGCCATATTTGTTGACCAATCGGCACAAAAAACACAAACTTGGTAGAGGACATTGAGTACTTGCTTCCTGTGAAGTTTCGAGAAATTCTGTGCAGCGGTTGCAGAGGAGATGTCGAAAATGTTAAAAGTTTACGCCGGACGGACGGACGACGACGACGGACGGACTGACGACGGACGGCGCGCTATGACAATAGCTCACTTGAGCTTCGCTCAGGTGAGCTAAAAAAATAAGCCATTGATTCGATACTAATGTAAAACAATTACAGACTGTTCATTAAGTGAACCATCTGCATTTTTGGATGTTTAGGTGAAAGAAAACAAAACCAAACCAAACCAAATACACACTGTGTTGAATAAGTACATCACCCTGATACACATTTAAATCATTTTCAAATTATTTCTATAGTATATATTTATTTCACAATTGAAACAGAACATCCCTAGTGTTTTGTCTTAGAACCTGAAAAAAGAAAATAGTACCTAACCCAAGTTAATTTCAAGAAAATGGCACTCGATTGTTGAAGTTTTGACGATATTAGCAGAGCAATTAATTAAAGTTAACTTTTTTTCACTTTGTATTTGTATCATCTGTACATGGGTACTTGCGTTCTAATTTTTTTTCTCTGCAATAATACCCGAATGCATTTTTTTGCGAATGAATAGTAGATGTATCAGTCAGGTAATTTGAGATAAATGTATTATCCAAAATAAAAAATAGCTATGTGTAGGAACGGGGGGGGGGGGTCGATTTCGATGTCACTGGCTTTCTGTACGTATCTGAGAATTATTTAGTTTGTAGGAGCGGTGCTTGATTGGATATTTTTCTTTTTATTCTTTGGTTTAGGTCTCCCTTTTTGAAATTTGTGATTCTCATTTTCAGATTTTGGGAAAAAAATGGGATTGAATAATACCCCACCCATTTCCTCCAAAGGAATCCGACACGTTTTATATACATATGCACATGTATACTATCAAATTATTTTCTTATTTGAGAAATTGATCGTTAATGGGTGTGTGTATTGTCAGACTTGATGGTCCACGTTGCCAATTTATCTGTTCTTAAATGATGCTTTTCAATTTGAAGACGTTTACATTTGATAGCGGTGGATAGAAAGATAATGATCTCTTGCACTGATCTTCCGAATCTGAACGATGCATAAATATAGCCTGAGGTGTTCAATGAGAGACGGTCTCTCTACTTTAGCGGCTATTCAGGGACTCATCAAGTGAGCAGAATAGTTGTCACATACGTATATAACAATGAAACAATCAACGACGTCAAAACGGAAACTCGGTAGGATCATACAGTGAACTCTTCGGTGTAGAGATTGAAAAATTTTGCGTCCGGTGTCTGTCATCAAAGTCAGAAAAAGACAATATCATACAGGTTGCCTCTGACTACTGCCCGGCCCGTAATATTTGACCTAGTGACCATGACCAAGTTAGTGACAAAAACTTACCATACCGTCTTTATTGGTGTTTTATTTGGATATCCGAATTATATATATTATAAACGTTGACGACTCACGATCTATATAATATATTGCAAATACAATTTTGAAAGTTAGATTAATACAAGTTGCCCTTCAGGATCCCGCTTTAATAATTATGAAAAGGAAAGAGACATACACTTTTTATTTGTTTGGACCCTTGTTCATCCATTTAGTCCGACCATTTTCAAACAGATCGAATTAGATAAAATGATTCAATGTTGTATAAAAGTACTTGTACCCGGAGAAAAGAATGAAAACGAAATTATCGTTAGTCCTCCATTTCATGGGCGATCCTGAGGGGAAATGATTTTCTTTCGGTTTTAATTTGAATTTTACTATGTAAAATCATTGCTTGAAATGTTTCTGTTCCCGTATATTGCATCTATTTAAAATCAATTTCCAGTTTGCCGATGACCCTTCGGCCGTTTGAAAGCCATGTCCCCCTCCCCCAAAGACAAAGCCGTCTTCAAAATCACATCCTTGTTCCTCTTTGATCTAGTTTCCAAAATGGGTAGGGGCTCCCCTCCCGACCTCTAGATAAGCGCGAATAGCTGACATAGTGAAAAACCGAAATCAACAATCTCTATAAAGTGATAGCATTTTTATATTTCATGTGTATATGGGCATTATGGATAACAAAGAGATATTATCAAGTTATAATTTTCATACTTTTTGGCCATATTTCATTGTTTAGACTGAGGATCACTGACGAGGGTTTAGTACCCGAAACGTGCACGTCTGGTCCTGCTGTAAAGGACAAGGTACAGTAAGGGCCTTATTTGGCCCCTCATAGAAATGAATGAATTTGATCTAAAATAAAAGAGTATGAAGTCTACTTACGGAAAAACCTATATGTCATACCATGCTTTATCGTTTCTATATATTTTAAGGTCAATTTTTAAGGTCAAGGTTATGACTTAATTAATCAAGGAAAAATAACGTAACCATTATAGTATGGGATGTATCACTTGGTTGGCTGCAACCCTCCCACCTTCGTCCTCAAAAATTCGTATAACCTTGCAGCATTTTTGTGTTCTTTCAATTGAAAAAAAAATTATGGAAATTTCTATTGAAAAAGTGATGTTTTTGGAGGAAAAACATTTTTTTAGTGCAAAATCACTGAAAATCGGAAAAATGTTTATAATTTGTGAATGGACGATGATTTAGAAAATAGGAAAATGTAATTATTAAGTATTTTTCATGATCTTTCAGATGGAATAAGATTTAAATTTCATTTTTTTTATTTTTACGACGTGTTTTTGGGGTAAAGAATAATTTTTTTGCAAAATTTCAAAGAAATTTGAGGAAATTATAATTTTCTCTTGTTTCTCAGTTCTAGAATATTGCTTACAATCGTTTATTGAACAGTTAAACTAATACTTTTAAGTGTTGCTCATAAATCATTTATTCAAAGTAAGCATGGCATATTTTCTACTTTGTTTTGAGGCAAAATTTTATTTTTTTGTTTTAAAATGACAGATTTCTGGTAACATTAATGAATACAAGGTCTTACCTATAATAATAAATTCAAAGCTGTATTTTACTAAAAAAAATAATTTATGTTATCAAATGCAAGTATGTGAAACGTTTTAGTTAATTGAAGTCTAAAATTTGGGTAAAATTATACTTTTTGTGCAAAAACCACTTCATTTGAGAAAATGGGTACAAGTTCTTTTCCTTTGACAAAATGGACACATTCTAGCCTTGGTAGGATCTTGTTTGTGATCATGAATGGAAAGGAATATCATTTGATAAACAAAATTCAAATTATATCCTATAAATATTCGTACCAGTTACAAATGTCTGCGTAAAAATTAACCAAGATATAGGCTACTAAGGCTTATTATTAAACAATACCAATACATATGTAGTTCTTTTTCACTTTAGAAAGTGATTGTCATTTGAGAAACACAAATATAAGATTACTGATTGATATGTTGTGAGTCTCGGTTTTCTGGGATGCAGAAGGCATTCTGCTGATAGATTATCTCCAAAAAGGACAAACAATGAATGGTTCATACTATGCTTCACTTCTGACACGTTACACTTACTAGCGCCGTGGAAAGCTCACTAGTTCAAGGTGTGTTGTTCCATCAGGACAATGCTCCTGATCACAAGTCTGTCACTGCCATGAATGTTATTTATGACTGTGGCTTTAATTTGATTGACAATCCGCCTTATTCACCTGATCTTGCTCCATCAGACTTTCATTTATTCCCAAAACTGAAAGCAGCTATTTCTGGCTCCAACTTTCAGTTCGATGATGACGTCATACTCAGTCATATGCAGTGAATGGTTTTCTGACCAGCCAAGAAAATGCGTTTCTATTAGGTGATATTGAGGACCTTAAACACCGGTGGCAAAAGATTCAAATTCTGCCATACGAGGTTTACAACATATCAATCAGCCCTGGTACTGGCTAAAATGAGTTTATCATGCTTATTTTTGAGTACCGTCCCTTCTGGAAACTGATTCCGTTTACCCTTAAGGAAAACACAGTAAAAAGAAGTACCAAAGAGGGTACAAGGGAGCGCACTTGGCCCCCTTACCATCGACTTTTATGTATTCAATGACAAGGGCCAAGGTCTGCGATTATACGATTGATTCAATGACTCTTAAAACGAATACTATTCTAAGAGCTTAACTGAGCGTCAGGAGGTCAGACCCCCCCCCCCCCCCCCCCTTGGAATTTGCCACAACATGTTTTCTGGTTTTTTTTTCAAAACTATAGACTTAAGCCTCTCCACCCGACGGGTTAGAATCTCCCTCCTCTTTCCTGGATGAAAAAAGTTTCTAGATCCGCTTATGCCTGAAACAAATGCTTAAAGGTGCGGTAAATAATTTTACAAAACTCTATAATGAAAAATCTTTCTTTTGATATGAAAGTTTACATTCTCATTTATATAAATTCAAATTTTCAGGCTAATCTAACGCATACATTCGTAGTTGTAGCCATTTGAAAACGTCATTTTTAATTTGGGGTGCTCAGCTCTAATTCCTTTCACTAGCAGTATTGCGATTTTACAATCGAGGTACATCATGTACGTGTAGATTTAATTTTACAAATTCGACAATATCATAGTAACTTCTGCATATTTTCAAATAGCACTTTTAATGGCTCCTTTTTATCTTCAATCTAGACCCATCGGAATAAATTTTGCGTTTTCAATAAAATTTATTTTCAGTGACACTGTATTTTTAATGTTTGATAAAACATCTGTATGTGTCGTTTAAATTTACAATCGATATTCTATATGCAAACCGACATCATGGACCTCTTGCAATAGACAGATTATTGGGGATTTTTATGTGGAGATAAGGGGGGGGGGGGTATTGAAGACATGATTTATGGAGAAGGCAAAGAGATGTCTATTGTTAGAATTACAATTCATATACGAAATTGTGATATTTTTTTTTATTTTATTCCAATTTTGTAATTTTGAAATTTACATCTATGGAAAACGACGGATGCGAGCCATAAAAAAGAAATAAAAATAAACAATTTGTCAGTGTAAATTCAATCAGATTGATGAGATCTACCAAATTGTCAATTAAAAATAAAAATAATTATGATAGTGATAATTAGTTTTGTCCTTAATTCCCTTGATCGTGGAAACTTTGGAAATGTATGATTCAGAATCTATTCGGGAAAATTTTGGAATAAATGATGACAGTTTTATTGGGAATAGCGTTCGTAATATAACAGTAATTTTTTTTTAAAAATATATCATCAGTTTTCACTACCTAGAACAGAAACGTCTTACACAGTTAAAGTCTCCGTAAGAACTGATTGACTCTGGCCTATCATACAAAAAAAAGGGGGGGGGGGGGGGTTACAACCTATAAAACCTGACTAGATTTGCTCATATGTTATATCATAGACGCATATTAAAATACACCCTCTGGGTATATGTACTTTGTGGCAAGTTGGAAGTTTCTATAGGTCTCGTAGCTTAGTTTTTTATGTTTTCGAAAGTTGTAAGAGTTATTGCCCTTGTGCTGTTTATATTGTAATTTTCAATAATTTATGATTAAATTTGTACTTTTCATACTAGATAATTTTATAAGTTTATAGAATATAAAAATATAAACTTATATTATTTTGAAATGAAATGAAATGGACTTTTATAAAACAAAACTTTAAATTTGATATTTATTTTATATTAACATACACATAAATTTTTTTTCTCAATAAGTATATAGCTTGCAAAGCAATCTTGTCTAATTCGACGCGGAAATGTCATTGTCACAGGTGATACCAACGTCAATACGCAAGATCGTAAATGCAGCACGTGCAACGTGTCCGTTCTGATTTTTCCTTTAGTCTCCTACCTAAACCATTGTTCAAAACTTGGGCACCTTTTCTGCCATAGTAAATTGATGACGTCATAACAATAGAGAACGATCAAAGAGTGCGCGAGAACATTCGTATAGGGGTAACTACAGGAAATAAAAACCTTCTTTGTATGATTAACGAATTAACTCGATTTGACTGACTTAAAATGCCCGGAAGTTTGTAAAGTTGGTCTTTTTCGCTTGGGACATCTTTGGCACGCATAAAAATGAAAAGAAAAAGGAGGGGGGATCATGCATGTCATTTTTTCGCAAATTTCACTTTTTTACAGGACCCCTCCGTCTTCATCGAAAAAAATTCCAATTTTTACGTATTTTCAAATCGATTTGTAAATTGCATAAAAGACAAAATCAAGTTCAAAGTTAAATTTATCACGACTACTGGTCACATTTTATTGATTCTATATGCTATAAATGCATTTCCAACATTTTTACCAATGATGTGACACCTTTTATTCAGTACGGTTCACCAGTCAAAACATAAGGGAATCCCCATGAAATTGATTTCCTGTAGTTACACCTATAGTCATGGTTTGAAGTTTTTGCGATCATCCGTATTATTCTACAACGTCAACGTGAAAATACCGATCCCGCAAAAAAAGTCATAATTGCTAGTGGAAACGTTACGTTTTTCGTTATAACAAGTGAGCACAGCAGGACCTATCTGAGAAAATTTGCACATCAACTCGTAAATGCGTCACAAACACCATGTCAAAATATAAATGATAGGCCAGCGTGTGCTCATATCAAAAAAGAAGATGAACACATGGAAATGGTGAAAAAAGCAGAATTTTCGAAAATCAAGCAACTTCATTACTGTATATATAGGCTGTTATGATTTTTCTTGCAAAAATTACTCTAGATATCAAAAATACAGACCTTAATTGATTTAAATTTATTTCTATCAATACTTTTTAGAGAGCTTGAATTTTTATATGTTACATGTACCATTGTAAACGCATTCATCATTTGATGACAGCTTAGCCTTGGACGGCATCCCTTTCCAAATATCTAATATAATATAAATGGAATGGAGAAGATGATTTAAGAACATAAGAAAGTTAAAACTTTGAAAAATTTTATAAAAAATGATATCAAGCGCTACGATGATGAATATACAACGTGACGTCACATACGCCTGCAGTACGCTTGTAGAGTATGCTGAATATACGATGTAAAATGTTAAATTTTTTATATCTGAGGCCGCGTCGCCAGTAGATTTCTTTTTGCAAATTGCTTTCTTTTAAACTCATGAAGGCAGTTCAGTAAACAAACTTGCCGGTGAAGTTGCCACTCTATGTAAAAATCTAAGACATTTGTCATATTTTTTTGCAAAATTATGGAAATTCCGAGAACCGTGCCGGGTTTTAACATTTAACTCTTTGATAAACCTGTATCGCTTTTTTCGTGTGTTTTTCGAAAGAAGCAATCTTCCCAAAAGTAATCAATATGACAATGATGCAAAATATGTTTCATTTTGATCGAAATTATCTGGCCATTAAACCGACTTCGTGACCCTTCTCCTTTCAAGTAGGGTCGATTCTGAAGCATAAAATCTATGTTCAAAATAGGATTGGAGGGATGGTGCTAAGAATTTAACCTCCTTTAATTTCGATGATAATTTTCGATGAAATGGTAAGTTTCCTAACTAGCAAAACATATATGTATTGTCAAATTGATAAAGAGCCAAAACAAAGCTTCTTTCAGGCGGCAGAACTTGAAAGAAGTGATTAATACACTTAATAATAACATGCATCAAGGCACGGGGAACGATTTAATTGTTTAACGCTGCAACAAGAAATAAGTGTTTATACTAATAATATGGAAGTGTTCCAACTAAATGACTTCTTGAAGGGAATTTCAAACCAATTTTCCCCGAGGGCACTTGTCGGGCAGTCTTTTGCTTCAATGGATAGTACTCAGGAGACCTACAAAGTGACTGGGGCGTCGCCCATTATAAAAAGGCCCCAACCTGTTTCGTCTACGGGCACATACGCAACAGGTAATTTAAGTGTCCCTAGAATTAGTTAACTTGACATTAGAGACGAAACATTTGTAGTAAGTAGAAACCATGAGTTTTGGTACAAACATGCAGATGGGTATATTAAAATCAAGCCCTGTAAGATTGAAGTTGTCGATATACTAAAGGGCACCAATTTTCACCAAGCGATTGCTCAGGTTCTAAGTTCGGCACGAAGAACTGCAAAACTTGTAACATCCTAATAACAGACACTTCATTCTCAAGTCATCTCACAAAACAAACATTTTACACGCATAGTTTTGAAACCTAAACTGTATGACATCTAATGTTGTGTATGGAATAGAGTGCTCACTTTGTGGATTGATGTATGTGGGTGAAACCAAAGGTCAGCTCCGAAAAGAATGTCAGAACATCGGTCAAAATTAAATAGTAAAGGAAGTCAACTTCTTTACCGACCAGGCCATCATTCTGTTTTATCTATGTGAGTCACAACCCTGGGGAAAATATATCACCCAACAAACAAACCCAATTTGAGCACATCTTACCGTCGCAACAGAGAAGAGCTCTGGATAAAAAATCTTAACACTGCAGCGCCCTATGGGTGCAACGATAAAACAGCAGCATAGAAAAAATCCTACCATATTTCAAAAGAAAAGAAACTCCTCGTTTTCCTATAGCTATAAACCAACAGTTGCATCTAAAATTTACAATTACAAACGATTCTTGTAGTGTATTGATTTAAGTAATCCCTCACTACATCCACTTCCTTGCGAATGTTCGTCATCGGATTTCAACTACTCTCCTTGTGGACACGTTATTACTGGTGACCTTAGTATAGTCAAGAACGACAAGTTGAGTGAATTGTTAAAAAAAAGGTCCAAAATACAGAGAAAATATTTTTTTACATTGAACCAAAATGTCAAAATTATCATGGACTCTTGTGAGGAATATACAAGACGTTGGGCAAAGAAAGAGGATGTACAGTTCGACATCCTTTCCAAATGGATAAAATCCATCAGCGGGTTACTTTTATCTAGAATTAACCGATTAAAATTAACTGTGAACATCAAATTCGACTCTATGTTTAAAGACCCTGATGTTATCACAGCTTACCACATCCAAGAACATTATGTCATCACACCAGCGGACAAAGCCTCAAATAATTACATGTACACATTTACTTGCAGAAAGTACTATTTCGACAGTCTAGTTAAAGAGTTCCGTTTAAATTGGACACCTGCAAATCCCACTTACACCCCAACAAACCTTTCTGCCTCTAAAATAATAGATAGCCACAAATCAGCACTTGCTTCCTTTGGCTTCGACACTGACAATTTAGATTTAGATTTGCCATACTTATACTGCATACCTAATGACAAATATGGATAATGACCATATCCCTGTATACAGCACAAAATCAATAATTCAAAAAATCAGAAACCGAAGGCATACAAAATCAGGATAAAACAGAAACCAAACCCAACAAACAAAAATGAGTTAAAGAAGATCCTGACAACAATCTCAACAGCACTCACAATAACTTCCACCACATGAAAAGAAGCGAACTCCCGATATGAGAGTGAGTAAAATGCATAAGAATCCGTACAAACAACGTTTCATCACTGGTTCCTCAAAATGATCTACCAAATCTGTATCGATGTTACTCACCAAAGTTTTATCTGAAATCAAATCTCGGCTTCAAAATATTGTTCGACAGTATATTCTCGCAGTGGTATCAACCGGATGTGGATTTCAAAGAATTCAAAGGAACTTTTACAACATCTGAAATCGACTCATTTTAGTAAAGTCCATTCGATCAAAGCCTTTGATTTTTCGACACTTTACACTACAATTCCACATTCTCAATTGAAAGAGAGACTCGCAAAAATTATAAGTAATGCGTTTACAAGTAAGAACGGTAATCGCAAATACAAATTTATTCTTATTAATTATGACAAAACCTACTTTGTAAAAAAGAGTCCGATTCTGAAAAAAGTACACTGAAACTGATATCATTCAGATGTAAACTTTCTGATCGACAACATTTTTTGTTGTGTTTGGAGGAAAGGTCTTCCAGCAAATTGTCGAAATTCCAATGGGGACCAATTGTGCCCCACTCCTTGCCGACATTTTCCTTTACCCGTACGAAGCTGAATTTATTCAATCTTTAGAGTCTGAAGGGAAATAATACTAAGCTTCTGACTTCAACTTCACTTACAGATACATAGACGATTTGTTGTCCATCAATAATCCAAAATTCGCGGATTACCGGAGCAGTATCTATCCTTCAGAGCTTGAAGTCAAAGAAACTACTGAGACATATAATTCAGCATCCTATTTGGACATAATGTTGTCCTACGACACTGATGGTCACATGAACCTCAGTCTATGACAAACGTTCAATTTCAGCATTACAAACTTTCCTTTTCTGAGTAGCAACATCCCTCCGTCGCCTGCTCATGGCTTGTTCATATCTTAGTTGATACGCTATGCCAGAGCAAGTACCAAATATACGGATTTTGTTCTGAGAGCTAGGCGTCTTTCAAATAAGCTTCTCAGTCATGGATATGTTTGTGATCGACTAACATCGTCACTGAGGAAGTTCTACGGTCGATATGGTGAGCTCGTCATACACTTTGATGTCCCACTCTCCAGAAGGGTAGATGATATTCTGTCATAGACCATTTGAACCATCCAACCAAAGATTGTACTCTATGTCTTCCGAAATGGAAGTTACCGGATATGACAGTTTTACCGAATTGAAGCGGCGGGTGTTGCATGCAAGCAGGAGATGCTTACTCTTCCTGGGCACCTGGTCTCACTTCCATATCGGGGTCCGCTTCTTTTCATGTGGTGGAGGTTTTTGTTTGTTTTCTTTGGATTCTGTTTTATCCTGATTTTGCATGCCTTCGGTTTCTGATTTTCTGAATTATCGATTTTGTGCTGTATACAGGGATATGGTCATTATCCATATTTGTCATTTCATGCACCAAACACGTGTTTCTAATGTTTAATTCTCATCAGTGATGCTTCCAGCCAAATTGCTTTTCATAAGCCAACCAAATTCATGTTCATGGTTTTATTTTTTGAATTTAAATTTGTGTATTTACTTTATTACAGAGATTGGGCAATGTACGTACCATTCATTTTATCCACATTGTAAAAGAAAGGAGGGGATCTCTAACAAAACTCGGTTGCAACACCCACAACAAAACTCTTAAACCCCACCCAATGCAAAAAAAACAAACAAACAACACATAACAGACATCAACAGGGACAAGCAAGACCAACTCACACCGTAGAAATAGGAAATACACAAATCAACATTTCAATAAAATTATGTAGATTTTTTTCTTAGATCCTAAAACTATAAATACCGCTTTTTGTCTAGTTTCTTGCCTATGAAGTTATGTGATCGAAAAAGATAATACTATTTACGATTAGACTTTCAGAGAAACAACATGTTAGAGAACCAAAGACCGTTCGATAATGCAAAAAGGAAAAATAAAAGATGTGAAATTCTGCGCCTTGTTCTCGTACTTCAAACGGTTCCATATAAAAACAAACTATCGATTGAGCAAGGAAGTAGAAGAAGAAAACTTCCCCATTAAGTAGATGAAACATCCATATGGAAATGCATGAAAAAATGTCTGATTATAAAACAATAATTTTTCATTTTTGTTTAGAAGAAGCATAATGAATCACAAATAGAACCTTTTAAAATTTTTTGATGGGGGCCACAAATGGTCACTTTTGCCCCTACCTCTTTCCTGTAGGGTCGATTCAGTAGCATATAATCTATGTTCAAAATAGCATTGGAGGGATGGTACTAAGATGTTAATCTCCTTTAATTTCGATGATAATTTTTTATGAAATGGCAAGTTTCCTAAATAGCAAGAAATATATGTGATGTCAATATGATAAACGGCCAAAACAAAGCTTCTTTCAGGCGACAGAACTTGAAAGAAGTAATTAATACACTTAATTAATAACAACAGACATCAAGTCACGGGGAACGATTTAAACTGCCCCGTGATGCAACAAGAAATAATTGTTTATGCTAATAATACGGACGTGTTCCAACTCTATAACTTCTTGTAGGAAATTGCAAACCAATGTTCATACAGCAGACAAGTGTTTCGAATATTAAGTTCTCATCAGTGATGCTTCCAGCCAAAGTGCTTTTCATAAGCCGCCTTAAATTCATATCACTAACGCCCTCTTTTGTCTATTTTACAGCGTCGACAAAATACAGTAAGTATCATTCAGTTTATCCACATTGTAAAAGAAAGGAGGGGATCTCCAACAACAGTCTGTTGCAGCACCTAAAGCAAAACTCCAAAACACCCAAAGTAAAAAAAAACAGAACGGACATCAACAGGGACAAGCAAGATCAACTCACACCGTAAAATTAGGAAACACTAAAATAAACATTTCTAGAAATCTAATGAAAATAATGAGTTCCAGTCTACAGTTCAATAAAACTATGTGGTTTCTTTCCTAGATCCTAAAAGTTAACTATAAATACCGCTTCTTGTCTAGTATCTTGCCTATGAAGTCATGTGATCGGGAAATAAAAATTTATTTAAGATTATACTTACAGAAAAACAACATGTTAGAGAATCAAAGACCTTTCGAAAATGCAAAAAGAAAAAAAAGATGTGAAATCCTGTGCCTCGTCTGGTACTTCAAACGGTTCCATATAAAAACAAACTATCGATTGACCAAGGACGTGCATTCATATAGAAGAAGAAACATTCCCCATTAAGTAGATGTATCATGGATATGGAAATGCATGAAATAATGTCTGATAGCAAAACAATAATTTTAACTCCAGGACAGAAATAGAAATTTATAATTGTTTTCATGAAAATAAAAGCGACTCAGATGAAATTTCCGAAACTTTTGATATAAATACAAATAATGAAGATGAGCTACAAAATACATATTGAGAACTCCATAAGGAGATATGCAATTCAAAAAATCTTAATGATAAATTGCCTTAAAGGAGACAGTTAACCCAAATTCATTTCATTAGCGCCCTCTGTTTTTTTTTTTTTTTTTTTTTTGTTTTTTTTAGAATTTAATTTTACTTTACAGAGAGAATGTGGCTCCAAATTTGCTGCAGAGTCGATTCAGTAGCATAAAATCTATGTTCAAAATAGCATTGGAGGCATAGTGCTAAGATGTTAATCTCCTTTAATTTCGAAGATAATTTTCGATAAAATGGCAAGCTTCCTAAATAGCAAAAAATATATGTGATATCTAATTGATAAAGGGCCAGATCAAAGCTTCTTTCATGCGACAGAACTGGAAAGAAGTTATTAATACACTTAATAACAACAGACATCAAGTTACGGGGAACGATTTTAACTGCTCCACGCTGCAACAAGAAATAAGTGTTTAAACTAATAATACGGAAGTGTTCTAACTCTATAACTTCTTGAAGGAAATTGCAAACCAATTTTCATGCACCAGATACGTGTTTCGAATATTTAATTCTCATCAGTGATGCTTCCAGCAAAAGTGCTTTTCATAAGCCACCAATGTACTGTTCCCATCACCCTGTAAGTACCATTCAGTTTCTTCACATTGTAAAAGAAAGAAGGGAATAACGGACAACACTTGGTTGCAGCACCCACAGAACAGACATACACCGAAAGAGACACAAAAGGGATAAGCAAGACCAACTCACACCATAGAAATATGAAACACAAAAGACCACACATCAACCAACGAGACCAAAGGGCAACCGTTGCTGACTTAGGACGGCTATCTGCCACGTAAGTAGCAGATGGTGTGGTTATCCTGGATTAGGTGTGCATAACCTTCCCACTTTTCCGATTACCCAGAGGTCTCGAAGAAAGTACAATTATGGTGTAAAACATTCTCCTCACTGTTAGATGACCACACACAAACAAGACGCAAAACGAAGGGGCCCAAGCAACACAGATGAATATGTAAATAGATATTAAAAGAGGGCATACGTAATACAGTCCGTGCTCTACCGGCTGCAGCGAGCTCATGTATGTTATCACCCAAGGAGTCCGACAGATATTCAGAGAGGACAGATGGTTGGGGCCCTGTCTTCTCTAAAGAGGTTTGGCGTCATGAAGTCCCGTCGTCACAGTCATGCAGAGTGCGTGTCTTAAGAATGCATTGGTACAAGGGTGTAGATTGGTCAAGTACCAAGCCTTGCATCCGTCTGGTGACCTTGGGATCAAATCCAAGGTATAGAAGGCGTTTGATGATTCTGACGCATTTTCGAGGGTAATTCTGTCTACCTTTGATCCTTCTTATTTTGTTAATAATGTCACCATAATATGCAGGTTTTGAATTACCCAAAGTAATATATGTTGTTGCTTGTATTGGACCAAAGGCTGTTAAGATAAGGGCGTATTTAGCCCTGCATCTCGTGACATATTTCTTTCGTACGGCGAATCGTATACAGAAGAACATTAATCATTATTGAAATATATATAATGTATTTGCAGACCTTTACATGTTTTACATTTTGTTAACGAACTCTTAATATTGTAAAATCAAGGTCCTAAGTGGTAATGGTACTCGGATAGAAAATCCGATAATATCGACAAAAAACGTAGAAATTTTATAATATTTTATCTAAACTGGATAAATATAAGCTTAAAGAATAAAATATGTCTAGATTGTGTATCAGAAATAGATTTCGAACGTTCTACCTCCTTTAATCGGTAAATAATCGGAACTTAAAATACGGTCTTATTCTTCATTCAATGGCTATAATGTAAGCCTTTTAGCGCGAAATACACATTGGCGGAGAAATGAACATCACTCTTGCTTATTTCGTTCCTAATTCTTGAATATTTCATTCAATCATATTCAGTATACAATTTTTGATGGATTACAGAGGAAAAAAGTCAAATGTGTTATATCTAATGTTAAAAAAGGTCGATTCTGAACCCCCTTCTGCACCCCTTTCGATTTTTGTTTTGTTTTTCGTCTCTGTGGTAGTGTTCCCCCCGGAGATACAAAACCCCAAATTATTTATATCAAGGATACACACCTCCAGTAAAAGTGGCTTTCTGCATATCCGAGGGTAATCTATGAGAAAGAGACAAGGTTTGAACTAAAATTGAGTAATACTATGCAAAACATTAAAAATTATTGAATAACTTCATATTATAATGGGATGCCTCATAGGTATACATTTAACCAAACAAAGTTATTGAAAATTCCATTTTCAAAATTATACTTTTCAGGGCAGATTTTACGCCTTATCTTAACAGCTCCTTTCAAAAGAACAAAGTAGGGGATCTCCAACAACAACTGGTTGCAGCACCCACATCAAAACCCCAAAACACCCAATGCAAAACACAGAGCAGAAAAGCACAGAAAGAGACGCAAAAGGAACAAGGAACGTCAACGCACAACACAGAATCATCAAACACAAAGGACTACACATAATCCGACGAGAGCAATTGGCAACCGGTTCCGACGTAGGACGGCCATCTTCCACGAAAATAGCAGAAGATGTGGTTTTCCTGGATTAGATGTGCACAACTCTCCCACTCTTTCGATTACCCAGAAGCTTCGCAGAACTTACAATTAATGTTTAAAACAACCTCCTAACTGTCAGATGACATCACACAAACAAGACCGCAAAACGCAGGGGTCCAAGCAACACAGATGAATATGTAAATGAATATAAAAAGAGGACGTACGTAATACAGTCCGTGCTCTGCCGCCGCGAGCTCATGTATGTTATCACCCAAGGTTGAAGAAGTTGACAATTATTTTTGAAAAATTTCCAGAGAGTCTTTACTAGTTCGTGAATGCGAAAACCTTGATCTTAAAGTTCCTTGGTAATTTGTAAATTTCTACAATGAAAATCCAAAACATCAGTACATGCTCTAGCATACCGGATGAGTCATGAAATGTAGATACCATTTGACAGTCATCCATGAACATCACCGTCAACCCAAGGAAAATTTACTGTGTTGAATCTAAAATCATCTCGTTTGTCATACACGCTTGTGTGAATCTCTCCATTGATAATTTTGATATTTAGGTCCAAAAATGGTGTTTCTGTGTTTGTAATGTTTGTCTTGTTTCGAGTCAATTCTTCTGGATAAATAACATTTTTATACTTTTTCAATGCTCGCCACATGTTATGATATTGTGCGCGGACAGATACAAAATTTTCTGTTTTAAGTGTCCTTCAAATATACGTCTATTCTTGACTAGAATAAATTACCATCATATAATTTTTAATAATGACCAGACGGCTTGCAAGTAAGCTACGTGTTCAGGGTTATGTTACACAATGACTGAAATCATCATTGAGGAAGTTCTTCGGTCGCTATGGGGATGTTATAAAGGCATATGAGATCCCCCTTTCCAGAATGATCAGTGACATTCTACATTGTGATTGAATGGCTGTCATTATCACCAAACAAGACATATTTACCTGATATGTACATCATAATGTACATCGAGACAATCACCGAATTTGACAGGTTTCCATGGAGCTGTTGCGACGGGTGTTGCATGCAATCAGGAGACGCTGATTCTCCCCGGGCACCTGGTCTCACTTCGGAATGTTGTTCATTCCGCGGTTCGCAACCGTTTCGATGGAATTTCTCACGATTTGCCTTGCCTTCTCGACTTTGAGACTGAATAACGGTTAAGTACTTCTTTGATGTTTATTTGGACTATGCGGTTTTGATTGAGACTGAATTATGGGTTGATCATTATATGGTCATATTATAGTTAAGGCTATTATACACCGAGTTTGTGCGTTCCATAAACTCTTGGTAACCAGAAAGTGGGAAAGTTGTGTGCACCTCATGTGCGAAATAGGAGAGAAGCGAAATGTTTCGCGAGGGAGAAATTTTAAGGAAGTTCTGAAGGCGAAATAGTATTGAAAAGAGGTATGATCAATTCCAAGATATATATACGGGAAGATGTACTTAATTGCGAAAAACAAGAAAAAGGAGACTTGGTGGAGCTTTTTTTTTACACATCTATGAGAACAAATTAAGTTTCCCACTTCGTGTCTAATACTTCAAATTTCACGGTTCACTTTACAGATACATCTCGCATGACTAATTGATAATTTAAGGGGTCCTTTACAGGAAAAGTAAAACTATTATTTAACAAAATGCGAAATCGCAATGACAATTAAATTAAATTCTCAGATAAGGATATTAGAAAATGTAGAAATGAAATAAGTTATAAACTTACAGATTAAAAGCAACAAATACGAACGAGTATTCTAAATACCCATGAAAATTATTACAAAGCACACAAAAGAAGATTCTATTTATATTAGTATTTTCCATGCCAATTTCTATGATCTAAATAAACCCCAGATATGTATAAAAGCAATGATAGTCTAATTGATGGATATTTTTTTATTCTGCATTTAGATGATGCTACTTTTAATGATTTCAATACTTCACTAAATATGCTAAAGGAACCGTCTTCACAAGAAGGTAAAATAAACCGATAAGTAATCTTAAAAATAAATAGAACTGCCCTCGAAGTGGCGAATTATACCTCCCGCGAGATGTTTTTCTCTAAACGGATTGATTTGTGACATAACACTGAATGGTCTGGTCATAAGGAATCTATATGTGATAGTTATAGTTATAGTTTAAAAGTAGGTCAAAGGTCAAGATCACTAGGTCAAAAGTCATGTATCAAATGAAAGCTCTGGTCATGGCGAATCTTATGTGAAATGTCAAACTCCTATCCCTGTAATATAGTTTAAAAGTAGGTCAAAGGTCAAGATAATGGTCATTAGGACAGGCGTCGTGATATCAAATGAAAGCTCTGGTCATGAGGGATTTACATGTAAAATATCTAATCCATAACCCTCATAATTTAAAAGTAGGTCAAAAGTCAAGATATCAAATGAAAGTTCTCATTCAGTCTTGTTTGTGTGATGTCATCTTTCAGTGAGGAGGTTGTTTTCCACCACAATTGTACGTTCTTCGAATCTCTGGGTAATTGGAGAAGTGAGAAGGTTGTGCGCACGTAATCCAGGATAACCACACCATTTGCTACTTGCGTGACAAATGGCCGTCCAAAGTCGGCACCGGTTGCCCATTGGTCTCGTCGGTTTATGTGTAGTCTTTTGTGTTTGATGTTAACATATCGTGTGTCTCTTTTCCGTCTCGTGCTGTACTCGTCTTTTGTGTTTTTGCATCGGGTGTTTTGGTGTTTTGCTGTTGATACTGCAACGGGGTCTTGTTGGAGATCTCCTCTCTTCTTTTCTGGTCATTTTCTCCTATATAACTGTGTAGTTATGGACCCATACAAGCAGCAGAGTATATTACTTTGCGTATTTAACAACATACTTAATGAGACTGATTGGCAACCGGATAGTCACGCCAGTTAGAGATGGTGTTGGTCTTCGGATTACGTATGTTTAACCCTCCCACATCTGGGTCAACAGCAGTATACGGATAAGTAGTTCCGTCAAACCCTATTTATACTTAAATTCACTGTTCTCCACTCTGAAAAATAATCCCTCAGCCTAATCATGAAAAGTAATCCCCAGAAGAAAAAAAAGGTCCTTGAAGATTCAACATGTACTGTCGACGGTTGACAGGTCGACAGTTGACAACTCTCAAGAAAAAAATCCATGAAGTAAACTTGAATGTGACGATTTATAATGTCGACAATTGACAGGTCTATAGTTGACAATTTGACCCTTCAATTCTTAAAATCATAATGTTTTGTCGACAATTGACAGTTCTGAAGATAAAAATGTATAAAACAGTGGGCAAAATAATTATGAACTTGCGCGCTAGTTCATTTTTGCGCCCGCCCGGGGCTGGAGGTACAGCAAAACCAATAGCGTCATCGAATAGAGGGTACCTGAGATAATTGGAATCCGCATCTCGTTAACCTGTAGCACACCTGGTACCTGAGATATTCACCTTAATTGCAAAAAAATCCTGCGGGAAATTAAAAATTCCTGCGGGAAATTGAAAAATCCTGCGGGAATTATCAAAATCCTGCGGGAAATTGATGAATTCCTGCGGGATATTTCAAAATCCCGCAGGAAAAATTGCAAGAAATAATCCTGCAGGAAAAATAATTTTCCCGCAGGAAAAATAAAATTCCTGCAGGAAAATTTTTTTTACGTAAAATCCTGCGGGAGAAAAAAAATCCTGCAGGAAAAATTTGAACTTAAAATATTCCTGCGGGAAAAATTATGTGAACATTTTTTCCCGCAGGAAATTCTGCTTTGTGAAAAAATTCCTGCAGGAAATTTATTTAGAAAAATTCCTGCAGGAAATTTTTTGTTTAAAGATGTAAAATTTTACATTATACTCACAAAAAAGTATTCTACAGGAAATTCTTTAAAAATAATTTCTGCAATAAACATGATAAATTTCTCCAATTGATTTTCATTGGTGCCATTATTACCTTTTAGTAAGTCCATTTGATTCCAAACTGTGTTAGGGCTGCAATGATATGCTTAGACCACATTATGATATGTATCTCAATACTTACATGTACACGATACGATTCATATCACGATCCTGAATTTAAAATACAGATATAAAAGTATTACTGTACGATGCCCAATATTTTATTGAAAGTTCAGCAATGACAACTCATTTAGATCAAATCCTCATTTATTGAATGTTTTGAGATCTATCAGGTATGTATATCATGGGTCATAGGGACTTAATATAATAGGAAAATAGGTATATCGTGTGTGAAAATTTAGGACAAATATAGGAATGTTTAAGAGGAAAATCATAGGATTTTTCAATATTCATTGATTATTGAAGTCTTCCGTGCATTTAAAATCATGCACACTTGGGGGTCATTTGACAATGAATAGAAGATTTTTACATAAACGTGGTAGACTTGAATTTCATACATTTCATGATTCAACATCACAACATTTGACATTATTTCTTACTATGATGTCAAAACATATCTATGATGTCAAAAAGAAAAAAATAATGTCAAAAATTATAGATATGTTTTGACATCATATGATTATCATATAATTTTTTACAATATTTTTTAATATGTACTACTACTACTAAAAATAATGTCAAATGTTGCGATGTCTTGGAATGTCTAAAATGCAAGTCTAGCAGTAATTTGAAAATGATCTATTTATTGTAAATTTTTGCCCCCATGTACCAGTGGTTTAACATGCATGGAAGACTTCAACTCAAAATTGAAAAATAATCATAGGCCTATAAGCCTTTTTCACATTACTGCGTGACTAGTGTTTTGTGGACGGCAAGTACCCACTTTCTTTACATCACAGTTAAAAACTGATTGTCCTTGACGTCATATTGCGGGAAAAGTACTTATTTTGCCGTCCAAAACAACTTGACCGCAGTTATGTGAAAAGGGCTTATTTGCACTTACACATATAGTCCCCCCCCCTTCTCCATGATACAATAATCGCTTTATCTTAGGTAAATATGCAAAGTACTGAAGTTGGTTGCTTACAATTTGATAGAAATTGAATTAAGAAAAGGGAAAAAATAAAACAGGTCTGTTCAGCTTTTAACGTACCAGCTGCAGCTAATATATTAGTCAGAGGCAATTCGAGTTACATCTAAAACATTACCTACTTGATACTGAAACGAAGGCATCACCCAACAATCATATCATTAAACCTTTCAAATTCTTGTAAATATGATTGTGAGTACTCAGTTAACCCTGTTTTCATCGTAATGATCGTTTCTTCGTTTTTTTCTTTCTGTTGGGCATGGTCGGGGTTTTCCTTGTCTAAATATAGATCTAGCTTCACCTGTTTTGAGTAGTTTCTTGTTCATAATAAAAATGTTCGCCTTAGCAGTTATAGGGGATTTTCATAGCGAGATACGGGTGCTGATCCAGAAACTGTCGGGGATTTGGGATGACATGCAAAACAAGAACACGAAGGCCCGAGGGAGATACGGGAGTCCGATAGATGGGGGCGGGGGGATCCCCGAGGAAAAAAAAATTACCCCACTGCCATCCCCTCCCCCAACTCGCAGATGCGAGTGGGCGCTTAATTCAGGCCCATGTGGGTCCAGGGCAGATCGAGCCCAGCTGGTAGAGAGTTTAGGGGGCGGGGGAACCCCGGCGACAAATCACGATTTTGAATAGCAATTTATCTAGCCCTTGCAATTTGCGGAGTTTCGGGTTTTTATTCATTTTTTTTTTCAAAATTAAAATCAGAATCTCTCAATATTGGCTTAACCCTTGGTCAAATTTCTTGAACCGTCCATTACCGAAGAGAATTTGAAGTTACATTGATATTAAGAAAATGTTAAAATGATTGATATGATAACTTTTAGATTCAATTCATATACACGTCTGCCCCATTCATTTTTTTTTTCGGGGGGGGGGGGGGGGGGGCACCCCGAACCACCGAACGACTCTTCGGGCCTCGCAAGTCATCCCTCCAAATTTAAGAGCCTGAGTTTGAGCCCCAGGCAGTTGAGGTTCTGGATTCTCTCCTGTATCGGGACGAGTACATATTTTATGTATGAATGAAAATTCAGACTCCTTAAAGAATATACACGTAATGGACTCTTTTGTACAATCTCATCTATAGATTTGCTTTTCTGTTTTCTTTCTTTCTTTCTGTTACATACATGTTTGTATTTTGGTGTGTACAGTACATTATGCGGACGTACATTAGATGGGCGCACAGGGATTCATCGCGCTTCTCGATTGCTTGAAGTACGTACAATGGGTTACATGTATGTATGTATAACCCTTAGTCCATCAAACAACCGGGAAGCGCGATAAATCCCTGTGGATGGACGGTATATACATGTACGAAAGCTTTCAGTGAGTTGTTAATTATCTTCAAGGCGACAAGGACCGTTTGATGCATTCATTGCACATCCGCAGAGAGAGAGAGAGAGAGAAAGAGAGAGAGAGAGAGAGAGAGAGAGAGAGAGAGAGAGAGAGAGAGAGAGAGAGAGAGAGAGAGAGAGAGATTTGTGGATATAACATCAAATTCTAAACTATTATTATGAACAATAGATACCCGAGACAGCCATCCGATTATTCATTTTGAGTCAAAGGGAAACTCTCCACAATCTGACCACTCCATGCATGCAATAGTCTATTTTGACCTGCATTTATCTATGACATACATGTATGACATATACGAACTTTTATTTGCATGTATTATGATCCCTCCAAGCGCGGATCCAGAGAATGGGGTCCGGAATGCCCCCCCCCCCCCTAGAATATTCGAAGCATAGTTAATTTTTTTCTTTAAATATACATATTTTATAAGATTAAGTCCCGATTCCCATCGGAGGGGGCAAGAATCAATAAACTGCCAATATATTTTTCTTCAAATTTTGCTTTTTAAAGAAGCCGGTGTAATTCACAGTGTCCCATTTATATGCTCCTGTATTAGGTGTACCTTACCCGACTATTGAGAATATTCCAATTCTGAAAAAAAAATCGCTGGCTCGCTTTCACTCGCCATTGATTCACATGTTATCGCCAATCATATATTTTATTTCTAAATGAATTAGAAACACTGACAAATCTTTAATCAAAGACTTAATTTCTGGCTTTTTTTTTAATTCGGATTTTAGGGCCAACCCTGAAAAAAAAAAATCTGGATCCGCCCATGCCCTTAATTCAAAATTTGAAATAGCGAGCGTATGTAAATACATGTACAAATGTATATCATCAAACAGTTTATCTCAGTATTCAGAAAAATGCTCGAAAATTGGTGTCATGGCTGCCTCATCATCGTATACTAGTACATCATAATTAGACCACATCGTTATTTTATGAAAATGCTTTAAAATGAGAGAGAGAGAGAGAGAGAGAGAGAGAGAGAGAGAGAGAGAGAGAGAGAGAGAGAGAGAGAGAGAGAGAGAGAGTTTCATTCGGTTATGATATTACAGATCTTTCCCGTATAGACTCCATGATTTTTTCTATGTTCCTTATTAATCAAACATTATATCCAATCTAATTAATTAGAATGACAATATTTCCGAAATCCAATCGAAAGCCCCCCCCCCCCCCCCCATCCTCTTTAGATGTCTTTCACCGAACCTCTTCAACATTCCTCCAAGTCGTGTTATCAGCGGGCCTGAAGCGATGCGTGACACCCCTGCGGCATAGGGGTAGAGATTGCGCAATGAAACACGCCTCGGGGTAAATTCAAGGAATGTGTATATTACGTAACCACCAAGTGTCAACCCCTTGATGACAATATACAGTTCTGGTCATTATACTCTCCCTTAAAGTCGGGGGTTCGGGCTTTTGGATCTGCCTCTTTTACGTTTAAAAAAAAAAAACTTAACAATATTATCTGATTCTCTCTTAAAATGTATATATGCCCTTTATATCTTCAGAAATTCTAGATAACAACGAAAGGTGAAATTTTTCCCGAAGACTGACAATCAAGATTTCTTGAGGGGTTGTTGGAGAGCTTCCTACTAATCTACTACATGTAATCATTCAAAATATTGATTGATTGATTGAATGATTGATTGATTGATTGTAAACCATTATATATGTATGTCAATATATATCATGGTTAGATCTAGAGATTTTTCCGGGAGAGGGGGTTCCAGCCCTTTATAAGAAGGGGGAAGGGTCCAGTATATGACTTTCAGTGGCGGATTCAGGGGGGTGCGGAGGGGGCGTCCGCCCCCCCCCCCCCCCCCCCCACCCGGCACTGACCCAAAATTTTCCAAAAACAGGTATATTTTGGCCCATTTTCAGTAAAAGTCGGCAAAATTCGCCCCTTGACCCCCCGGCAAAGGGGGCGCTGGATCCGCCACTTACTTTGAAAGAAAGGTATACTAGAATAAAACATAAAAAGGAGAAAGAATGGCAAATACCATAAATAATTAACTGGACCCCCCCCCCCCCCCCCCTTTCCCCTTCCGTTATTAGGATACGGGATCGATAATGATAAGAGTAATTCAAGAAGAATTTAACATAAATACTTCCTCCATTTATATATTTTTTTGTAAATAATTTTCTGACAATTATGAGTTGGACCACCTCCCCCGTCTTGTCTTGAATGTACCCGTTTTTCGGTGACCAGTGCTTGTACATCTTCTGTTCATGTACATGTATATCGTTTGCTTCTGGTGGAAAATGCGACCTTCAGCGTATACATGTATAAGAATAAAACCTGAAAGTCATAATCGAAAACAGCGAGAACGCCGTGAAATACGCATTGATTGGATTTGGAGATTTTCTATTTTTGGGGGGGAGGGGGGGGGGGTCAAGCACCGAAAAAAAATAACCGCCAACAGGAAGATTTCACCATATGTACACCGACTTCACCATTTTATATTATTAAAAGCTGCAAATGTCTATCCTTTTCACGAACATTTGATAAAGCTATATTCCGTCCCATAACGAAGGAAGCCATCTAATATGCACGTTTAACAGCAAAGCAATATTTCCTTATTTACATATACTTCGAAACTCATAATATTTTCATGCCATGGACTGATTTGGGCGCTGAGGAATGGCCGTTGGCCGAAACGTACAGAAAAATATAGCGGTTTTATTGTATTTATATATCAAACGGCTGTGTTGTAAAAATAAATAAATAAATAAATAAATAAATAAATAAATAAATAAATAAATAAATAAATAAATAAATAAATAAATAAATAAACATGACATGATTTACAAAACATGTAAAAGGTACGGGGATCAGAACAACAACTCAAGGACGGACGGGAGATTCCTCCCATCTCGGTTTCAGATTTTTTTTTATTTATAACAGACCAGCAAAAACGGATAAGCATTAAAAAGTGCAAAATCTACAGAATTCACAACATTGACAAAATTCTACATATTCCAACATATCTTACATTCAATATATTGCAGTGGCGGATTCATCACGATGGAAGGGCGTGTTCCTCAGCAGTGCTTAAAGAATTGGGGGGGGGGGGTTCACTTAATTAAGACATTTTTCGTGAAGACACGACGATCGCTAACGAAATATGAGCAGTCAGAGAGGTTGGACGTAAATAGTTTCTTGACCTTTATTGAATGAGATTGATAGACTGCACTTAACCTTGATCTAAGTGCAAGTTTGACCTTAAGACTTCAATTTTATAATCAATTTTCAGTATGTGAAAAGAGATACCTACCTTCTTTTTCGGGGACGAACATTTGTATCTGTAGAAGTTATTATATGTCGATTCGATATTGTATTGAATCGTGTAAAGGGAACATAATATATATTCGATATACATATGTACATGTACTTGTTTGTATTTTGTAAGTCCAGAATCAGTAATCACGATATTTTTTTTTTAAATGTAAGTCGCAGAGGAGGTTTTCTGTTCATTATTTGCCCGTAAAATTTTCCCGCGGCTACGGAAACCTCTCCCAAAGCTGCAAAAATCAAATCCGTCTTATGCCCTTCCTTTTTTTTTAACTTTCTGGGCAAATGATAGGTACAGGTACTCCTGGCAGACAGGCTAGTGTAACTGTGCTAGTACCTGCACAACGAGAGAGAAAGAGTTTTTAAAATCTTGTTACCGAGAAACTACGTACCACTAGATCGTTTCAGGGGCGGATCCAGAGTGGGAAGCGGGGGGTGGGGTGGGGTTGTATCGAGGCACACCGAGCGGGGGTGGGTACGGAAGGGGGTTCCCCCTCCTGTAGGTGGGAGGTCCGGGGGGGCTCCCCCGGAGATTTCTGAAAAAATGGAATAAAATGGTGAAATCTAGAGCATATTTTCTCCTTTTCTTATAGACCATTTTTTCACTAAATTTAGTGACAAAGTAAGGGAAAATTTTTTGAGAAAAATTGGAATGAATTGGTGCAATCTGGTGCATATTTTCTCCTTTTAAATTTCTTCTTGAATATCCAGCCCATTATGTGACAAAGTAAGGGTCGATCCCCTCTCAAACATATAGAACGAGTTTCAATTTGGGTTTAATTCGATCTGGTTAATAAAGATTTTTAAATGAAATGATTTGTCCTTTACTGCTTGCAGAGGCGTAGCCAGGGTGTTTTCAATGTGGTCAAGAGAAGGATTGTACCAAGAACCCCCCCCCCCCCCGAGAAAAATATGAAGAAGAAAAAAAAATAAAATTGCTTTGCATGACCAATGGAGCGTATTTGAGGTGAATTTAGATAGGATAAAGCATATGATTCGGTGTAAGCAGACGATGAACTGTATCTAAGATGAAGAAAACTTTATATATACTTATATGTACGATATTGTATAAGTTCTTTCAAATCGACCGCTCGCACTTTGTTCAGCGATCGTTGTATTGAGTTCGAATGAAACACGAGGAAATTTTGAAAAATGCATTAAAATCGGAGTTTTCTGGAATGAGGGATGCACTCTCTCATATTTTTTTTTTAAGAAATGGGGGAAAACTCTCCTGATACACTGATACTATTAGATTAATATAAAAATATATAAGATGTGTGAATGGTGTACAAGTGTTGATGTCTCATGTGTTGTATATGCATTGTCTAACTGTATGTAATGCAAAAATACCACCAAAAAAAAAAAAAAAAAAAAGGAAAAATAAAAAAAGGACGATAAAAGTACCAAAAAAGGGGGTGTATGAGAAGGATTTATAAGCTTTGAAAAACTGAATGCTTTAAAAATTGAGATAAAAGATACAAAAACTACTTGGAATAATGACCAATTTTCGGGCATAATAAACAGAAACCCCCTCAGCGACTTACATTACAAAAACTTTGCGATTGTCTGCAAGAATCCAAAAATACAAATGTACTCCAATTGATACGGTATCGAATCGATATGCGATGGAATATATATCAGAAAAAAATTTGTAAATTTTGTTTCAAAATGGTGAATTCTGGTGGACATGAAGCAATCTTTACTACGTTTACAGGTTTTTTTTTTTTTTTTCGAGAGCTCATGTTACCGAATAAAATCGGAAACCGGGGAGTGGGGTGTGGGGGGGGGGGAGGGGTGATGGTTCCCGAACCCCCACCCCCTAAATCCGCCCTTGCGTTTCCTTGCGGCACTGCCGTCCGTTTTCATTGTTTTTCGCCTTTTCTTTTGAACCCCTCTTTCAGTGGCGGATCCAGCGCTTCCTTTTTTGAGTCAGTGCCAAGGGGGCGGAAGCCTTCCCTGAACCCCCGTGAACCGTTTTTTGTTCATTGAATCAGAGGGAGAAACGTCCCCTTTCGTTTCGATAGAAACCCGAGTTCTCACCTCCTTTTCTGACTCCATTGAATTCCCTATCGATAATGAGTCGGTATTTAGTACCTCTCAGAGGCGGATCCAGCGCCCCCTTTTTCGGGGGGGGGGGGTTAAGGGGCGATTTTGCTTATTTTTATTGTAAATGGGCCAGTACCAGTTTTTTGGGAAAATTTTGGGCCAGTGCCCGGGGGGGGGGCACCCCCTGATTCCGCTACTGCCTCGAGTAGGCCAGACTATCCTTTCATCCCCCCTCTCTGGATCCGCTCTGACTGATATTAAAGGGAATTCTGCATTTCTTTTCTCTTCTTTTACACCCATTTGGTTCTCCGAATAGCAGGGGGAAATACTTACTGATGATACGGAACGAATTGTTGGATGACAAAGCGAGCTGAGAAGAAAAAAGAAAAAAAAGAAGATTGACAACTTTCGAGCTTTTTTAAAAAACTGGTAGAGCTAGACGATCTCATATGATATTTACTGACAATCGTATTTGACCAACTTCTAATACGATAGCCAAGTAAATGCTGCGAAACATATGATACGTGCAACATTGTTAGCTCGAATTTCCTTGAATCCTTCATAAGATGACATGCTACCAGTAGTGTAGCAAACATGTGTAGTATAGGTTGACATTTGTTCCACAAGTAAATTCAAAATTTTAGAAGCTGTATGTTCATCTAGGTGTCACATTTTTCATCACATTTGCAAATTATTCAAGAATTTTTTTTAAAGCATCAGTTTATTTTGCTGTTTATACCTACAGAATGATCTCAATAGTGCTACAATAAAGTACTGGAGGTCTACCTACAAAATTCAAATTTCTCTCTTACCTTTTTACTTGACATACAAACATGTATGATACTTTGATAATATCACAGTAATACACCATATTTCACAATCACTATGTATCTGTTTTAGTGTAATGTTCAGTTCGCATCACTAGTATCCTCTTCAGAGATTAACTTTAGCCTTCTTTTTTTCAACCAGTAGCAGATTAAGGAGGGGAGTCTAGTTGATACCCATTTTCGCTCAATTGTTTTGATTTTGACTCGGAATCCATGGACAATACTGTATTGTGTGTTTAAGCGCTTAAACATAGGATTTTTTGTACCTATAACCTTCATTCACCGTAATGCATATCCTTAAAGTACTTTAAGTTTGAAATTTTTAACACATACATTTTTATTTTCAAACTGACAAAAACTGGAGCTTTCTCTATCATCATGATCATGTGTCTATGAATATTTTCTTAATGAATTCTGTCACAATCTTCATAACAGAATCAGCCTTTTATAAGTTATTATCATAGCTTTTCCTACAAAAAATTCCAATATTTTAAACCTTGTTGTCTGTTTTTTCCCCCTTACTTTTGATAGAACTAAATGAACATTTAGGGTACATTTTTGTGTCGCCTGCACCATAGCGACACTTGGGGATAACTTTTTCCGTTGTATGTCTGTCTGTCTGTCTGTCACACTTGGATGTCACACCCTATATAAAAGTGATTCCTAAGTGTCACCGTTTCGCAGGCGACACATGCATTCCTTGGAATGATTTTTGGCATATAGTATTTAACTATTTTTTTCTTCACAGATGTCAACTTCATATTACATCATAATAATGGTACCACTGTGTAATAGCTATAATTTTGTCTTACTTTTAATTAGTAATTGGACATATCAGTCAGATTGGAATATTACATATTACTAACATTCGAAAGCAAATAATGCTTCATTGTACCCAAGATAATCAAGGATTGTAGAAATTTAAGATACAATGTGAAAATTTGCTACTTTTTTATCTTATTTTCATACATATTTAAGAAATAAAGATTTGAAAAAAATCTTGCAGGAATTTTTGAGAAATTTAAAAAAAATTTCCTGCGGGATTTTTATCAGAATAAAAAATTCCTGCAGGAATTTTTAATATACTGAAAAATCCTGCGGGAAAAAAATATCCCGCAGGAATTTTCTAAGTACAAAATTTTTCCTGCAGGATTTTTATTTTTCCCGCAGGAACACCATAATCAAGATTTTTTAAAGAAAAAATCCTGCGGGAATTTTTTTCTCCCGCAGGAATTTTCTTTTAAAAAAATTCCTGCGGGATTTTTTTCCTCCCGCAGGAAAAAAAAATTTCCTGCAGGAATTCATCAATTTCCCGCAGGATTTTGATAATTCCCGCAGGATTTTGAGAATTCCCGCAGGATTTTTAAATTTCCCGCGGGATTTTTTTGTAATTAAGGTGAATATCTCAGGTGCCAGGTGTGCCACAGGTTAACGAGATGTGGATTCTGACTAATTTGGGTATCCTCTATGTGATGACGCTATTGGTTTTGCTGTACCTCCAGCCCCAGGCGGGCGCAAAAATGAACTAGCGTGCAAGTTCATAATTATTTTGCCCACTGTTATAATTTGTTGTTTTAAGTTGAAGCTGTTGATGGCTAACAAGGCAAAAATGGACAAATGATTTTAATATACTAGTATGTATGGTTGGTTTACTGGTCAACAAAATAATTCATTCTGATAATTATTCATTTATCATAAATGGCGTTCTCTATCCAAAAATCAGAAAAATAGGATCCAACGTAAAGGATATATTATTATGTAAAAAAAGTTAAAGCACCACAAAAAATTATGTTTTTAACATTTTTATTACGACACATGTTTCGGCTAGTATGTCTAGCCTCTTCAGATATGATAATAATGTAACATCTTGCATTAACATTCAATTGAATACCGTTCAAGCAATGATAAATTGATAATAATGAAGGTGCGTTAGTAAGATTATTTCTGCACTCCTTGCTGAAAATATGCATGCTTACACCTAAACATCGTAGAAATAGTAAATACATGGTCTTATCAATTCTATCTATAGGAAAAGCTTTATTTATGAGATAAAATGGTCAAAGGTTTATATGCTTGTTGGTGTTTTCATGTTCTGTTTAAAACATGGGTTTGTATCTATCAATGAAGATTTGTTCTTTGATTGTAATAATTGAGTAATCGTCTGTTTGGTAACTAGGCATTACTGAAATTCCCTTCACTTCAATCAAAAATATGTTTTGAAACAAAAAAAAAACCCTGTTTGTAAGTAAATAAAGAAATAAATAAAAGTCTTCCTGTCCCCAACACTAAAAATCAAATGGTTTCTCCCTTACACGCACCAAAAAGTCCCTTTTTAACACAAAGCTTTATCTTCGAAAATTGCTATACATCAGTCCTGGAGAACCAGTCTATAATCTCATCATGGGTGGCTAGGCAGGCATGTAAACAACATATTCCTTTCTGTCTTTTCTGTGCTGAGGAATCTCCTTCTGTATTCTTCTAAAATTTAAAAATTAAACTTTATTTATTTTACAACGTTTAACAAACAAGTTACACAACTTATATTAATGTCTCACGTTGGCTCAGATGTTGGCGTGAGGGGGTCCAAGGAGCAGGAAGAAACCGGAGTACCCGGAGAAAAACCCCCTGCAGAAGCCTGGGTGGGGGACCACCTACCCTCCCACATAAGACCCTTTGCCGAATCTGTATTCTTCTACTGCCATCCCAATGCCTTCAAGCACACCAATTGCACTCAAATGAAAAGGTGACCCTTTGAGGAATACCATTGTTTTTCCGCATTTTTTTACCAACCCACATCCTTGTTTCTCTAGTATATCCAATTCATCTGAAATATCAAAATAAATTCATAGGAGAATTCATATGTAATCGGCCTACTACGTATCCCAATTCTTAAACAAAGTATTAATAATAATTAAGCGGGGCTCAAGAGGGAGCATAGGAGGTTCACAACAATCCCAACCCATTCTATAATTTGTCAAATTTTTCAAGTTGTTTTTTTTTTACTAGAAATATATTATTAATTCCCAGTTAATTTTCCAAATAGAAGGCTTAGATTTGACCCACTGTGAAAATTACGTATTACCTATATCTGCACATTTTCACATTTTTTGACCGATTTTCAAGAACTTTTGCAAATATTTATCTAATATAACTTCATTAAAAGTATATCCTATCATAAATCCGAATTGTGGACCTAATTTAAAGTACGGCATTCAAATGGGTAAATTTAAGAAGCGAAAAAAATATTTAAAAAAAAGGGGGGGGGCGGTTACATTAGAATTGATGTAAATAGATATATAATTTCCATATTGAACCTACGGCATATGCTGTCTTTCACAGATCCTTTCAGATGCCTTTGAACGTCTCTTAATGTCACAATTGGCCCATTAGAAGTAAAAACGGCCTTTAGAACCCTGTCTTTGAAGGACTGTACTCGCTTCAGCTTCACAGTATCGCTCTTTTGCATACTGTTTACGGCCTGTGAACACAATAAATTAACAGGTCAGATGATGCATTTTAATCTTAAAAAGTATTCATAAAGCAGCAAATAAAACTTTACAATAGCTTTAAATCCTTCAAATTTTACAATGTCAATCTATCACTTATAAACATTGTCGCAGTGCTACACTGTAACTTAGGGCTGCTGGTCTATTCTGTTCTTGGGCGAGCGCCGCAAATGACGGATAGACATTAAAAAAATATTGACTTTTGATGAGGTCTACTCGTGATTATACAGACCTGGTCAGGCATTGGTTAACCTTGGCCTTCGGACCTGGTCAGGTATTGGTTGACCGAGGCCTAAGGCCAAGGTTAACCAATGCCTGACCAGGTCTGTATAGTCACGAGTAGACCGAAATCAGAAGTCAATAACTGCTTTATTAAACTATCAGAATTATATTAACATTTGCATTGTAATGATTAGCGAAGTCAAAGATCTAACACTACAAAATCAACGCACGCGCTCGTCACGCTTTGGAGCGTTAGCGGTCTACTCACCCTGAGGTACACTGTATCAAACAGCGTCTCCACCAATCAGAAATAAACAAAATCGGCAATATTTCCTGATAATTTAATAATGCTGGGTAAAGCCTAAATCATAACAGAGTTAATACTCTTGTGACGACGTAATTCTTTCGTACTTTACGTAAATGATTAATATATTGAATAAAAGTTAATATTTTTAAGCAAATAAAATTATCAGATTTACCTGTACGAACACTGACTTTTGCTTCACCACGACACTGTAAAGTCTCCTTGCCCTATATAGAAATAACTTTGTTATTTCTGCTGTGCATCTGGTCTCTAACTCGCAATGTAATCCCGCCCTGATGTAAGCACACATCACATGTAGCAAACCAACAAGTCTAATGACCTGGAGCGTATCCTTGCTGCTCGTCATACACAATTCGTTTGGGTAGCCAGCACGACTTCATTTTCCTTTTTTTCGTCTACTATAAAAATTATAACAAATTATGCATCTAAAACATTTTTCGGACTTTGATAATGCTTCCAAAATTAGACGACAAACTTTATTTTATTTTTAGTTTAACGAGTATCTTGAAGGATCTTTGTGATTTGATTCTTAAATGTTGGTAATTTTTTCCCTCCTATTTCCCCATGATTCAATATGATGTCCGCAAATTGAAACGTTAGGATATAGCAAAGGAACGTAACTCTGTATGGGACCTGATCGTAAAAGCGCTTTCAAACTGGCCTATGCCTTTTCTAACCCACAGTTCGTTTCATAATACATCGTATAAAACGAAAATTCATTTGAGATCCGATATGTATATTCAGATCAAATAAAAAAAATGTGCAAACTTCTGCTTTCTTAAATTGTGAAAATGGAATTCGTCAGAGTGAAAATATGTCATCGTTCCATGATCCATATATATATTAACGAATTTATTATCTTAATCGGATACAGATGTTAAAGGTATATCATATATTTCTCAAATGTTAGAATACAAGCTCAATATTTACTCGAAATAGTTAACAATATTATTGGCAAATATTACTAGCACAACCAGAGCAATTGCTACATTATCAAATAAATTCCAGAATTTCAGAATAATTGTAAAAATGGAATTTTTGTTATCGAAATTTCTTAAAATTTCTAAAACATGGGTCCCTAGCTTCATATCCCATCAATTTTCCTACGTCTTTCGGTATATTTTTGGACATTATAACTTTCAAACTCTTCGGTCATATTACATTGTTAAGATTGAAAATCGCTGACCACGGTTAACGGTACACATAGTCTAACAGGGATTACACTGTCAATAATGAAGTTTTACCGTAGTTAGCTTTTAAGTACTACGATTTGAACATTTATATATTACTTACATAAAATATATCTCACATTTTTGTTTTATAGACGTTTTTACTCTCTGGTACACACGGTTTCGGTAAACTTCGGAAATTTTTTTTTGCATATACAGTATGTAGAAATATGTAACGTTTACCAAGGTCAAAGTGAACACGCTACCACGATCAGCCAATCGCTTGAATCGTGGGATTACTACGAAACATGTAGTAAAACACGTATACAGTCTTTTTGAAATTCTCTCTAAAAACTAAACTCACTAATATTTCATTAATTGCAAATACAAGGTTGATATCATGTATAGATATTATGTTCCATTCAAATCACCATTTTGAACGTGGATAATCGAACACTTTAAAATGACTATCAACGTGTAATAGTGTATGGGAGGCAGGTGTAGTCTGCTGAATGAAAATTAACCTTTATTTAGTTATGATTTTTTGTTCGATTTTTAATATTTGATTTAGACTGTGAATATATCTAAATGTATTATATATACACATATCAAAATTACTGTGGATATATATATACACGTCAAACTTATATAGATACTTCTCATAGATAAAAATAAACTAGAACTATACATATACATGTACACTGTAGATACCTTTAGCTAATTTCCCTTCAGACTTGGCAGAGTTTTCATTTCACAGTCGTCATCTAAGCTAGGTTTCTATAACTTTCCAATACCAAGCCAATACTATTTGTTCATTACATTTCTCTTTTCAAATTTTGATAACACCGATTGTCGACTCATTTTCGTCCCACGTGTTATCCGTCAGCCATGTTGTTTTGCATTGATACAGTACTGGCCTTATGCAAATAAGTGCTTACACGTTTTCGCAATCGGTCTTCTACGGAGAAAAGTAGGTTATATTAGGGTACCCATTTTATAAGCAATAATTGATCATAGCTCAGTAGTGAGGGCATATGTGACTATTGTAACCAGCCCGTTTCTAATTTCTAGGCATGATAGACTCGTTTGCGTTAAAATTTTGACAAAAATAGTTGATTCATGGTTTGATCTTGACGAGACCTTTTGTACCTTTAAGTACCCGAAACTGCATGCTGCAAGTTTTACAGTTCTTGAATGATTCTATTGAATTTGAAGACGTTTAAAATTGATAAATTAAAATTAGTCATTTTTAGCAAGGTGATATCATATGAAAATAAAAATTCACATGAGGGAAGCGAATAAAATGTACATGATTTCTTTTATCTTGATATCAGATTAAATAGGACCTGTTCATATCGAAATGCTGGAAACAAACAAAAGTATTAAAAAACTAGTGCATCGGTATATTAGTTCTTAAATCAAGAATACGAAGATGGCATATTACTCATCAGATACCCATGATACCTATGCAAAAATCATACACTGTACCTTCAAAGAATAACTAATAGGAAAAAGCCGAAATTTGAACATTTCTGACAAAGTAAGGGGTGTGTAGGGTAACGGAAACGTGAAAAATACCGGCATTTAGTGAATGATAACATAAAATCATATGTTTTGAAAGAATTTAGGATACATGTACAATGGACAACACATTATCACAATAGTACACTTGAGCTTTAATCAGGTGAACGATTCATACAAATTATCACAAAATAAAAAATATATAAGCATAAAATATACAGCTGACACTCGTTATCTCGAAGTCGATGGGCCCAATGAAAATACTTCGACATTAGCGGAGGTCGAGATTAACGTCAGTCGAATTTACTCTTTATTTTTTAATGTATTGTAACAACTACAAGGCTGAAAGAATCGTTATGCTGTTGTATTTTATACAATAGATATCAGAGATTAAAAGGCTACGCATGCTGACAATGTAAACAAGCATTTTATTTCACAACGTAGAAATTATTCTAGAAGTGCCATAAACGTATTCTTAACACTGAAATTTAACGAAGAGGCGCAGTGAGAACGTCAGATATTTTTATTCTTTGTGTAACCCCCCCCCCCCCCCCCCCCTTCCACGCCGATCGCCTCGGCCCTGATATAATACCAGTTTGGTTGTCTTATCAATCTGTAATGTGCCGTTGACCCTCAAGAGTTTTAGTTCATTTGTCATCGAAGTACATGGAAGACATTTGTTGTACGCTATTTAATCTTTCGTCTGCTAGATTTCAATGTCGTACATGTCCTCATTCTTCACTTAAATGAACTCGTATGCAATCAAGTTTAATCATCTTCCTCTTAGTGTATAAAGTTTTATGTATGGATTATCTTGTAGATCGACAGTATCATTGTTGTTCAAATTGCTTTATTTCAGTTACGATAAGTCTTGCGAATTTTGTCGGTTTTTTTTTATTTGTTTGTTTTTTTTTGGGGGGGGGGGGGGGTTTAGCCGTCAATTCTTATAATAATTTCAACATAACGAACAATGCAATTTTAATGAATGAAACATGCACACATCATTGTTTTCGCAATGATATTATTATCTAATTAACTGTTATCCTCCTTAATTGATTGATGTCACGGTCGATCAAACAACGGCGAATCACTCAACTCAACCTGCGTTACCGGTACCTATAATTGTTTGCTTACCAGGCGATTTCACTATCATTTTGGTATGTTAATTGGTTTGTTTATACAAACATTAGGACTCCGACTTAACGAGTATAGAATACATGAAAAAAATTGACTTGGGACTTAGAAATTTCTTCGAGATAAGCAAAATTTCGAGATAACTAATTTCGAGTTATCCGAAGTCAAATTGGTTAGAATATGAAGGACAAAAGTTGGGACCGCCACGCGTCTTGAGATAAACGCAATTTCGAGATAATCGAGTTTGAGATAACGAGTGTCAGCTGTAAATGAAAGCATGGAATAACTTATAGGGCTAATATGCAATAAATCACTTGGGGAAAATGAAAATGCAGAGAGAGAGAGAGAGAGAGAGAGAGAGAGAGAGAGAGAGAAGAATAATGTTTTGGGGTACCGGCTTCGAGATTTGAGACCACAACCTTTGTGCTCTTATACAGAGTGAACATAACTTTTTAGAGATTATAAAAACATTCTGAAAAAAATAAATTTAAGCCTTCAATGGCGAAGGCCGTTTGCAAACGAAGCTCACACTTATGGTAACGCGTATACACTTACCTTATTGAGATCGCGCTTGCACTTATGGTAACGCGTATACACTTATCTTATTGAGATCGCATACATAACCACGCACCAGCCGGCATAGGAAAAAATGCGTGTTCCCATATGCTTTTGATATCAATTGTTTATACGTCCATCTATGACGGGACGGTCTATGTCATAGCGCTGTCTGGGCGTCCGTCCGTCCGTCCATCGGTCATGTTTTCCTGACTTTTTCTGAAGCATTTTATGCTATTGGATTGAAACTTGGAATATGACTACATATTTCTGAGCGTAAAAGAAGTGAGGAGATCTCCAACAACACTCGTTGCATGACGAAGAGGAAAACCCCAAATCACCGATTGCATAAACACAAAGCAGACACGCACAGAAATGAGTTAAAGAAACTCCTGACAATAATCTCAACAGCACTCACAATAGAGCACAAAATTAAGCATCGACGGAACCCTATTAAAGAGACGCAAATAGTAAAAGGAACGTCAAATCACATACATGTAGAAACATCAAACATAAATGACTACAGATAAACCAACGAGACCGATAGGCAATCGTTGCCGACTTGCGACGGCCATCTGCCACATCAGAAGCAGACGGTGTGGAATTAATTTCAGTTCGAGTTTCGGAAATATTGACGCACTTTTACAGAGTTATGGTCCTTGATTAAGAACTTTTAATCAACTTTATGGTTTTCCGGCCTTTTCCCGCAGCCTTTTCAGCTATTGAATTGTAATTTCATGTATGCCTTCAAAATAAGTACTAATTACATATCCAGTTCGAGTTTTAGAAAAATTGACATATATTTAGCTGAGTCATTGTCCTTAAACATGGATATTTTCAACGAGTTTACAGGTTTCGGACTTTTTACACAGCCTTTGCAGCTATTGAATCCAAGTTTGATATATCACCGTGGCGTATCAGAGATGTGCATATAATCTCTTACAAGAGAATCCCCTTCAATTAAACAAGGTAAATACTGTCTACATCTACTTTATATGAAACTAGTTTACGCCTATCATATGCGTATCATTATTATAAATATGATAGTAATCTTTTCTGGTCAAGAATAAAAGGAATATTTAGAGAACACTTAAACAGAAAATTTTCTATTTTGTTTACATGTTATGATATGGTGCACGTAAATAAACAAAACTTTCTGTTCGTGTTCTCTGGGCATACCTCTATTCTTGACCAGAATAGTTAAGCATCATATAATTCATAACGATGATTGTAAGATAGGCCTAGATTAAATTCATATAATGTAGATTTTGACAACATTTACCTTGTTAATCGAAGGGGATTCCCATGCAAGAGATTTTTTTTCATATATGATACGCTACGGTGTATATGCCTTTAGGATAAATGATTAAAGATCTAGCTCGAGTTTCGGGAGTTTTGGCCCTTGAATATAGAAAATTTCTCAGCAATATTACAGATTTCCGGACTTCTTTTCGCAGCGTTTTCAGCTATTTAATTGTAACTTGATATGTGCGTTTTGATAACACATTACAAATTCAGTTCGAGTTTCGGGAGATTGACATATCTTAGTCGAATTATTGCAGAGCACAGACTGCTATATGCATGTCAAAGCATTGTTTAGATCCATTAACATAGAGAAACAGTTGCGATTATCTATCTTGTTTGTGATGTCACCTTACTCTAATTCATTTTCTTCCATCTCCTCCCTTCTCTTACAGTGAACTATGGACACCTCATGGAGGGTTCTGTGCTTGTAATCCGGATAACCGAATATTTGCTCATAGCAAATGGCCGTCCACAGTCGGTGCCGGGTGCACATTTAATTTAGTCTCTTTATGTGATGTCAGTAAAATCATTCATGTTTCTCTACGTCTGTTTGGATTGTCTTGTATGATATTTTAATGAATACTGTTGTGTCTTCTTGCGATTTGTAGTTTTGACTGATGTCATTAATGTGTCATCTTCGTGTTGGTATTTTCCGTTGGGTGAATGCAGGGTAGTCATGCTGGAGATCCTACCATTTTTTTAGCATTGAGATTTTCAACAATTTTACACTTTTCCGGACTTTTTTTGCAGCCGTTGCAGCTTCTCATATATGTCTTTATAGTTGATAAATACAGATCCAGTTCGAGTTTCGAAAAAATGACCTTTTTTGACAGAGTTATTGCACTTGAACATAGAAATTTTCAATAATTTTACAGTTTTACAGATTTTTGAGCGAACAGCTCTTAGTGATCACTTGATTTTTTCACGCAAGAGAGTCCCACTTCCGTACATGTATGATTTGAAATACGAACCAATCAAATCACAGGGTTTTTAGCATCGTGACGTCTTCTGTCAGGGAAAGCGAAGGGCCGATGCTGCTTCTATGTATAAACAATGTAACCTGTTTACTTTAGAATCAGACTGCTGTGTTGCGTAGAAGCGCATATTTATGTAGTACACTGAGATGAACACTCGCTGCGTTAATGGACACGGATATAGACATGCGTAGTGCTGGCTAAAGATTAACGTTAGATAAAAATAGAACGATACTCGTTTATTTCATTGGCAGGGGAGGGTTAGAGCAGTACGGTCGCTTACGAGGAAGGCATAATTATGCATACTAATCAGAGATATGTTTCATAAATAATTTTAAGCAGCTACACTGATCTAATCCCCTGCCCCTTTTCTGTTGAACCAAAAATTAACACGTGAATTCATCATATTAAACTATATTTACGGGAGATGTTTTATTATTGTTTACAGTTTTCGAAAATCCGACATTAAAAAAAATGTTTGTTCATTAGGACGTACACTATATAATTTTCTGGAAACTTTGCAAAAAAGTGAAAAAAAATATATACATATAATCCAAAACTTTCCGACTCGCGCCGCTCACCGCTTTGTAAGATAAAACTGTATAATTATTTTTGTTTACCATTGCTCTTCTAGAATACTGAATTTAGACTCTATTTATTCTTTATTTGCTAATTTTTTCAGCTTGTTTTAATATAATTTTCAGAAAGTAAATGTACAAGAAAGATAATAAGAATCATTTACGTTGTATGGAGCCGTTTCCAGTTTCCCCTTTCTTATGCGATGCGCATTTGTTCTTTATATATCAAAACGACCTTTCTCAAATAAAACCTTTCAAAGATCGAACTTTTAATTAGTTGATAATAATTACGACTTCCTCAGGACATGTGTAGACTTTTTAAATTTTAATAGCAATTCTCTGTAAGGACCAAAAGAATTTCAATAACACATTGAAATGACATGTCACCAATTTTGGAGATTTTTGGTATTGAAGGTGTATATGATGTTCTGAGACTAAGTTAAACTTCCTTTTTACAAATAAAGTATTCGTTACCATGGAGACTATGCATTTAAGTCAACTGAAATTTTCCCATTTTTTTTCTTTATATACACAGCTCAAAAAAAAAATTAAAGGAGCGGTTCACGGCTACATCATCAATTGGTATATGGTATATCATTGGTATATGGATAATCTGTTCAAAGCAGACATTGGTAATAAAGAAATGACTATTGAATATGTCTTAATACATTTATGTTCATCATATAGAATAAGCAGCTGCAAACATGTGAGATATGAAAATAGAAACCTTGCTCCCTTATTTTTTGAGCAGTGTATTTCATAGTATAAATACTTCATAAGAAGTATGTTTCCACCAGCTATTCTTTTTGTCAATATGCTCAAAACGTAGGCAAAAAACTGTTTTGAAGAGGCCCTATTTCAGACCGAAAAAGCTCCTAATTCAACATGATTTTGCTGAATTGTAAGGGCAAATATTTTTGAACTTGATATCTACGGCCAATTATCTTTTCAGTTCAATGTTAAACGTCTTCAAATTTAATAGCATCATTTAAGAGCAGATAACTTTGCAGCATTTGGACGAGACATGCACGTTTCGGGTACTTAACCCTCGTCATTGATACTCAATCTTAACAATGCAATATGGCCAAAAAGTGTGAAGAAATTTGTCCAAAAATGTTCCTAACAACGTATCAACATGGGTGGAATATGATGCTGCACGACCAAAGTTTTAGAAATTTCAAGATATTTTGATAACGAAATTTTTCGAATGCGTTGAAGAGACAGACGATCACCGAAGTTGATCGAACTTGGCAACATGTGCCCTCGGGGACTCCTGGTCCATTAGCAGTGACACTCATCAAGGGATTCAAATGTTAAACGTCCTCGATCTTCAAGAAAATGCTAAAACTTGAGTTGGACCTCTTCAACATTTTCTTAGAAAGGTTATGAAAAAATGGTTACCATGATGACATTCAATTCCCTGCTATTACACATAGCGTACTTTACTGGTATATTTTCAGCTGTCTTTCATATATTTTAAGCATTTTTTTATCAGTGCAGATAAAAGAGCATTATCAATTTAAATATCACCTTAAGAATTTTCAAGGTCACAGGATCCAGTGTCAAGGTCATCTTGAATCCAATTCACAAAATTTGAAAAATTTCTGCGATTTTTCAAAAATATGAGAGGCAGCTACTCAGAAATCCTGTGGTAAAACAAACAGATACGTAGTGATTTTGGATATATCCCCTATATATTGACCAAAGTTTCACAAATCCCAAAATCAATGACATCCTTGATTTGTAGCTAGTATTTCATACATACAAATGAAAAAAAAAATGTAAGATCATAATGATTTTTTCTAGGGCTTATTTTTAGGGCAATTGTTCTGAACTAAAAATTATAATGTTTTCCGCCTATCGGCCCTAATTTTAGAAAGAAGTATTTTTGATTCAAATATATGACAGTCAAATCTAAAATTAGGAATGATAAATAACAACAAAAATGCAATGTTGTCCCTACATTTTAAGGATGCTAAAAATCAATTTGAATAGATGTAGTCATCATGCTCAGTCGTTATGCGTCAAATGAAAAGTGGCCATGACAACCATTTTTGACCTCAAAATGTAGGAAAACAAAACAAGGTCCCACTTATTTTTTTTCAGTGATTATATTTGTCATATAAAATAAATTTTGTTCTGACAAAAGTGATGGTGTTATCAACCAGACATTTTGTGTTATTTTTGCTTAGAAATGGTAAATATTCGAAAAATAGACCTTAATCTTGACCTTATTTTATGCCAATATTTGACTGATTTTGAATTGATAGGATTCGGCTAATTGAATGATATTACTAATAATGATTATTTTTTTCTAAAAATAGAGGTTTAAAGATTATGTATAGGATAAAGACCGAGTTGAGGTCTGTATGAAGGTTAGATGCCCTCGGAGAGAACAGGGTGGTGTTGAAACACCGAGGCCGAATGCCGAGGTCTTTAAACACCACTCTGTTCTCTCCGAGGGCATCTAACCTTCATACAGACCTCAACTCCGTCTTTATCCGACTTACAAACGGCAGGTTTTCTTCAATTTTCAGAAAAATAAAAATCTAGATATTTAATACACCCCTATTTTTCAAAATGAAATTGACCATGCAAATTATCTGGTTGAAATATGCAACGGTAACGATTATTAGGCCATAGAAGTAAAATAATTTGAGTGAAGTTTGTTATCCATCCCGATAATTGTCTGAAGGGTACCCTGTATTCGGTCAAAGAAGAAAATAACAGTGTTACATTGAGTTCTGTTTCCATCAAAATTTTTAAATAGGTGATTTAATTATTGCAAATAGAGATAAGGAAATATTTTCTAATCAAGTGAGGATAATTTGTTTCTTTATTTTGTCCATCAAGTTCCTCAGTATACATGTATTTGAAGAGCATTTAGAATAACTGGTCTCCAAGAATGGCTATAGGGATCTAGAATGATTTGAAATGGCACGGGATAGAAAAATATATTCTTCTTCTGTTAACATTTCTGATAAAAGAATGTCTTTAGCGGACTTGAAACGCAATACTTTCTATACTATGGCCGAATATTCATAATAATCAAAACAATTCAAAACGTGACTGAAATAATTTTCTTTTCTCCGCCCCTCATCGTTTTTTTTTTTTTTTGACCCCCACATTCCATTGAACGTTGAAAACTTCATAAAAACTCGTGATCTCAGAATTGTCCGCGGTCTTTATGAGATAAAATGACCGACGAATAACATTTGAAGGTTTGTAAAAGTTATTCATACATATAAGCTCTAACAATGGTTTCAATGGTAACAAAATAACCAAAGATGACTTATTTGACCATTTTTGTAGTGCTCTAAATATACAAACCTCGTTTCGATGGCAACCGAAATGTTATTTCTGTATTCAGTGCATTATACATACCAATTATAGAGAAGATCATTAAAATTCATGACATGCTTTTTCCAAAATATTTTAGTCCTTACGGAGAATTTATCTTAAATATACATTCACTACACGTCGCAAGTTTCTAATGATTGATATATTCAAAACAACAAGAATACGTATCGGGCGTGTTTTAATTATCACATGTATCATGGACATACAAACTAAATCAAAATAAAGACCCGAAATGTAGTTTTGTTAGAAATTGAACGCAATACACTACCGGTATATAAGTCTCTCTCTCTCTCTCTCTCTCTCTCTCTCTCTCTCTCTCTCTCTGTCTCTCTCTCTCTCTCTCTCTCATGGAAATTTTTTGAACTTTACAGAATTCTAAGAATATTATTTAGAGGGTTAGGTATCCGAAACGTGTATGCAAAATTATCTGGTCTTAAATTATGCAATTGAATTTGAAAACGTTTAACATTAGAGACCGTCTCAGATTGTTCGACAACTAACTCCCCCCCCCCCCCCCCCCTTCCACGATATTTACCTTCTCTACCCCTTTAGTCAACCATTTGGGTCGGCCACTAATATTGACACTTTTGAATATGCTAGTTGGAGGACGGCCATTTTTAATTCTTATGACATCGTTATGTTTTTGCATTTCAGTATTATTCTATCCTTATATAAACTTTTCTACAAAGTAATGTTTGATGTCATAAAGCATAAATCATACATATACTGGTATTAACTGTTCGCTCTCAGTACCTTCAGTCTATTGAATTGCACCTTAGTATATGCCTTCAAAATAAATGATCACAGATCTTGTTTAAGTATCTGAACAGTTGCCATATTTCTACCAGAGGTATTTTAACAATTTTACAGTTTCTGGACTTTTTCCGCAGCCTTTGCAGCTATTGAATTGAAACTCGGTATACACATTCAAAATAATTAATTTACTATCCAGTATTAGTTTGGGATCAATTGATTTTTGCAGAGTTATGATCCTTGAACTTCGTGCTTGCTAGGGGTACGTCGATGCTCAATTTTGTGCTCTATTGTGAGTGCTGTTGAGATTATCATCAGGATCTTCTTTAACTCATTAGAATGACTCTTACCGGAAGGACTTTCAAATCTACAATTTGGGTGCACATAGCAAGTCAAAGAACATAATGTTTTTCTATTGTTAGGGAAAATATCATCGTGAAACATATATGAGCTCGCTACAGCCGGCAGAGCACGGACTGTATTGCGCATGTCCTCTTTTTATATCCATTTACATATTCATCTGTGTTACCTGGACCCCTTCGTTTTACGGTCTTGTTTGTGTGTGGTCATCTAACAGTGAGGAGATAGTTGTACACCATAATTGTGCGTTCTTCGAGACCTCTGGGAGATCGGAATAGTGGGAGGGTTGTGCGCATGTAATCCAGGATAACTACACCGTCTGCAACGTACGTGGCACATGGCCGTCCTAAGTCGGCACCGGTTGTTCATTGGTATCGTTGGTTTATGTGTGGTCTTTTATGTTTAATGTTTCTATGGTATGAGTTGGTTTTCCTTTCCCTTTTACGTCTCTTTCTGTGGGTGTCTGTTGTATTTTTTTTTTGCATTGGGTGTTTGGGGTGATGTTTGAGATCCCCTCCTTTCGTTTGAAAATAACGGAATTAAAAAAAATTACATTTCATTTACATACTTTTTTTAATTCAAACCTTGTATACCTGAATCTTTCATTTTTCTTAAAAGTTTTCTTTTTCCCGGAGGTCCCACTGCTCCCAGGCTCCTGGTCCTACCTTTAGCGTGCTTGAGATCCGTCAATGCTCAATTTGGTGCTCTATTGAGAGTCTTGTAGAGATCATCGTCAGGATGTCCTTTTACCCATAATTGAGAAATTAAATGTAACGTTCAGCGTTCAAGTCAATTTTAGACTAAAACTGACATAATTGCATTTACAAAATTATTTACTAGTATGAGAAATTAATATCCCGACGCGCGTATCTTGCAGCATTGGAGTTGCCATTTTTCCATACATATATTTGCATATTGGCCTAGTGAGTTTGGCTGTTATGTTTGTGTCATCATCCTACAGGGAGACATTTATCATGCACAATGACTGTGAAGTCTCCGAGACGACTTGGTATCCGAAGAATATTAACATTATTTAACACCACCGCGAGGGAAGGATGGTGATTTCTCAACCCCAGTGTTCAAGTTTTACAAGTCCATGACGAGGCTTGTCGTGTTTTATGGTTACTAAGCATCACATTTTGTTTCTATACCAATTGAATTTGGGGGTCGGATTAGAATCGTTGTAATTTTCTTGATGCATACGAAGAGACCTCTATATTTAGCTGTAGAACAAGGAGCCGTTTTCGTCATATCACTGGCTCATTGTATTTGCTTCTATGAAAATATAATAACTGTAAGCGTTACAATTGATAATCCCAAGATATAAAAGAAAGATTTCAATTAAGTAAACCTTCTGAAAGAAGTTATATAATGATATATTTTCGTCTAAAGAAGAATACAAACATTTTCATATTTTTCCAGCTAGAGGAGTATCCCCACCACCTCACAAAACTCGTAAGACATATAAATTACCAGGCGGACAACCTAAGACTGATAAGAATGACAAGGAGGGAAATGGCAATCAGATTGTTTTGAATCCAGGAAATCCACCCCCTGCTGTTTTGAATCCAGGAAATCCACCCCCTGTTCCACCGGCTCCTGAACCGAAGAAAGCTCAAACATAATCCAGAGATTCATACGAATATATGAATTTAGATACTTTTTTCTTTCAGTTACTTGGTTTTGTGATTTTGAGAGAGGGGTGATTTAAAGATTTATTAAAAGATAAAACAGTAGGGCAATCCTTTTTTATATATACAAACGCAAACCAGAAACTTTGGTCTTTAAAAAAGATATATGTACATGTATGTCTATGCTAAAAATACTATACTTTATGATTTTACTTTATTTGCCTGTATGAAGTATTTCTTACAAATAAGTAGGACTAAGATTCATCAGCTCAGAAATTTAGTGAATAAAGTTGAACTTCTGAAAACATTTGGATTTAAAGATTATATGCTAAATTGAGTGAGACTAAGATATACAGACATGAAAAGCTGCGATTTAAATTATGGATGGCTTTCAGAACCCATTCAAATACAGAGAGGAGTCAGACAAGGCTGACCGTGCAGCTCCCTACACAGGCAAAAATGCCGCGCATGAAATTCATGCGAAAATCATATGTACATTTTGTGAAATGTTCATGCATATTTTATCCGAAATGTAAAGATCCGAATTTCGAATGAAAATCATCATGCGAATCCTACATGAATATCGTGCGATTTTCATGCGAGAAATAAAATTGAATTAAATTCATGTGAAAATCATATCAATCTTATATGAATATCGACAATTATGCTTTTTTCAAGTTCAGAGAAATAGTCCAGACATATTATGCCAAAAAAATGGACTGAAATCGAAGAAATTGCAAAATAATTTTAAGACTTGATTTAATGTCTTAACACACGTACAAAACACATATTAAAAGTCCTCACTCGATACTTCACGCGAAGCGCAGTATTTAGACAGCCCCCCTTCATTTAAGTCAAAATGCAACAAGACCAAATGTGGCATGTTCAGTTGATCAGATAATCGGGAGAAAAATTCAATTTTAGTATAAAATTGTTTTTATGACATTATTAGTAACTATATAAGACATTTAATTAAATTCAAGCTTGTAGCAAAACAGAAAACGGACCAATTAAAAACAGAAAAAGGGCAATTTTCAGTAAGCAAAACAGCCTAAAGTACGAGTTTGTTGCCTTTGTTAGGAACCAAAATAAACAACGAAAAGCTTTATATTCTATTAATTGAACCTCTATACTACATGATCTTATACTTCATCAAAATAAATGAAATAATATCAATGATGTCGGGGTTATTTATCTCAAAATCCGGTCAAGACCATATACTTTTTAAGAAATTATTTAATAAGAATGAATATTTTGTCATTTTGATTCAGAAAATTCTCTAAAGTGAAAATGTTAAGCATAGATTTTTCATTTGATTTCATAATTATGCTCAATATACTTTATGAATATTATAAAAGAAAAAGTAAATTTTAAGTAATGCAGGAAAAAATAAGTATTAAATTGAATCAGAGTGATATTTTTACTTAAAGCTGAAAACATCACTGATGAGAATTTATATTCGAAACACGTGTCTGGTGCATGTAAATTGATTTGGAATTTTCTTAAAGAAGGTTGAGAGATGGAACCCTTCGACATCATTAAAGTTAGAAAATTGACTAAGTCCTGGATTTTCAAAGAAGGGAGGAGATCTCCAACAAGACCCCGTTGCAGCATTAACAGCAAAACACTCCGATGCAAAAACACAAAAGACGAGTACAGCACCAGACGGAAAAGAGACACACGACATGTAAACATCAAGCACAAAAGACTACACATAAACCGACGAGAGCAATGGGCAACCGGTGCCGACTTTGGACGGCCATTTGACACGCAAGTAGCAAATGGTGTGGTTATCCTGGAGTACGTGCGCACAACCCTCTCACTTCTCCAATTACCCAGAGGTCTCGAAGAACGTACAATTGTGGTGTAAAACAACCTCCTCACTGTAAGACTACATCACACAAACAAGACCACGAAACACAGGGCCCCAGAGACACAAATGAATATGTAAATGGATATAAAAAGATGACATGCATAATACAGTCCGTGCTCTGCCGGCTGTAGCGAGCTCGTGTATGTAATCACCCGAGGAGTCCGACTGACATTCAGAGAAGACAGGTGGTCGGGGCCCTGTCTTCTCTAAAGAGGTTTGGACAGGGCCCGTCATGGAGTCCCGTCGTCAAGTCAGTCAGAGTGCAAGTCTCAAGGATGCGCTTGTACAGGACTGTAGATTGGTCAAGTACCAAACACTTTTTTGAGGAGGACTTCTTTATATCACGATTATGCATGGTCATGTCAGTTTTGTTAGGTTCTTTGTACTAACTGAAAGATCTTCAAAAAAGTCCTCGAACATTTTCTAATCTAGAAAAAAAAATATGGAGAATTTTAAGCCAGTTCCCCATGCCACCATTATAAAAATTAAACAACGTTCGATATTTTTAATATAATACACCAGCAAAAATATGAAATTCTAGCTGTTTCATACTTTTTGGCCATATTACATTGTTTAGACTGAGGATCACTGACGAGGGTTTGTTAACCGAAACGTGCATGTCTGGTCCATGCTGTAAATTTATCAGGTTTTAAATGATGCTATTGAATTGAAAGACGTTTAACATTCAAAGAGCTTCTTTCACCAATGACTGTCATGCAAAATTTAAAGCAAATCGGTCAACATATTTTTGAAAAATTGGGAATTTAAACCTGAAAACCTTGGACTTAGCAATTTTTTCAACAATTCTCCAAAAAGATCAAAATTGTCTACTTTGTTATTAGATTTTGACAAAATCAGCAGTCAAAACAGTATAAAATCACATTCATTTAATTCATTTGACTCCAAATAATTCACAAAATAATTTAAATTCAATAAATCTTCAACAATCTGGGTGAAATTAAGCTTTACTTTTTCTCTTTTTCCTATAATTTGATGAATACCTGAACAAATGATGCAACCAGTTGGTTTTGTGGGTAATTTTTTAAAAGAAGATTCGTCGTGACACAAAAGTTTATGCATTATCATATAATATGCTAAAATGATTTTTTTTTTACACTTTGATGACAATGACATGATGTTTAAATTTGTTTCCATGTAATCTTATTCTCAAAATGGAGGATACGCTCATTTTATCAAATTTCGACACTTCTTTTGGCTATTTCAAACCAATAAAAATGTTCAATTATATTCATTAACATCCTAACTTTGGCTTCAGCAGATACTATTATAGTCAGTTTTTTCCAAGGAAGAAAAATAGGATGCTATAAATCATTATTAATGGAGAAATTAACCACCAGAAATGACAATTTCTCTAAATTTGCTCGAAAATCGTATTTTTGTGAGGCAAAAAATCATATTTTCACCAATAGGATTTTAGAGGACTTTCGATATATTGTTCCAATTGTCTCAACGTACACTGTAACACTAAAAACACTTCTTTTGCAATTAGTACGATTTCAAATCGTAATATGACTGGACGAAAAAAAAATCTTATTATACATCATTTTGCATTACAATAATTCTTATTTTGTTCACCAAATATGAATGTTGTCCAAGGAATCCGTAAACCAATTCAAATAAAACATTTGGCCTCACAATTATACGCATGAAAGAAGGGAGGAGATCTCCAACAGGACCCCGTTGCAGCATCAACAGCAAAACACCAAGACACTCGATGCAAAAACACAAAAGATGAGTACAGCACGAGGCGGAAAACAGACACATGACATGTAAACATCAAACACGAAAGACAACACATAAACCGACGAGACCAATGGGCAACCGGTGCCGACTTTGGACGGCCATTTGTCACACAAGTAGCAAATGATGTGGTTATCCTGGATTACTTGCGCACAACCCTCTCACTTCTCCAATTACCCAGAGGTCTCAAAGAACGTATAATTGTGGTGTAAAACAACCTCCTCACTGTAAGATGACCTCACACAAACAAGACCGCGAAACGCAGAGGCCCCAGAAACACAGATGAATATGTAAATGGATATAAAAAGATGACATGCGTAATATAGTCCGTGCTCTGCGGCTGTAGCGAGCTCATGTAGGTAATCACCCGAGGAGTCCGACTGACATTAAGAGAGGACAGGTGGTCGGGGCCCTGTCTTCTCTAAAGAGGTTTGGACAGGGCCCGTCATGGAGTCCCGTCGTCACAGTCAGTCAGAGTGCAAGTCTCAAGGATGCGCTTGTACAGGACTGTAGATTGGTCAAGTACCAAGCCTAGTGTCCGTCTGGTGACATTAGGATGATATCCACGGTATAAAAGGCGTTTGATAAATCTGACGCATTTTCGATGGTTAGGCTGCCTACCTTTGATCCTTCTAATTTTGTTTATCATATCGCCATAAAAGACAGGTTGTGTAATACCCAAAGTAATGTACTCTGTTGCGTGTATAGATCCGAATTTTAAAAGAAGTTGACTGTACAAATCCAGAATTAGTCGATATCTTGATATCGACTATTGCAATGTTGAATCTGATGAATCAAATCGAAAGTTGACAAACTTTAGACAAATCTAGAATCGAAAGTTGACAAATTTTAGACAAATCTAGAATTAGTCGATATCTTGATATCGACTAATAAGTCATGTGACCTAAAAACTTTATTGCTCTTACACAAGGCAGGCATACTCTACAATATGCATCTTACCATTATAGACTATTTGTCATAATGGTCTTCTCAACCCACCTTTCAAAACCACTCAATTTCCCTTATTTCAGCTTTTCCACCCTGGACATTTTGGGCTTACTCTAAAAACCGGTGAGCGGACCCATGGTCGCCATAGCACTTTCAGCTATTTCGGAAACTAGTCATTTCATCCAAAAAAATATTATCGAAATTAAAGGAGGTTAACATCTTAGCACCATTCCTCAAATGCTACTTTGAGCATAGATTTTATTTGGGTATGCTACTGTATAGACCCTATTTTATGCACAAATAGATTCTAAAAATAAAACCATTTGGCGTTAGTGAAATAATTTTGGCGGCTTATGAAAAGCACTTAGGCTGGAAGCATCACTGATGGGAATTTAATATTCGAAACACGCGTGACTGGTGCATAAAATATTGGTTTGAAATTTTCTTTAAGAAGGTATAGAGTTGAAACCCTTCCGCATTATTAACATAGACATAAACTTGTATTAACATCAGACAGTGCATGTTTTGTAGATACTGTTTTCATTTTCGTGAGTGAAAAAACCACGGCGGGTGCGGCTAGCCAAACAGATCGAGTATGGTTACTCTTCCCGGGCACCTGGTCCCACCTCTAGCTTGTTAGGAGTCCGTCGATGCTTAATTTTTGTGATCTTCGCAACTATCCGTGATCGACGTCATATTAATCGAAGGCCAAAATATATACAAACAAGCATACAGTTTAAATTTTATTTAAAAACAAAATACATATCAAGGAAAGACAATATCAATAGCATGACAAAATTGTAATGTACATAAAATTAAACATAAATAACTTTGTATGTTTTCCAGTGTTAAAAGTTTACATAGACTATTAATTAAAATCTTGTATAAAATACCGATTACAAATTTAAGAAATATCTATCATAATAAAAAGTATTGATGGATGAATTATTATGCCCTTCTCGCCTTTGATATATATAACTACTTTAAAGAAAGTTTATGAACAGCTTAATGCACCGTCACCTTAATTGCTTTCTGTTTATTTGGTAAGTCATCGTACTTTGGTGGTTTTTTTTTTCATACATATATTATATCATGATTAATATTTTGGCTTTGTAACCCGATATGGGCCTTAACCAAAATATTAATCACGATAACTTGATTAACATTTTGGTTAAGGCCCATGTCAGCTCACAAACATGGTTCAACCTTTGGATATGACCTCATTCTAGTAAATATGAATGTTAAGGGCAAAACAGTTTGGTTCTAAAGTACCAAATATTATTTATAACAAAAACAAAAATCAACCATATCATAGTCCATGTTGTCCATACAGGTAGGAGATATTGATATCATAGTCAATGATGTCCATACAGAGAGGAGATATAGGTATCATAGTCCATGGTGTCCATACAGGTAGGAGATATTGATATCATAGACATTGATGTATATACAGGTAGGAGATATTGATATCATAGTCTATGGTGCCCATACAGGATGGTGATATAGATATCATAGTCCATGATGTCCATACAGGTAGAAGATATTGATATCATAGTCCATGGTGTCCATACAGGTAGGAGATATTGATATCATAGTCCATAGTGTCCATACAGGTAGGAGATATAGATATCATAGTCCATGGTGTCCATGCAGGTAGGAGATATTGATATCATAGTCCATGGTGTCCATACAGGTAGGATATATTGATATCATAATCCATGATGTCCATACAGATAGGAGATATTGATATCATAGTCCATGATGTCCATACAGGTAGGAGATATTGATATCATAGTCCATGGTGCCCATACGGGTAGGAGATATTGATATTATAGTCCATGATGTCAATACAGGTAGGAGATATTGATATCATAGTCCATGGACTTTGGTGCCCATACAAGTAGGAGATATTGATATCATAATCCATGATGTATATACAGGAAGGAGATATTGATATCATAGTCCATGGTGTCCATACAGGTTGGAGATATTTATATCATAGACAGTGATGTATATACAGGTAGGAGATATTGATATTGATATATTGAAGTTGACTGTAATTTTTGTAAAATTTCCAGAAAGTCTTAACTAGTTTATGAAAGCGGAAACCTTGGTAATTTGTAAATTTCTTTTGTGAAAATCCAAAATATCAGTACATGTTATCAGTACATGCTCTAGCATTCCGGATGAGCTGTGATTTGTAAATGCCGTATGACGGTAATCTTGGAACATCACCATCAAACCAAGGGAAATTTACTATGTTGAATCCAAAATCATCCCTTTTGTCATATACACTTGTATGAATCTTTCCGTTTACAATTTTGATATTTAGGTACAAAAACGGTGTTTCTGTATTTGTAACGTTTGCATTGTTAAGTGTTAATTCTTGTGGATAAATTTCATTCTTATATAATTCAAAAGCAGGATCGTCAATGGTTAGAATATCATCCAGATACCTAGAATTATTATTGAAACATTCCAGATCATCAAATTTTCTTTGCCTTTGAAGATTTTGGATAAATTCTTTTCCATGAGTGTATAAAAATAAATCTTCGACAAGAGGCGCGCAGTTAGTACCCATAGGAATTCCTACAACCTGCTTGTATAGATCCTCACCAAATCTAACATGAATATTGTCACAGAAGAAGGACAATGCATTACACAGGTCGCTACATGTCTATGATTTGTATGATTTGTAGTCTGTCGAGGAAAAGAATCCCTTCGATTCAGATGTACAAATGTACGTTTTCCGCTCTCGATCAAAACACCATTTAATGAGATAAGATAATCGATCATTAATTTTGTCATGAGGAAGTGTGGTGTACAAATTAGAGTTAAAGAGGTAAAGAAAAGAAATACTAAGATCTGTATAGTGAAGACTGTGGCCCATAGGTTAGGGTATAGTTCGCGTTGTGTATTAGATAGTCATTTTGAATACTATAAAACGAATTCCGAATAAAAGTTCTAAGTGTTAAGTATTTCTCCTAAAAGCGTAACATCATGAATGCGCAACCTTTACTAAAAACTGGTCGGCAAAACGATGCGCCGAGTATATATGTGGACGATTGGAAATTGCTAACACCTGCACAAAATAATAAGAAATTGCTTTTTGATTAAAAAGACACTTTGGAAATTAGATTCTTCAAAATATCGAACCTTAATGGCTTCAACCGGGGAGATTTCCAATTAGCTTTGAATTAACTCGTAAGGAAAACAAAGAGTACTTAGTTGAAAACAAAGAGTACTAAGTTCTTCCAGGTGTGTCAATTACTGCAGTGTTCTCAGCATCGTGGGAATTAAATCAAACAGATATCAGAATTTACAAACTTTGTCAATGTCTCAATGTAAAGTTCGAACTTAAAGTCAAAGGAATTAAGGTTCATGGTTATACCCTTTCCAAAACACCCCCAAAACACTATTAAACATCGCAGGTTAAGTTTTATTGATTTTATTGGTAGAGAACAATGTAATGTATGGTATTTTAATGAAAAAAGTATATGTCATCGAGCTTCCAATTGATTTATGACCTTCCAAAGAAGTACATGTCCAATTTTTCTTTAATTTTCCCCAAATTTGCATCATATCATCAATAGACCCCTGTTATTTTAAACCTGATGCATGAATGTATATGGTCATTCTTTTAATAACGAAAGGAGGTCTAAAACAAATAAAAAATAGAAAATACATCAATGCTGGTAAGTCAAATTCTATGAAATAGTAAATATTATACCATTTTAGGCTCTATTCTTGACGTCATTATTTTTAGAGTCCAACCAGTAAATGACGGGTTTAAGTACTTTGTTAACAGCAATTCTCTGTAAATGTCAACCTTTCTATAATAGGGGTGTGGCACGCATGGTCTCAGAATATGACTAATTTGTGCAATTACCTTTGTTTTAAAAGACAATTAAAGAAAATGATGTCCCTTGATGTCCATGCTCACCGGTTGCCATGGCAACGGCTCAAGTAAATTTCCCTCCAAAATCAATGTTCTGAACCATCAGAATTAGTTCATTTTGAGGCAATTATAAATATTGAAATAGAATTATTTTTTTGAAATTTGATTTTATATAACAGTTAGGTTACTAAAAGAGAATTATTCAGTGTATTACAATATTTCAACTGATGAGTAGTTTTCTGCCCACCGGCATACTTAAAGAGGGTCCTAAAGGAGGTCTCAAAAATGTTAAAACAATGCAAGTTTTGAAGCGATTTTGTTCTCTTTTGCAGCCATACTGTTAATGGGCATTATGTTGCCTTTAAAGAAGATACCCTATATAATTAATATATGCAATAAAATTTTTGGGGCTATTGAGTATAATAGTAGTAACCATGGAAACAAAACCGCTGATTTTCGATAATTTCATAGACAAAATCAACAAAAATGCTTAATAATCATCATTAAATTTCTTTAATTATTACCAATTATTATTCTCAGTGACCAGTTATTCAAATAATATGTTAAACACAACATTTTGATTTATAAAAGTGTGGTTGCCATGGCAACATAAGTCAATTATGGCTTTTTTTTCAAAAATTAATACTAAAAAGCCATCGGTTTCCTGAATGAAATACATTAAAAGACCTTGACCTTTTAAATGGCATTGACCATTTACATATTTTCATCAAGAAGTATGATTATCCATGAATGTTTTGTCAATATTTGAATAACGATAATAATATGACATAATTGTTAAACACTAATTCAGTCAGATGACAACGATGTGATTTATCCCAAGTCTTGTCGATTATTTCCTCACTTTCTGTGAGTTTTTTGTTTAGATAAAAATATATGACGATTTTCATTTTGTTATGCTTGAAAAGACATCAAACATGATAAGAGTAAAACTAGATGTTTTCCCCTTAAGAAGAAGATACCATAATGGTAGTTGCCAGAGGTCAAGGTAAAGGTCACATGGACAAATGTCTTGATCTCAGACATAGTACATGTACTATAAAAGGTGAACGGACGCCAGAAAAGATATCCCAATATGTAGCTCTTGCATTGCAGGCTACATAAAAACTGTACGGTGATATTACAGTGATACTGATATACTTAAAGCATCGTGTATATGTTAAGAGTTCATGGTCAAATAGGAATAAGCCCTATGTTTGTGAAACATAAATTAATGCCCCGGATAGCAGCTTTGAGTATCATAAGTCAAAGTCACAATGTCAAACTGTTGGTACTTTCAAAAGGAATGCAAAGGCCATATCACTTACTATTCAAAAGTTTGAGAAAAGGTCAAATCTTAACATCAAGGTCACATTGTCAAAGGTTAAGGACTGAAAAGAGTGGTCTTGTCAATTTATATATGAAATATTTAAGACCTACCATTTATAATTCAAGAGATACAGCCTAATATAAAAGTTTAGAAAAGCAGGTCGACTTTCAAGGTCAAGGTAACATTGTCTCTATTTTAAGACGAATGATCTTGTCATAGTAATGTACATGTGAAATAATAAAGCCCTTCCACTCATGCTTCAAAAGATACAGCCAAGTTTTAATCGTGCTAGATTGCAACCTCCCCCCCATCCACCCCCAACTCCTCTCCTTTTGCTGTGATGTCTCGAAACCGTGAGAAAATATCTTATATTACAAAATACTGACTGAATACACTTGAATTATATGAAATTTAAAGGCATTCAGGGAGACAGATTTTATATGAATTCATTTTAGTATTTTACCTGAAAAAAAAATGAAAAAAGTAGGTCAAAGGTCAAGGTTAATGTCAAAAGGTAAAAATTTGGTATCAAAAGATGTTTTTTTCATGATACATACACGTGCTAAATCTGATCATCTCTACTATATATTTTCATACCCTTTCATTGAAAGCGGATGAAATGACAGACGGGCAGGGGGGGGGGGGGGGCAGCCATACAAATACTTTTCAATCACAATATTTTATGAAGCATTAAAATTGTTTAAAATAGCAACATTTTGTACCGTAAATCTACAATTTTTCGGTCAATTTTCTTTTTTTTTTTTGGTTGGTTCGCTACCGCTCGCCAGACATTTCTTCATGTACGTATAAAAACAGATTTAAACTTTAGAACTGCGCCAGATATCTAAATTTGTGAATACAGAACATGAAACCCAGTGGCGGATTCAAGGGGAGGTGTAGGGGGCGTATCCCCCCCTAAAATTTGCAAATCATAGGTAAAACGGTCATTTTACAAAAAAGAGTGAATATTAGTATATATTAATCACCTATTAGTTAATATAATTGTAAAATGCATCAATTTTAATTCAATAATCAATTTCAGTATTGAAAATGGGCCCGAAAAGGCTGAAATTCATTAGCTTCTGTGGGGCTTCGCCACCTGGTCCCCCTACCAGGACTCTGTCCTGGACCTGCTGACGACCTGGGCGGTCCTCAGACCCCTCGCCATTTCTTACGCCCCCTCTAACTTAAAAGCTGGATCCGCCACTGAAACCCCCATTCTGTATCCCCCAGCTTTTTTTTTTTTTTTTTTTGCTTGTTAGACATTTTGGGGTGTTATGCCCTCCACTTTTTCAGGCAGACCTACGCCATTGTATCATCTTCGTCAAAAGACCAGTGATGTAAAAAGATAAGTCTGTACCCTACAGGTATTCTTTCAGCACTTTATTAGAGCGCTGATATCACAATCTTTTCATAGTCAGATACATAATTATCAAAATGACAACTAAATGGGCACACATCTTTTCAAGCAGAACAAGATTTACCTTGTACATTGAACTACAGTATAGTACAGTAAATGACAGTACAGTAAAGGACAGTACAGTACAGTGCAGCAAACACTGCAGTTGGTATAGAGGAAATTCGAGCTACCCACATTACCCATGCAATATTTGTACTTTGGAGCTATTACTCAGCAATCGTATTTGGTAGTTTTTTTTCTAATAATACGATTGTCAGTAGGTATGTCAAATCTAGCAAACAAGCAGCTGTCCGTCTTCTCAGCCTCGGTATTGAACAATTTGTTCCAAAATTTCTGCTTCTTCCTAGCTCTCTTTATAAGTATTCCCCTTTGTTATTTGGAGTTCAACGAAGGTGAATAATTTGACAATGAAAAAATTAATGCTTTTATCATGCAATTAAATATCAATTACAACTGACAAAAGTACAAAAAAAGTTATAAAGGGGAGAAATTCACATTGATAAGAGAGAAAATAGGGAATTCCTAGGTGATACGGATCAAGGATGCATAAAAATCCATTTTGATGTAATATGGGCATTTCTTAAATTGATTTGTTTTATTCATTTATCTTTCATTTATTTATTTATTTTTTTTTTTTTCACTTTTTTATTTAATTTATGTTCTTCACAATTAACAATATTTTCATGCAATGTCTGGTCCAGCGGAGAGCACATGTCAGCTAGACATTCAAGCAAATGGGATCTTTTAGATGTTTATGTTTCTTCAGTCACGATACGAAATTGCTATTAATTAACTTTAATCGACATTCATGGTGGCTTTTTTGAGCTGAAAATTATTTCAAAATGGTGAACATCTGAATGTGAAATTTGGTGCAATTCTATCCTTTGACACTTTTTTTAAACACCCATCCCCCCTCTCCTAAATCAACTTGTGATTGTTTCACTTCCCCATTGTTTGCAAATATTAAAGGCGGATCTAGGAATCTTTGAAATTAAAAGGGAGTTGAAGATACTTTTTTGGAAGACCAAGGATTAAATATATTATAGCCTGGGAAGGCTTTTAATTTCCTATTTTAGTTTTGCTTTTTGATCATCTAGTGTAGCGAGTCGGAAAATATTAAGAAATGGAGTATATATATCCCTGTTTAAATTAATTCAGTCATTTTAGAAAAGAAGGGAGGGGATCTCTTAGAAGATGAATGATACTCAAAAAGACTTATATTAGTTTCATTTTACAAACTGGCTAATAGTATAAGCTTGATAATTTTTGGAATGTAATTAATTATAGTTTGTCTAATTAAATACCTAGAAATTATAAAATCAAATACTGCAGAAGAAAATAATTTACAAATTACATGTATCACATTAACAGCAAATTCTTAGATGAATTTTAAAGGGACGGTGTCCCTGAAAATAAATTAATTTTACAAAATTTTGGAATGCAAAATCTTTCTTTTCATATGAAAGTATACATTCTAACTTGTATTAAAATTCAAATTTTCAGGTGAATCTAGCCATACATTCGCAGCTATACACCTTTAAAAACATAATTTTGAATTTGGGGTGCGCAGCTCTAATTCATTTCACTGGCGCCACCTACAATGTATTGAGTTTTTTTAGAGGTATACGGAGGTTTAATTATTAAAAAATCGACAATATAAGGGAATTTACTGCATACATTTTGTATTTTCGAATAAATTTTTTATGGCTCCTTTTTGGCCGGATTGCAAAGCAATTCCGGTCTATAGATTGACGATGTCCGTCCGTCCGTCTGTCCGTCCGTCCGTCCGTCCGTCTTTCCGTCTGCAGTCTACATTTTGGTTAAAGTTTCTGGTTGAGGCAAAATCTAAGGAACTATATGCAGTAGAAACTTTATATTATACATGAAGGTTGCCCATGACAAGACCTTTCAATTTATGCTGTAACGTTTGACCTAGTGACCTTGACCTTGGACTTTGACCTAGTTAAAGATTTTGGTTAAAGTTCCTGGTTTAAGCAAAATCTAAGGAACTGTATGCAGTAGAAACCTTATATTATACATATAGGTTTCCCATGACAAGACCTTTCAATTTATGCCATAACGTTTGACCTAGTGACCTTGACCTTGGACTTTGACCTAGTTAAAGATTTTGGTTAAAGTTCCTGGTTTAAGCAAAATCTAAGGAACTGTATGCAGTAGAAACCTTATATTATACATATAGGTTTCCCATGACAAGACCTTTCAATTTATGCCGCAACATTGGACCTAGTGACCTTGACCTTGGACTTTGACCTAGTTAAAGATTTTGGTTAAAGTTTCTGGTTTAAGCAAAATCTAAGGAACTGTATGCAGTAGAAACCTTATATTATACATTTAGGTTGCCCATGATGAGACCTTTCAATTTATGCCGCAACATTGGACCTAGTGACCTTGACCTTGGACTTTGACCTAGTTTAAGATTTTGGTTAAAGTATCTGGTTTAAGCAAAATCTAAGGAAGTGTATGCAGTAGAAACCTTTTATTATACATTTAGGTTGCCCATGACGAGACCTTTCAATTTATGCCGTAACATTGGACCTAGTGACCTTGACCTTGGACTTTGACCTAGTTAAAGACTTTGGTTAAAGTTCCTGGTTTAAGCAAAATTTAAGGAACTGTATACAGTAGAAACTTTATATTATACATGTAGTTTGCCTCTGACAAGACCTCTCAATGTATGCTGTAATATTTGACTTAGTGACCTTGACCCAGTTGGTGACAAAAACTTACTTTGCAATCCGGCCATACCGTCTTTAGCGGTGTTTTATTTCTTCTTTTTAGACCCTTTGGAATAAGTTTTACGTTTTCAATAAAATTTATTTTCAGGGACACTGTATCTTTAAGAGTTACCATTACTACTATTTCATCTCTCACCCTTTAATCTTCCTTCAATAAATCATTTTCTTTCAGCCCCACCCCTAAATCCCATATTTACCCCCTCACTTTAAATCCTACAAGCCCGAGACTGTCAAACTCCATTGAATCAGGGTGATACTATATATATATAGACAGTATACTAGAAAAGGTTTAGATTTTGATATCAGTTCCTTTCTCATTCATATTTATTGTGTTCGGAGACACTCCCCCACCCCTCCTCTTATCCACCTGGCAGGATCCGCAGAAGATTTGATTTTGACTTTATTTATACCTAATTCTTTTTTTTTAATTCATCAAAGATATTGTATTATTTCCACTCAAGAAACAAGATAAACATTATATTTTGATTTAACAGTAGATATGATATGGACCAAGATTACAGGGAAATTTAGGGGATCAACCATGAGTCGGATACTTAGATTTTACAAGAATATTTCTCAGAATTTCTCAAAGCTGATTTTTTTTTCTAAGGCCCTCTTGGTTGGATTTTTTTCCAAATAAATACCGACGTAGCAAAATGCTTTATTTTTTTCGCCGCCGCTCTACGCCTTCATATTCTTTTTGACAAAAATTCAAGCAAAAATTTCTTACACCCCCCCCCCCCAAATCATATGGCTACTCCCTATCTTTTCAGAGAAAAAGAGGGGTCTAGTGCATGACCCCAAGGGGGTTTCGGATCATGGAACCCCCCCTTTCTCCCAATTTATAGGGTACATGAAATGGTCTGGTTCAACTTCACCCCACTCCCTCCACTCCCCAAAGGTAAATACCCATTTTTTTCGCATATAAAGAAGAAATGTTTCAACATATTCAGTATGGTCATTGAACCTAATTTTCCCGACCCCGCGAGTAGAGATCGAGAGAGAAAAATAGAGATCAAGTGTGATAAAAATATAGGCATATGTATCAAAATAAACAAATTGTAAACTGTAAATACACAGCAAACATGCAAAATTTCCCTCCATGTTGATTGTTGCTAAACGTTTACTTCCTCCGTCCTAGAGAGTTCTCCTATGGGAATTCCCCTTTTTCTAAAATTAGTAAGTTTTATCGAAATTGATTTTTGATTTTTGAAGTAATTGTAAATAGCCCCAAAAATGTTTTTGTACATTTTGAAAATATACTATTAGATTGATTACATGGTATGTTTACATTTTACAGGCATGGCTGCGTTTTTTTATATTTGCTTCAGGAAATAGGCTTAGAATTGCACATGCAGTTGCAAATTTTTCACTATTTTATCAAAGTAGGGAGACATTTTTTAGGTTTGAGCATAAATATCTGAAGAGTCCATGTTGTACTACAGTATTTAAAACAAATAAGTTCTGTATAACATATAGTTCTCATTAGAAGATACCATAAGTTAAAATCCCCATATTATCACAAACCAAATATTGAAACTGTGTTTCCATGGTAACGGATCACCGTATGACATTGTCCCCATTAAGTTTTTTTCATATCTGATTACAATGATTATGTATATAAAATTTCACCACGATTGGTCACCATGTGTGCCAAATTTAGGTTGATGGTTACAGAGAAATGGTGTTAACATCCCAATGAGCGGAAAAATTGCTATCTTAATCTAAGTTAACATATCTTTCTACAATAAAAATAAATGTATCAATCATCGAACAAAATTTTAAGTTTGATACAAAATTATGACCTTACCCCCCTCCAGATTTTGTCATAAAATGCTGGCAGGATATCCCCTCCGTGCTCTATTTGGATTTATATCTCCTGAACCGTTCATATAAATTACTCCATTTATCATCCATATATCAATTGGAAATAGAACTGATCAAAATGTGAATTCTGTAACCCATTTTATAATATTTACCCATTATATCAGTAATGTTTGAACAGTTTTAAGCAAATGACGTCACGTGATGCATTTGGCCATTTGAACGTCAAATCAAGTTGATAAAGAAATAAAAACGATCCAGAATTAAATTAGGTGATGAAAACAAGTGAAGATTATTATCTTATGAATAGAATCATAAATAAATAGAATGTATTCAGATAAAAGAATACGCAAAGAAAATTACTAATACTTGAATGTAAGTGCAATCACACGTTATATTTTTAAAATATACAGGCTTAGTACATATATGTTGCTATACATCTGTTTTGGATGAGGAGAAAAGCCGGGAAGGGCTAAAATCGGCCTTGTGACAGAATATCATTTTGAAATAGTTTTTTTTAATTCCTATATTTATGAAAAATCATATTTATTTCCGCATGACATTTGTTTTCTTCTAAGAAAGGGTAAACAATATCACGAACAACGTCGCCTTATAATTGCTCGGCGCTTACAAATAGGTTTCAAAACAAAAAGAATCCATATAGACAATGTAAAATGCAATTAACTGACTTATAACAGTAAAACAGTGCTACAACTGATTTCTATCTTCGATTAATATTATAAACGTTCCATCCCCCCCTCCTCCTTTTTTTACTGGTCTACGTGCACATATTTCATTATAGGCGTTTAATGACAAATTCTTTCCTGACTGCAAAATAATTTTAGTGTACTACAATGTAATACGATAAAAACAGTATTCCTTGCATTTACGTATTTATGGAGATCAAATAATGTAGGTAAGTCGGCATTCGCATTTTTCATCAAACATGCTGGGATATTCAGCATTATGGCGTCCAACATGGGTCAAGGTCATCCTCAATGTAAGTGTGACTTGTTCCGGATCAAATATCCTTTAGGAAATCAGTGGCGGATCCAGCGCCCCCCTTGCCGGGTGGTCAAGGGGTGAATTTTGCCGATTTTTACTGAAAATGGGCAAAAATATACCTGTTTTTGGAAAATTTGGGGTAATTGCCGAGGGGGGGGGGGGGCTCCCCCTCCGCACCCCCCCCCCTGAATACACCACTGGTAATTTTAAAATATGTATGTACTTTCCATTCCTATATTTAACGCATACCGGTAATTATAATTCACTACCGGGGAGAGGGTTAAATTTAGGCAATAATCCTGAAATCATTGTTTAATAACAGATCCATGAATATTCGCATTGTAAGAAAAGGAGAAGAACAAATAATTTAAAAAAGGGAACTTTTTCAAAAGGAGGATTCCTTTTGAGAAGATTTGACTTATAGTACTATGTCATTTGTCATGAAAAGTCTTCTGTTCGATAAATTCAAAATATAATTATTACGGTTCGCTTATAATAAATGGCGAATCTTACACATAGCGGAGAGAAATTGCGACGTAGCAGTAATACTCCCCCCTCCTGTGCCCTTATCGTGATGCTTGCTGTTCTAAATATCACTACTCCTGGATATATAGATATAGAAAAGTCCATTCATTTGTTTTACCCAAATCCCGCATGTAAATTAAGGAGTTGTTTCCTAATAAAATGTACAATTTTGTGAGATGTTGCTCATTTAAACCCCGCGTGTAAAAAAAAAAGCATCACACACATTTTAATTAGATTGAATTGCTATTTTAACCCCGGGTATAAATCAAACGGTTGTTTGCAAACAAAACAAGCATAAATTTTTCTCGTAGAGATGACGGCGAGCGGCAGAATGCGCTGTAAGTCTTTTCTCTGAATGAATATACCCATCAAAGAATTGTTTTATATCAATTTTTAATCAAGATTCAAAAGAAAACGATAGAATTCCCAATCTTATCAAAATACGGCAGTTTTATTTAGCACAATCCCTAAAATACTAGTTCATGTTTCAGGACGTAGGTGAGTCAGCGTCAAATAATAAGAGTGCCGATGCAATTTTGGCGCGTTTTTTCGTGACGTCATAGATAACGTGACGTCGATTTTGGCGACGAGAGAGACTCCGAAGTGATTTGTTGTTCGGATGGTGTATCCTTGAACCTTAGGTTAGCATAATTCCCCTTTTACGATAGTAAACTCAAGTTAGCAATTTCCATATACATATCTTTAATCAATATGAATGATTAATTAGTATAACTATTGTGGGGGAGAGGCCATATGGTTACAATTTATCTTTATTTTTTAAACCAGACTTAAAATATAACATTCCAATCTATTTTCTTTCATTTTGCTTCAGCACTGTTTAATTTGTGCTCTGCTTATTGTTCTATCTGTGAAAATAAGGTATATTAAATCAAAATGTTATAAATGAAGAAATTACAAATAAAGCATATGCATTGCCTGAATGTTGAAACAAAATTATCATAAATCAGTACAAAACGGTCAGTCCCTAGCTCAAAATTTTTGACAATCCAAGTGAATTTTTGGTTTTGGACAAAGGTTAATGCATTTAATATAAAGACTAACATTCATATTTGGTACGTTAAGTTTTTTTAAAGGAATCCTATGGAAAAAAAATACAAATACAAATGTTTGCATTCAAGTGAAATTCAAATTTCTTTGAGTTGTTACTTTGAATGTATTTCTAATCTTGACGTTCAATTTGTGATGAGCACAACTTGCCTCTGAAAGTACATGAAACATCAAAATAAGACAAAGAATAGATACGATTTAAATATAGGGAGTAGAGACACTATCCTCACATAGCCTACCATTTTTTCATCAACGCAATAATAAAACTTGTGATATATGTGAAATAATATGCATTATTCTATCATTGTTTAAAATTTCAGACCATTTGGAAATAATACTGCTTTTTAATCAATCTTTAAATTTTTTATTGCAAAAAAGCTATTTTTAGCCTTGAAATTACCTTGACCTTTGATTATTGACCTTAGTGACCTTTGTCCCAAAATTTCCATCATAATGAATATTTCTGTGATATATTATAAAATTCTAATGTACGGTTTAAAGGAGATATGTGCTGGGATGGACAGATTGACAGATGGACACGATGGCGACTATGTGCTCCCCCGATATTTTGCAGGGAGCTTTTAAAACTGACACTTCAGCTTTACTAAGTTAAAATGGCCTTAACTCTTTTTGTAGATATTCCTTTCATTTGTATGTATGATTATCGACGGCTAGTGCAGCTAGCGAAACAGAGACCTCTGGGTAATAGGAGAAGTGAGAGGGTTGTGCGCAAGTAATCCAGGATAACAACACCATTTGCTACTTGCGTGACAAATGGCCGTCCAAAGTCGGCACCGGTTGCCCATTGCTCTCGTCGGTTTATGTGTAGTCTTTTGTGTTTGATGTTTACATATCGTGTGTCTCTTTTCCGTCTGGTGCTGTACTCGTCTTTTGTGTTTTTGCATCGGGTGTTTTGGAGTTTTGCTGTTGATGCTGCAGCGGGGTCTTGTTGGAGATCTCCTCCCTTCTTTTACTCCTCCAGGGCACTTGGTCCCACCTCTCTCTTGTGTGAGTTCCGTCAATGCTCAATATGGTGCTATATTGAGAGTGCTGTTGAGATCATCGTCAGCATCTTTTTTTACCCAAAATGGAGAAATTATGAGTAATGTTCAACGTTCAAGTCATTTTAGAATAAAACTGACTTCATTGCATTCACAACATTATTTATGAGAAATTAGTACCCCGACTGGCGTTTCTTGCAGCATTGGCGTTGTCATTTTTCCATTTATATATTTGCATCTAGTCCCAAGTGAGTTTGGCTATTATGTTTGTGTCATCATCATACAGGGTGACATTTATCGTATACAATGACTGTGAAGTTCTATTCTTTCCATCGCCTTTTCTGCTACATGTATTCATATCTTTCTACAGTTTTCAATAATCTAAAAAATTAACATGTTTTTCAAAGAGACCTCATATGTCTGTGACCCCCTACATTCTAAATAAACATCTCTACAAACTCTAACAATTCATCATTATTGAATGCACAAAGAAACGATAGTGACCCTTAATTCAGAGTCCTTTTCAGACATTTTTCAAGTTGACGTACTTGGACTTCGCACAAAAGGGTCATAACATAGAAATCAGGTGTAATAAGAAAAGTACAATCTGAACACATAAAAGACGAAATGATCGTAGAGAGCTTTAAATAATTATGTATAATCACACATAAAAGGAATAAGTTGTCACAAAATCTAGGTTAATTTTAATATTATTTTTTGTCGCCCCTGGTAATATGAACATCTCACTCTTTGAAAAATGTAATGACTTCAACTACAATATCACAAATTTTTCTTTTCTTAGAAGCAACATCCCGTCAATACCAGCATATGACGTTTTTATTTCTTAATAAATACGTTATGCTCGATCAAGAATACATTTGTGACAGACTAACACCGTCACTGAGGAAGTTCAATAGTCGATTCGGGGAAGTGGTAGCACACTATGACATCCCCACGTCCAGAGTCATAGATAATATTATCACATCGACCTTTTGTGCCATGAAATACAAATCTAAACGGTTGTCTTCCTTTATCGGAGTTAACGATTGTGACCTATCTTCCGAATTAAAGTTGCAGGTGTTGCATGCAAGCAGGAGATACTCACTCTTCCTGGACACCTGATCTCACTCTTTCGCATGGTCTTCACTTCCCTTCATATGGTAGATTTTTTTTTATTTCTGTTCCTTTGCCTTAGTTCGTGTTTTATCCTGGTTCTGTATGCCCTTGGTTCGATGATTTTTTGATAAATGATTTTGTATTTCTTAATAAGGATATGGTGTTGTCCATCTTTGTCACAGCATTGGGAGTAAGACCAGTGGATGAGAATCATTCACAAAAGAGTTAAAGAAGATCCTGACGATAATCTCAACAGCACTCACAATAGAGTACAAAATTAAGCATCGACGGACCCCTAGCAAGCTAGAGGTGGGACCAGGTGCCCGGGAGGAGTAAGCATCCCCTGTTAGCTAGCCGCACCCGCCGTCGATGTTCAAGCACGAAAATGAAAACAATATATAAACTTCATGCACTGTCTGACGTTATGTCTATATAGAAAGTGCTATGGCGACAATGTCAGGGAAATATATTCAAAACACTTACTGTCAAACCCCTCGCGGGGAACTTTTTTACGAGCTCCACACGGCAAAGGGCATAAGTGTGACACAAATGAGTTAAAGAAGATCCCAAAATCAGATTCCAAATCTTTACTTCTAAACGAATAGGTTAGCCAGCACCAATAAGAATGGCAAGGAATATCTTTGTTCTATATATGATAGGTATATCGTTAATGTTTATCTCAACGAGTTTCTCTATGCTCTTTTTATGTAGTTATCATTCTTAATTCCAGAAAAGATTCCGGGTTGGAAGGATATTTTTTCAAACTTTTAGTAATACAGTTTGGTCTGATATAGCAGTCGGATATAGCATCGGGTTATCAAGTCGAGGTTGTTGGGAATCCAAGTTAGATACTCTTAGGATTTTTCCATCTCGTACCCCTCGGTATTCCCGCTTGGGAGGGAGATATCCATCTTACCGATATATATTCTAGCTTATCATATAATTTAATGACATCAAAGCGATTATGACAACATGCTGAATTTTTTTCCCATATGATATGCATTTTTTGTATGTTTACATCATATTCATGCATATCGCCCTAACAAAAACGTTTTCGTAATTGTTATGCATGTTTAAGAATAAATAAAGCATTACAATTATTAACTGGGAAAGAAGGCAAAACATGATTTATTGGACCTGAAGACGAAATACTGCCCAAGGCCGAAGGTCAAATAAATCATATGTTGCCCGAATTCCCATTTGTTTTATAATACCTTACTTCAATACTAGAGCAACGAATATGGTCCGGCATATTTACATTCATTTTTGTCTATAAGAGAAAGAGCGCAGAAAATTGTTTGATTTCATAACTTCGGCAATGACAAACGTGACAAAAGATATTAAGTTTATAGATAAACAGGTTTTTTTTTATCTTTTGTCCTACTGTTCGCGCGGCTCACTTCGGAAACTGACTAAACGCAATTTTTGATACTTTATGATGTAAATATTTAGATGAAGTTGTCACCATTCAATAGATCTTACTTAGTCGTAAATTTTGGTATATGTTCAAGAAAGGAGGGGATCTACAACAACAACAGGATGCAGCACCCACAGCAAAACCCCAAAACACCCAATGCAAAAAAACAGAACAGTCACCCACAGAAAGAGACGCAAAATGGACAAGGAACACAACCCTCCCACTATTCCGATTCCCCAGAGGTCTCGAAGAACGCACAATATTGGTGTAACTTCCTCACTGTTAGATGACCACACACAAACAAGACCCTAAAACACAGGGATCCAAGCAACACCGATGAATATGTAAATTGATATAAAAGAAAGGAGGGGATCTCCAACAACACAAGGTTGCAGCACCCGCAGCAAAATCCCAAAACATCCATTCAAAAAACACAGAACATACACCCACAGAAAGAGACGCAAAAGGGACAAGGACCACCAACTCACACTATAGAAACATAAAACAGAAAAAACTACAAATAAACCAACGAGACCAATGGGCAACCGGTGCCAACTTCCACGTAAATTGCAGACGGTGTGGTTATCCTTGATTACGTGCGCACAACCCTCCAACTACTCCGATTTCCCAGAGGTCTGGAGGAACGCACAATGATGGTGTAAAACAACCTCCTCACTGTTAGATGACCACACAAAACCAGGGGTCCAAGCAACACAGATGAATATGTAAATGGATATAAAAAGAGGACGTGCGTTATACAGTCCGTGCTCTGCCGGCTGTAGCGAGCTCATATATGTTATTATCCGAGGAGTCCGACTGACATTCAGAAAGGACATTTGGTCGGGGCCCTGTCTTCTCTAAGGAGGCTTGGACAGGGCCCGTCATGGCGTCCCGTCGTCACAGTCAGTCAGAGTGCAAGTCTTCAGAATGCGCTCGTACAAGACTGTAGATTGGTCAAGTACTAAGCTTAGTGTCCATCTGGTGACATTAGGATCATATCCATGGTATAAAAGGCGTTGCCATTGATGACTCTGACGTATTTTCGATAAATATGCTGTCTACCCTTCTTATTTTGTTAATTATGTCACCATAAAATGCAGGTTGCGAAATACCTAAAGTAATATACTCTGTTGCTTGTATTTGTTGAACATTTTCCCTGGCTTGACGGTGATGTTCCTAGATTACCGTCTTATGGTATCTACATTTCGCAGCTCATCCGGTATGCTAGAGCATGTACTAATGTTTTGGATTTTCATGATAGAAATTTACAAATAACAAAGAAACTTTTAGGTCAAGGTTTTCGCTTTCACAAATGTGTCAAGACATTCTGGAAATTTTACAAAAATTATTGTCAACTACTTTTAAAATTCGGACCCATACAAGCAACAGAGTATATTACTTTGGGTATTTCGCAACCTGCATTTCATGGTGACATGATCAACAAAATTAGAAGGATCAAAGGTAGACAGAATTACTATCGAAAATGCGTCAGAATCATCAAACGCCTCTTATACCGTGGATATGATCCTAATGTCACCTGACGGACAGTAGGCTTGGTACTTGACCAATCTACAGTCTTGTACCAGCGCATCCTTAATACTTGCACGCTGACTGACTGTGACGACGGGACTCCATGACGGGCCCTGTCCAAACCTCTTTAGAGAAGACAGGGCCCCGACCACCTGTCCTCTCTGAATGTCAGTCGGACTCCTCGGGTGATAACATACATTAGCTCGCTACAACCGGCAGAGCACAGGTCGTATTACGCATGCCCTCTTTTTATATCAATTTACATATTCATCTGTGTTGCTTGGGCCCCTGCGTCTTGCGGTCTTGTTTGTGTGTGGTCATCTGACAGTGAGGAGGTTGTTTTACACCACAATTGTACGTTCTTCGAGACCTCTGGGTAATCGGAATAGTGGGAGGATTGTGCGCACGTAATCCAGGATAACCACACCGTCTGCTACTGACGAGGCAGATGGCCGTCCTAAGTCGGCACCGTTTGCCCATTGGTCTCGTTGGTTTATGTGTAGTCATTTGTGTTTTATGTTTTTCTGTGATTTGACGTTCATTGTACTACTGCGTCTCTTTCTGTGCGTGTCATTTTTGTGTTTTACAGTGGGTGTTTTGGGAGGTTGCTGTTGATGCTGCAACTAGGTGTTGTTGGAGATCCCCTCCTTTCTTTTGTATGGGTCCGAATTTCAAAATAAGTTGATCACAATTTTTTGTGAAATTTCCAGAGTGTCTTTACTAGAATGTGAAAGCAAAAACCTTGACCTAAACGTTTCTTTGTAATTTGTAAGTTTCTACGATGAAAATCCAAACATCAGTACATGCTCTAGCATACCGGATGAGTTGTGAAATGTAGATACCGTATGCCGGTAATCCAGGGACATCACCGTCAAGCAAAGGGAAATTTATTACCATAATGTTGAATCCAAAATCATCTCGTTTGTCATACACACTTGTATGAATTTTTCCATTGACAATTTTGGTATTTTTGTCCAAAATAGTGTTTCTGTGTTTGTAACGTTTGCCTTTTTGAGAGTCAATTATTGTGGATAAATAACATCTTTATACTTTTCAAAAACAGGATTATCGCTAATAAGAATATCATCCAGGTACCTAGAAGTACCAATAAGATATTTCACTTCATGATGTTTCCTTTGCTTTTGAAAATTTTGAAGAAATTATTTTTCATATGTGTATAAAAAATAAATCTGCAACAAGAGGCGCACAATTTGTACCCATAGGAACATGTCCATGATTTGTGTGATTTGTATTCTATAGCGGAAAAGAAACCCTTTGATTAAGATGTACAAATATAAGTTTTCCCCTCTCGATTATAGCACCCTTTCATGGGTTTGGACATTTGATCATTAATCTTGTCGTGAGGAAGTGTGGTGTACATATTTGAAAAGTCGTATGAAGAAATCGTATTGGCTTGATAATTTCTAGATTTCATTTCGTCAATCACATCCCCTGAAAATTTAGCAATGTATTTAAATTTGTAAGGAGATTTGTGCAGTTTTGGTATGCAGTATATTGTAGGAAGATCCAATTCAGAAATAGGGGTGTTGAATGAAGACATTTCACTGTTTTGTTTGTTCAAATTCATTGCTAGTATTTGTAGACGAAAGTTCCGAAACTAAAGTTGATATATAGTAACGTTTTCATATGATTATGGTGTTGTTGGCTGCTTTATCTGCAGGAGCGAAGACAATTTTTTTAGTAAATTACGTTATTTGGATTTGAAATATCTTTCATATCTAGAACTTGGATTTTCAAAAAGATGGGGATTTTGTGGAAGTTGTCTATTTGAATGTCATGTGCAAAATGAGGTTTTTCCAATCATTCAGAGAATGCGATTCGACTCCTTCCGATTTACAACACCGTTTGGTATAGTTACCTAAGGCTTCCTTTAGTATTTCGCTACATTTGATAAAATCTATCTTGGATGAGATTCTATACTTAGGTCCTTTCTTTGAGAATACCATGGAGCTGTCCGTCCTGGATAATTGAAAAATCACCTGTAACAATATGACCAGCTGGTTTATATAGGTATTCAGACGTTGCACATTCTCAGGACTTGATTCAAGTATTTTAGGATCTGATGTTACTTTATTGTAGTTAAATACGAAATTTCTAATAGGGTTCTTATACTTGTAACAAATAAGAGGAGGTTCTAAATTCTCAAAATATTGAGGAATAGTACTTTGAACACGATTATCCCGAAAAAATATTAGAGATGTTAAGAAGATCGAACCCTTTGTTAATAAATGGAATTTTTATGAATCTTTTTAGGGGGGGGGTGATTTAACAACTGGATAAAATTTATTGTGTGCGAATGCAACAATGATGTTTAGTCTGAATCAATCAGTGTTTCTAAAGAATGTAACCAGTGCTTCATCCAAGATATATTTCAATTGAACTGCTGGAACTGATGAGAGAGCATGAAGCAGTTCATGTCTGTCGCCGTTGCGTTCAATGATCAGAAGATCTTTGAGGGTTCGGTGTAATCTAGATCTTATTCTGAGTTTTCGGTGTCGTAGTCTTCCGTGAGAACTATGCTTCCGTTTAGTGTTTAGGCGGAAACAAATAACAACTAACTAGCCGTGGTTATTTGTCAAATAATTCCCCTCGTCGCATGAACCAATTAAATTATCACCGAGCCGCGAAACGTGATGATTTGATTGGTTCATGCGACGAGGGGAATTACTGAATAATAAACCACGGCTAATTATTTGTAATTTTTATCCTAATACATTCTGCTTTTAACAGACGACACATTTTATACATGTTTTTATTTTCAGAAAATAAGCACGTGAATGATCTACTCATGAATATGTAGGAGAATAGACAATTGGCGGGCTCTATAGCACAGATAGGGAGAAAATCTCAAAGCATATCAGAATATATGATAGTGCACCAATTCAAACGATATAGACAAAACAAAGTTTTAGTTGGGCTATTTCTTATGCTTATTTTTCCTATGACGTCTTGACACTATCCATAGGGTTAATGTTAAATCGACGACGTCACGCTGCAAAAGTTCATACTTCAATAAACTGTCCAAATTGAACAGTCAATTCTTATAAATTCCTTAACCCTACTCATCCAAAAATTCACAAATGTACTCAAAATAGTTATAGGCTTTTCAAATATGTACACCACGCTTTCCAAAGACAAAATTAATGATCGATTGTCCATACTCATGAAATTGTTCAAGAGGGAAAATCTTATTTTCTACATCTGGATCAAAGGGATTCTTTTTCGATGCAGAATACAAATTGTTCAAATCATAGACATGAAGTATTGTGAAAGCACACTATTGTGACATAGCAGTGCCACCTGTGTATCGCCTTATCCTTCCTCTTGGACATCATTGATGGAAGATATGGTGAAAATCTCTACAACAAGGTTGTTTGGATCCCTTATCGTGCGCCTCTTGTTGCTGATTTATTTTCATACACGTATGAAACAGAATTTATCCAAAATCTTCCGAAGCAAAGAAAAAACATGATGAGTTGAAATTGGTACTTCTCGGTACATGGATGATATTCTTACTATCGATAATCATGTTTTTGAAAAGTATTAATATCAATTCTCTGTAAGGACCAAAGTAAGTTGAAAATAGCATGTCACAGATTTTGATAATTTTTATTATATTACATGTTTATGATAACCTAAGAATGAAAATACAACTCTTTGATGAAATTGACCTTCCGTTGCCATGGTAACAAGGCCCCAATTTTCAACAGTTATTTTGAAGTCTAAAATAAGAGGTTTTCACGCATCTGATTGCCATGGAAACCGGTATCAATTTAGATTCCTCATAACAAATAACATTTATTCTTTACTTCTATTTTGTCAATCCATATAAAATTAAATGGCACTTCATACAGTAAATCAGCAAAATTCAATTCAAAATGTCAATATTTTCCTTGAAAATATACCCCAAAATCAGGTTCTTATTTCGTCAATTTTGATGTTTTTCACATTTGAATAAAAAAAATAAGCAATGGGTAAGTTAAATATTTCTTAATGGAGTGCTAATCTATGTTGACTGATCTAAAACTTGAGGGGAAAATGTAAGTGGGGAACATAACAGAAATGCTAGTTTTAAGCTGAAAAAGTGGTTGCTATGGCAACATTTGATATCAGATGGTCTCACGTAGGGTATCTTTTGATTCACTTTTAATATATATAGACAAAGTTGGCAATGGCAAAGGTATATGTTTAAGATAACTTTGATGTGTATCAATTGCTGTATGACCTTGATTCTATTCCAAGGTCATTCAAATATAGGTCAAGGTCATTTCAAATATCCGCAAATTTTTTTTTCAAAAAATTGATTTTTTCTTATTTTTGACGTCGTTTTTTGTTGTTTTACTATACTTATTTTGTTTGGTGTTTTTGCTTGATTTAAGTCTGTCAATAAAACAAGAAAATGAGATAGTGCTTAAGTATGTATGGTATTTTTGTATAGAATTAGTCTCCTCCAAAAAGAGAAAAAATCATGAAAATTGTCCATTTCTGTCACAAATTGCCGATAAGAAATGAAATATTTAAAAAATGCTGATGTCTATGAAACAGAGGGAATAGATACAATCTTTCGTGCTTATTCAATATCATATAAAGGATTTCCCATAATTTCATAGCATTTTAATGTGACATCACATATTTCCCTTGAAAATTCAGGAAAAACGCTAAAATTTAATGTCTAAGTTTGAGTGACCTTGAAGTTAAACGATATGACCTTGAAATGTTTTCAATGTTAATTTCTAATTTATATCTCCTTTGTCAATGATCACATGAAGTTTGATTATAAAAGACAGAATAAGGCCTTCACAATAGCCCTTTAATGTTTGCATGTGCTTTAACATATGTGTCAAATGTTGCCATGGTAACCTATTTCGGCATTTAATTCCAAGAAAACCAATAAGTTCCCCATTCCAGATTTTCTCATTTTCAGAAGACCACAAATAGATATTTAAAAAACTATAAGCTTTATTACTTAAAAACCATTGCTTTTGCAGCAATTGCATTGCAAAAACTGGCAAAAAGGGCCTAAAAAGGGGTTGAAAAAAGGCCTTACAAATGCTTGAATTTTCCTTACGTTTGATCCCAAATAACAGTAAAATAAGAATAAATGGTTCAGATTTCTAAATTCAATATTCTTATGGAAGGACGAAGGAATGCTTTTGGGAAGAATCAATTCTCATCATATTCATATTCCATGGAAACATGGACCATGAAAATGTCTCGTTTATCACGTATTCCAGACCCCCAAAATTTTTGACATGGTTACCATGGCAACGAATGCTCCAATTCCACAATGCTATCTAAATTCCGGCTTTACACATTATTCATGACTCTTGTACCAAAAATCTTTCATTTCTGTGACATGCTATTTTTCAATGTTGCTGAAAATGTTTGGTCCTTACAGAGAATCCATATTAAAATGCTATTTATCCACAAGAATTGAATCAAAGCAAGACATACGTTACAAACACAGAAACACCAATTTTTGGACCTAAATATCAAACTTCTTAATGGGGTGATCCATACAAGTGTGTATGACAAAAGAGATGATTTTGATTCAATAATTCCAACTCTATACCTTTTAGAAGAAGATTTCAAACCAATTTTCATGCACCAGACACGTGTTTCGAATATTAAAATCTCATTAGTGATGTCTTTGCACCAGCTGATAAAGCAGCCAACAGCACCATTATCATTTGAAAACGTTACTACATATCAACTTTGATTTCGGAACTTTCGTCTACTAATACATATATCAAAAGCAATGAAAGTGCATCTAACATTTTAGGCAAGCATAACAGTGAACTGTCTTCATTCAATATCTCTATTTCTAAATTGGATTTCCCAACACTATATTGCATACCGAAACTGCACAGGTCTCCTTACAAATTTCGATTTATTGCCAATTCTAGTAACTGCTCCACTACAATTTTGTCTAGAAATCTGACGTCAGCACTTACTGCTATTAAAGAACACATAACTATATATTGTGAAACGGTTCTAAACAGGAACGATGTAAATTTATTTTGGTCTATAAAAGAATTCAGGGGATGTGATTGAAAAAATGAAATCTGGAAATTTCCAAGCCAATACGATTTCTTCATACGATTTCTCTAATATGTACACCACACTTCCTCATGACAATATTAATGATCGATTATCTAATTTCATTAAATGGTGTTTTGATCGAGAGCGAAAAACTTACATTTGTACATCTGAATCGAAGGGTTTCTTTTCCTCGACAGACTACAAATCATACAAATCATGGTTATGTAGTGACCTGTGTAATGCCTTGTCCTTCCTCTTGGACAATATTTATGTGAGATTTGGTGAGGATCTATACAAGCAGGTTGTAGGAAATCCTATGGGTACTAACTGTGCGCCTCTTGTTGCAGATCTATTTTTATACACTTATGAAAAAGAATTTATCCAAAATCTTCAAAAGCAAAGAAAATTTGATGAGCTGAAATGATTCAATAATACTTCTAGGTATCTGGATGATATTCTAACCATTGACAATCCTGCTTTTGAATTATATAAGAATGAAATTTATCCACAAGAATTAACCCTTAACAAGGCAAACCTTTCAAATACAGAAACACCCTTTTTGGACCTAAATATCAAAATTGTAAACGGAAAGATTCATACAAGTGTATATGACAAAAAGGATGATTTTGGATTCAACATAGTAAATTTCCCTTGGATTGACGGTGATGTTCCAAGATTACCGTCATACGGTATTTACATATCATAGCTCATCCATTATGCTAGAGCATGTACTGATATTTTGGATTTTCACAGTAGAAATCTACAAATTACCAAAAAACTTTTAGGTCAAGGTTTCCGCTTTCATAAACTAGTTAAGACTTTCTGGAAATTTTACAAAAAATACAGTCAACTTCTTTTAAAATTCGGATCTATACATGCAACAGAGTACATTACTATGGGTATTACACAACCTGTCTTTTATGGTGATATGATAAACAAAATAAAAAGGATCAAAGGTAGGCAGCATAACCATCGAAAATGCGTCAGAATCATCAAACGCCTTTTATACCGTGGGTATGATCTTAATGTCACCAGACGGACACTAGGCTTGGTACTTGACCAATCTACAGTCTTGTACAAGCGCATCCTTGAGACTTGCACTCTGACTGACTGTGACGACGGGACTCCATGACGGGCCCTGTCCAAACCTCTTTAGAGAAGACAGGGCCCCGACCACCTGTCCTCTCTGAGTGTCAGTCGGACTCCTCGGGTGATTACATACATGAGCTCGCTACAGCCGGCAGAGCACGGACTGTATTACGCATGCCCTCTTTTTATATCCATTTACATATTCATCTATGTCTATGGGACCTCTGCGTTCGCGGTCTTGTTTGTGTGATGTCATCTTACAGTGAGGTGGTTGTTTTACACCACAATTGTACGTTCTTCGAGACCTCTGGGTAATTGGAGAAGTGAGAGGGTTGTGCGCACGTAATCCAGGATAACCACACCATTTGCTACTTGCGTGACAGATGGCCGTCCAAAGTCGGCGCCGGTTACCCATTGGTCTCGTCGGTTTATGTGTAGTCTTTTGTGTTTGATGTTTACATGTCGTGTGTCTCTTTTCCGTCTCGTGCTGTACTCGTCTTTTGTGTTTTTGCATCGGGTGTTTTGGTGTTGTACTGATGATGCTGAAACGGGGTCTTGTTGATGATCTCCTCCCTTCTTTTTCCAGTCAAAGTGCTTTTCAAAAGCAGTTCAAATTCAATTTCACTAGCGACCTCTTGTGTTATTTCTAGAATTTAAATTTCTGCATTTACTATACAGAGAGTGCGCGGCTCCAAAATTCCTGTAGGGTCGATTCAGTAGCATATTCAAATAAAATTTATGTTCAAAATAGCATTGGAGGAATGGTGCTAAGATGTAAACCTCCTTGAATTTTGATGGGTTTTTTTTTTTTCGATGGAATGGCAAGTTTCCGAAAAAGCAAAAAAAAATATATAGATACATGTATGATGTAACATTGATAAAGGGCCAGAACAAAGCTTCAACATCTTGTATTTGCCTTGGCTTGACGATGATGCTGCTAGATTACCATCATATGGTATCTACATTTCACAGCTCATCCGGTACGCTAGAGGATGTACTAATGTTTCGGATTTTCATAGTAGAAAGTTACTTATTACCAGAAACTTTAGAGAAAACAACCTTTTTATCAATACGTACATTATTGTTGCTCGGCCCTTGCGTTTAGCTGTCTAGTTGGTATGGTCATCTTACAGTGAGGAGGTTATGTTACACCATACGTTTGCGTTCTTTTAGACCTCTGGGTAATGGTATAAGTGATAGGGCTGTGCACACGTAATCCGGATAGCAACACCCTCTGCTACATGCGTGGAAGGTGACCGTCCTTAGTCATCACCGTTTGCCAATCGGTTTCTTTGGTTTATCTCTGGCCTTTGTGTTTTAGTAGGACTCCTCGGGTGATTACATACATGAGCTCGCTACAGCCGGCAGAGCTCGGACTCTATTACACATGCCCTCTTTCTTTATCCATTTACATGTTCATCTGTTTCTCTAGGGCCTCTCCATTTCGCGGTCTCGTTTGTGTGATGTCATCTTACAGTGAGGAGGTTGTTTTACACCACAATTGTACGTTCTTCGAGACCTCTGGTTAATTGGAAAAGTGAGAGGGTTGTGCGCAAGTAATCCAGGATAACCACACCATTTGCTACTTGCGTGACAAATGGCCGTCAAAAGTCGGCACCGGTTGCTCATTGGTCTCGTCGGTTTATGTGTTGTCTTTTGTTTTTGATGTTTACATGTCGTGTGTCTCTTTTCCGTCTCGTGCTGTTCTCGTCGTTTGTGTTTTTGCATCGGGTGTTTTGGTGTTTTGCTGTTGATGCTGCAACGGGGTCTTGTTGGAGATCTCCTCCCTTCTTTTATGTTTCTATAATGTGAGTCGGTGTTCCTTGTCCCTTTTACCTTTGTTTCTGTGAATGTCTGATCTGTGTTTATCCTGAAGGTGTTTTGTGTTTTTTTTCTAATGTGGGTGCTGCAACCGATTTCTGTTCTAGATCCCCTAATTTCGTTTTGATCGTATGGTCGTCTAACAAAGAAGAGGTTGTCGTACAATATTATGCTTTCATCGTAGTCACTTGGTAACCGGACAGGTTTGAGGAATATGCGCGCGTAATCCAGATTACCAATATATTTGGTAAATACTCGGTAGTTTGCGGTCGTAATCCGGTCACCTACTGCACATTTATCTCGCTTGATTATGTGTAGTCTTTGTGTTGAGTATAAGGATACCGTATTTTGTGTTCATTTTCCCATTTGCTTTTTTTGCGCTTGTCTTCTTTCTAATATTTACATTACTAGTAGATTCCCCATGTTAAACGCCCATTAGGCAACTAGAATTATATTCCAATAACTTGGGTTGCTCACGTGCAAGTTTTGCATGTTGGGAGAATTTACCAACGTTCAAATACATTTGACACTAAAACAGGCAAAATATGCGAAGTTCATGCAAATAAAAATGACAGATATTTAGAATAAATGTAAATATAAGTAATGACTGTCTTACTTTTGGTGTTCATGGGTGTATAATTCTGGTTGGACACGTGCAAATTTTCCGAGAATCGCTTCGCGATTCACGGAATTTGCACGTGTCCAACCAGAATTATACACCCATGAACACCAAAAGTAAGACAGTCATTTCTTAATTGGGCACAACGTGGAGGTGTTAAAACGTTAAGCTGTGGTCACTATGTACAACCAGATCTTGTCCTCTTCTCTAGTTTTGCTCCTTCCTTTTGAGACAGACCCTGTGAGACACATAAGTTGTCTCAAAGGCTCCGATTGACCAATGGTAAAAGATAATATTATTGTGATGCCACAGTAACGTCGTCAGAAAACATGGCAATAGATGGCATGAAACGTTGTTTGAATTCCCTTTTCTCTTATGTTTCATGGAAGAAGAAATAGATTCCATGAATTGGGAAAAGACGAAATTTCCGTCGCTCGTATGAATTTTTATATCTCACTCAGTAGATCGTGATAGAACGTATTATTCATTCTTTCAAAGTTACATAAACATGTAGTTACCACAACTTTAGCACCAATTAATACCAATTCCTTGAAAATGAGAATAAGTCACAGCTAACGGCTTTTGTTTTTTGCTTGCTCTTTTATCAAATTTATTTTCTTGATACAATGTTCCGATAACCGCACCGTCTGCTATTTGCATTGTAGATGGCTGTCCTAAGTCGGCGCCGGTTGCCCAATGCATGGTCTCGTTGGTTTATGTCTTGTCCTTTTTGTTTCATGTTTCGATGATGTGAGCTTCTGTACCTTAACGAAATGCATTTAAGATAGATATTACAGTAGGCTTACTGTGCCCAGCCAAAATAAGTGAAATACAAATCAAAAATGAAGGTAGACTTTCAGGTCATTTTAATGTGATTTTTACTATTATCAGTTTCAATTATAAGTAAATGCAGTCCTCTGTGAGACCCCTGGTGATTATTATGAAAAGGAATGTCCCTAAAAGATATAATGAAAATTACAAGAAGTTTGGATCATTGATCTCTGTATCTCTGTAATTTTGACGTCAAAACCGTTGTTTTGGCAAATTTAAGCGTTAAGACTTGAATATACATGTATTAAATTTTAAAATGGATATAACTTCTAATGAGTACTACATATTACCGTGAAAATATGCATATAAATTGGTAAGACTCCTATATCTAATCCTTTAACCTTGAAAAGATCCAAGGTCATTGACTTGAAGTTTAAGGTCATTTCTGAAGTTATGCTAAAATAATTCAATAATTATGTGATTTTTCTATTTTTGTCATAAATATGTGGCGTTTCCTTTTTGAATTTTCCAATATCTTATTATGTATATTTTGAAAATAATGCATAAAGAAAAAAGATATTCCCTGATTTCATTGACTTTTTTCTATCCAAGTATGATAATTTGTTCAGATAAAAAACTAAGGATTTTAATTTTCATGCTTTCTTCTGTTGATACCGACACCTCAATTTCAGACGGTCCAAGAGTTGATTGAACCCTTTAAGTTATCATTCGAAAATATTTATCATATCCATTATTTTGCTCCATATTGCCATTAAATTTTTGTCAAAAGCTCTTTCTAGGATTGATAATTGTTTTCTACGAAAATTCACAATTTTTGTAAAATCTGCTAAATAACAATTCAGTTACCTCGAAAATACGAGGTATGGTCAATTCGTACCATAACCAACTCGTACCTGCCACTTCGTTGTTGGAGATCCCCTCCTTGGTTTCGTACCATACACTACTACCAATTCGTACCAAAACCATTTCGTACCATGACCAGCTCGTACCATAAATTCTACCAACTCGTACCATACATAAACTCGTACCATTACCCACTCGTACCGATACTCGTACCATAAACTCGTACTATACCATCCATAAACTCGTAGCATGGTACCAATACTCGTACCATAAACTTGTACCATATTCTATTCAAAAGGTGTTTTATATATACGATTCGAGTTGGTTATGATAATAATGTCAATGGGTTAGAGATTATTTGTTGGTACGAGTTGGTTATGGTACTAGTTCATGTATGTTATGGTACGAGTTGAAATAAATTGGGTACGAATTGGTTAAGGTACGAGTTAATGTCAATGGGTACGAGGGATTCTGTGCTGTGCGAGTTGGTTATGGTACGAGTATGTTAAGGTACGAGTTGGAATAAAATTGGGTACAACTTATACCCATGAATTCGTAATAGGTACGAATTGACTTTTTTTGGTACGAGTTTCTCATGGTAGGAAATGGTTCTGGTACGAGTTGGTTAATTTTGGGTACGAAGTGACTAAGGTACGAGTTGGATATGGTACGAAGTGACCATTAACCGAAAATACAAAGTATGACTTTGAACAAGTATCAAGGTCATCTCTACGGAAACCTTGAACAAGAAGTTTCCTGGTACCTGAATTCCTCCTCTGCGACAACCCTCAACATCAGTACATGTTCCAGCACATACAATCAACCGAGGCAAGCAAATACCCACTGGCGTTAAACCGATGATAGTAACTTTAGTTACTATCATCCCAAGATGGAGGGATAAAAAGATAGGCAGAATCGATTTTTCAAAATATTGTCTTTTATGCGATGTATAACAAAAAGTTGAAGAGAATTAATATAGAATTCCAATTATACCATTAGAGTTTATTGTTTCATCGTTATATTCGAGAAAATGACATATCAAAAAATCATCGATGACGATAGTAACGCAAATATGCCTGACAACGTATGATGATAGTTACCGGAAATGAAAATGAGAGTAACACGATGAGCAACAATTAATGTTGAAAATCGCCTTTTGTGATAGAATTAATTGATTTATTTGGTTCAAAACCCTGAATGTAGCTACATGGCATCTACATGTAAATCGTAAAACACTTTATTTTAAAACTCTTATCTACTATGTCGTTATTATGGCTTTGAAGTTTCAGTTATATATGAATTATACAATTTTACATACTTTTCGAACATCGTTTTTCAACAAAGAAATTGTGAAAATTGAACACATGTATGTTACGACGTTACGAGATTTGTTGACGTCATGCAGCAAAAGTTATGTTAATTATTCCCGCCATATACGTCGCAAGTGCTACAGTCGTACATTGTGTAAGAGAAGAACACAAATAAGTAAAAACTTATCATTTTGGGAGATATTTAACAGATAACGGCGGTAGACAAATTAATTTTGCATGAGAAATTCGTAATTTTAAGAGAATTTTGTTTAAAAGTAACACGTGACTGCAGATATTTAGATTATGGCTAGAATATATCATTCCCTAGCTCCTCTTATTCTGACTTCGTGATATACTAGTACATGTTATCAAGATTATACTTAAAATTTCAATAGATTCCATTGTATTGGAGTAATCAACGATTTTGATGGCTTCTAAAAAAAAATTCGGGGGGGGGGGGGGGGCACTGAAGTTTCATTTATACATGTATTCTATTTAACACTGTTATACAGTTATCGAGTACTCATACATAGGCGGATCCAGACTTTTTTAAAGGGAAATTGAATGCTCCAAATTTCAAAATTCAAAATTGTGATGAATTTTCTGGTTTTTTCTTTTTTGAAAATTTACATGTAAAACTGGAAGCGGGACGAATCGAAAATTTCAACTTTAATGTCTTATTTCAGTCCTTGTAGGAGATTAAACTATTTGATTGCGTTTGGTGCTCTATTGTGAGTGCTGTTGAGATTATCGTCATTAACTTATTTGTGTCATACTTATGCCCTTTGCAATGTGAATGAGTTAAAGAAGATCCTGACGATAATCCCAACAGCACTCACAATAGAGCACACAATTAAACATCGACGGACCCCTAGCAAGCTAGAGGTGGGACCAGGTGCCCGGGAGGAGTAAGCATCCCCTGTTGGCTAGCCGCACCCGCCGTCGATGTTAATGAAGCATGGAAATGAAAACACATAAAACTCATGCACTGTCTGACGTTATGTCTAAATAGAAAGTGCTATGGCGACAATGTCAGGGAAGTATATTCAAAACATCGACGGACCCCTAGCAAGCTAAAGGTGGGACCAGGTGCCCGGGAGGAGTAAGCATCCCCTGTTGGCTAGTGAAGCTCGTAAAAAAGTTCCCCGCGAGGGGTTTGACAGTAAGCTATTTGAATATTTCCCCTGATATGGTCGCCATAGCACTTTCTATAAAGGCATAACCTCAGACAGTGCATGTATTATATATATATATTTCATTTTTGTACATGGACATCGACGGCGGATGCGGCTAACCAACAGGAGATGCTTACTCCTCCCGGGCACCTGGTCCCACCTCTAGCTTGCCAGGAGTCCGTCGATACTCAATTTGATGATCTTTTGAGAGTGCTATTGAGATTATCGTTATGATCTTCTTTAACTTATTTGCGTATATATGTATCGGCGAATATAGGATTGTATTTTGTCTATCTAGGAAATGTTATAAATTACTTTTTTCCAACAAACATTGCACAAAAAAATTCTACATTATTTAAATCCCTTTGTAAGAAAATATACTCCTCTTAGATAGCTACAAATATACATGTACAATGTCTTTAAACATATATGAGCTCGCTTCAGCCGGCAGAGCACGGACTGTATTACGCACGTCCTCTTTTTATATCCATTTACATATTCATCTGTGTTGCTTGGACCCCTGTGTTTAACCATGTTGACGGTCAGCTAACAGTGACGACGTTGTTTTCACCATAATTGTGCGTTCTTCGAGACCTCTGGGAAATCGGAATAGTGAGAGGGTTGTGCGCACGTAATCCAAGATAACCACACCGTCTGCTTTTTTGCATGGCAGATGGCCGTCCTAAGTCGGCACCGGTTGCCCATTGGTCTCGTTGGCTTATGTGTAGTCTTTTATGTTTAATGATTCTATAGTGTGAGATGGTGTTCCTTGTCCCTTTTGCGTCTCTTTCTGTGGGTGTCTGTTCTGTGGTTTTTGCCTTGGGTGTTTTGGGACTTTACTGTTGGTGCTGCAATCTAGTGTTGTTGGAGATCCCCTCCTTTCTTTAAAATAACCAACGATTCAGTGCTAACCAAAAGGGAAATGATCTCTATCTCTCACTCTCTCTATCTCTATCTCTTTCTCTCTCATCTCACTCATCTGTCAGCTTACCGTAATAGAAAACGAAAAAAAAAACCTTGAATATGTCTCAAACGATATAGATGTAGTTAAGTCGGTTATTTTATTTCAGGTCTTTTTTGATTGGAGTTATAAAGGGTTCACTCCGTAACTGAGTTTCGATGTATAAATACTATTTCTATACTTCTATCAGTCTGTGGTCTCATCTGATTGTCTATTTTGCCGGCCACAGCTGGGTGTGTAAAAGCTGGGCGTCAATTTCCATATGAAAAAAAAGTTCGTTTTATGGGATTATTCATAATTTATTTGTGTAATTTTACATGGTCAAGGAGCGCAGGTATTATGAAAACTGAACAATTGCGATGCTGAATATTCATCTGAGTATGCAAGTCCAAATAGTTCACCCTATGAGGCGTGTAACTTTGAGCAACCTTGGATAAATAACGATGTTTCTGCATTTGCAGTATTGATTACGTGTACATGGTGATATTCCAGTGGTGGATCAAGGTTAGTGACTTTAAAATGTCATTTTCTACTGCAGAATAATCTGTAGCGGTCATTAAAGTGAACTTACGTAAAAAGGAAACATCTTTTGCCTGATTCTTAGTACGTACTGCTTAAAATATCCCTTCGTGATTTTTGAGGATGCGTTACTATCATAGTTTAAACATATTTATTGCTCTAAATAAGCAATGGATCGGTGAATATGTTCGGGAACTTAGTTAAACACCTTTCCTACATCCAAATTTATATGAATATTATGATACACATGCGTAATTATATACATTTCGTATATTCAAACATATATTATCGTAAAGCGAAAGTCCTGTCTGTAATATATATAACAAAATAGAGTGCAGGAAATCTCAAGGGGGGATTAGAGCTAGGTATAATGATTATTAACACCGAAAAGAACATGGGAAGGAAGTATGTAGGGCGAGATCGGGAGGAAGGAGACGGAAAAGGAGGAGGGAAGTGGTAGTCGCTTTTAAAAACGCTTTTAGCAATATACTTGTGAACAGCATCAAATATTTACAATTCTGTGATACACTTAGATCAGGGTTGCCGTAAAGTATGACTCCTATATCTGGATTTGCTCCTGATGTAATTAAACTACAGAGGAGTTCTTGGCGAATTACAGGGTAAAAGAAAGGAGGGGATCTCCAACAACACCAGGCTGCAGCACCCACAGCAAAACCCACTGCACAGAAAGAGACGCACAAGGGACAAGGAACGTCCACGCACAACACAGAAACATCAAACACAAAGGACTACACATAAACCAACGAGACAGTGAAGAAAAAAGTGTTCCGCCTATTCATCAGGTGCCCAATATGCACAAGCGCTACTAGAGATCCCAACCTTTGTTTTAGTTACAAGACTAAACCGATTAAGATCACCATGCAGTATACTGCACCCATGGCGAAGTAGCGTATGCAGGATAATAAGCTTGCGATCGCCATGATCAAAATAAGAAGATCGAGATGAGGTGTGCTTAAGCTTGTTCTTGAATTGGGTCAAACTTGTGGATTGTCTAGTGGAGAGGGGAAGATTATTCCAAGTACTAATTGTTGAGGATATGTAATAAGACTGAAGAAGGGTGGTGCGATATAAAGATAATGATAGATTTGGTTATTTCTTAAATTATGTCTGTTTCCAGTGATTACTTGGCTCGGAACATAACTGCAAGGACATCAGGGGCAAGGTCATTTTGAATTTTAAACATAAGAGTTAATTTCCTGTTTTGTCTTCGTTGTTTTAGTGTCTCCCAGCCCATTTCAAAATAAATTGCTGCACGGCTGCTGTAAGATGGAAGGCCAGTGACAATACGCCCAGCTTCCAGTTGGAATTTTACGAGTCTATCCGAATCATAAACAGTAAAATTATCCCAAACTCCACATGCATATTCGAAAGTGAGGCGGATAAAAGTGATATAGATATTAGACAAAAATGTACGTGACAATTGATACTTAAGCTCTCTGAGGACAGATATTTGTTTGGACACTCGAGAAATTTCATGGTCGACATGTTTTGACCATTTAGCGTCATCTGAAAAGGTAATGCCTAGATGTACGGGTGAATTGTCTGTCCGTCAAAGTTGAAGTCAATCGAAGAGTCACTATTATTAAGAGATCCAAAAATCATAATTTTAGTTTAATGAGGATTGAAGTCAACCAGCCAAGATTTTACTCACTTAATGATTTGCTTAAGATCCTCATTATTATCGTTTTGAATTTGAGTGATGTCACTGGAGGTATGGGTATTAGAACTAGAAAGGTTTCTTGTTGCGGTTGCAACAAGAGTGTCTTCCTTCTATACAATTTTTGGTTTGGAAATATGAAGGACGTCACATTACATGTATTTATATTATATATTTAAGTTTTCAAATAGCAGTAACATTAAATTTTCAAACCGATAATTGTTGGTGAGCAACCATTTGATTTGGGGGGGGGGGGTAGAAAATTTTTTCAGCAATTTTCTGAGCAGGCCATTTTTTTCAGCCATTACCAGAGTCGGAGAAAAATTTTCGCCGGTTCTTCGGGCCGGATTTAAACAAATTGTCAAATGTTGTGAATGTCTGTTTAAGTTAAACTCCCCGCTGTTACAGAGTATGAGTAAATAACCGTTCCTTCAGATGTCTCTTTGCAATTAGCGAATTTCAGACAGATTGTATGATGTTTAAATAGAACCTTTTCTAGATTTTTGTGCCTATGCGTATTAGGTCTCTGGTAGATACAGCTATGTGAACAGTTTGTATTTATATTAATCAATTTTTTGACTTTAAATTGTCTGGCACAAAGGGCCAGCAAAAATTTCCATATCATGCAATGTATCCTTACTTTTGCATGGTCCGGGAAAAAAAAATTGCCGGCTCTTTGGGCCGGAATATTTTTTTCAGCATTTTTCAGAGCCGGGATTTTTTTTTTTTTTGCAAATTCTTCCTGCCCCCTTCCCCCATGAAAAAGGCGAGCTCGTAGCTGTAGAACCAATTTTCTTGAGAAGAGAAATGGTAATAACAAGTTACGTTCAATATATATATATATAAATACCATGAGGTTCTCGCTGTGCAGGTTCAAATTTGGACCCCCCCCCCCCTTCCCTTTTTTCAAAGTTTATTTTGAATTTCCATCATGGCGACATCGTTCAATATAAACAGAACTGTTTTCGAAAAACGAGGAGAGGGAAGAATGTTGGAGAAATTGTTCATCAATTTGTAAATAAACCAACCGAAAATTATGTTCGAACGTTTGCTAGAATTAGAAATTAAACTTGATGTTCAAAATATAGTTATTGAAGTTTAGAAACAGGTTTGTAGTGACAAATATGGATAATGACCATATCCCTGTCTACAGTACAAAATCGATAATTCAGAAAATCAGAAACCGAAGGCATACAAAATCAGGATAAAACAGGAACCAAAGCAAACAAAAACAAAAACCTCCACCATATGAAAAGAAGCGAACTCCCGATATGAGAGTGAGACCAGGTGCCCAGGAAGAGTAAGCATCTCCTGCTTGCATGCAACACCCGTCGCTTCAATTCGGTAGAACTGTCACATCCGGTTACTTCCATTATGGAAGATATAGAGTACAATCTTTGGTTGGATGGTTCAAATGGTCTATGACAGAATATCATCCACCATTCTGGATAGTGGGACATCATAGTGTATGACGAGTTCCCCATATCGACCGTAGAACTTCCTCAGTGACGATGTTAGTCGGTCACAAACATATCCCTGACTGAGAAGCTTATCTGAAAGACGCCTAGCTCTCAGAACAAAATCCGTATATTTGGTACTTGCTCTGGCATAGCGTATCAACTGAGATATGAACACGCCATAAGCAGGCGATGAAGGGATGTTGCTACTCAGAAAAGGAAAGTTCGTAATGCTGAAATTGAAGTCGTCACGTTTGTCATAGAGTGAGGTGTTCATGTGACCATCAGTGTCGTAGGACAACATTATGTCCAAATAGGATGCTGAATTATTTGTCTCTGTAGTTTCTTTGACTTCAAGCTCCGAAGGATAGATACTGCTCAGGTAATCCGCGAATTTCGGATTATTGATGGACAACACATCGTCTATGTATCTGTAAGTGAAGTTGAAGTCAGAAGCTAAGTATCTTTTCCCTTCAGAGACCAAAGATTGAATGAATTCAGCTTCGTACGAGTAAAGGAAAATGTCGGCAAGGAGTGGGGCACTATTGGTCCCCATTGGAATTCCGACAATTTGCTGGAAGACCTTTCCTCCAAACACTACAAAAATGTTGTCGATCAGAAAGTTTAACATCTGAATAATTTCTGTTTCAGTGTACTTATTTTCAGAATCTGACTTTTCTTTTACAAAGTAGGTTTTGTCATAGTTAACAACAATAAATTTGTATTTGCGATTACCGTTCTTACTTGTAAACGCATTACTTATAATTTTTGCGAGTCTTTCTTTCAATTTAGAATGTGGAATTGTAGTGTAAAGTGTCGAAAAATCAAAGGCTTTGATCGAATGGACTCTACTAAAATGAGTGGATTTCAGATGTTCTAAAAGTTCCTTCGAATTCTTTAAAATCCACATCTGGTTGATACCACTGCGAGAATATACTGTCGAACAATATTTTTGTAGCCCAGATTTGATTTCAGATAAAACTTTGGTGAGTAAAATCGATACAGATTTGGTAGAACATTTTGAGGAACCAGCGATGAAACGTCGTTTGTACGGATTCTTATGCATTTTAGGTATGCAGTATAAGTATGGTAAATCTAAATCTAAATTGGTAGTGTCGAAGCCAAAGGAAGCAAGAGCTGATTTGTGGTTATCTATTATTTCAGAGGCAGAAAGGTTTGTTGGGGTGTAAGTGGGATTTCCAGGTGTCGAATTTAAACCCAACTCTTTAACTAGACTGTCGAAATAGTACTTTTTGCAAGTAAATGTGTAATTATTTGAGGCTTTGTCCGCTGGTGTGATGACATAATGTTCTTGGAGGTAGGTAAGTTCTGTGATAACATCAGGGTCTTTAAATATAGACACGAATCTGGTGTTCACAGTTGATTTTAATCGGTTAATTCTAGATAAAAGTAACCCTCTGATTGATTTTATCCATTCGGAAAGGGTGTCGAGCTGTACATCCTCTTTCTTTGCCCAACGTCTTGCATATTCTTCACAAGAGTCCATAATAATTTTGACATTTTGGTTCCATGTAAAGGACATACTTTCTCTGTATTTGGGACCCTTTTTTAACAATTCTCTCAACTTGTCGTTCTTGACTATACTAAGGTCACCAGTAATAACGTGTCCACAAGGAGAGTAGTTGAAATCCGATGAAGAACATTCGCAGGGAAGTGGATGTAGTGAGGGATTACTTAAATCAATACACTGCAGAAATCGTTTGTAATTGTAAATTTTAGATGCAACTGTTGGTGTGTAGCTATAGGAAATACAAGGAGTTTCTTTTCTTTTGAAATATGGTGGGATTTTTTTCTGTGACAGTTTTGTGATTTAAAATTTGACCAAGATTCAAGTTATCAATACCTTTGTTTGCAAATCTTACTTTAATGAAAGGGCGGTTTGTTTTCTCCTCTGATTTATCTGATCTAACTGCTTGAAATAAACGAAAAGTAGAAATGTCCAAGATGACTCCTTGTAGTCTGTATTCTGGGGAACGTGTATCGGTATATGCGAGATCCTTCGTATAATCGTAGATTTCGTGTAACTTCCGTAAAGGAACAGAGTATAATTTGGTACGAATATAATGCAGGCCTAGAGGCTCATTCAAAAATGGAACCAAGTCATCGAAGGAGAAACTATGTATCTCAGGCCTATTATATTTTCGAATGCCATGACTTCGAGGTCTTCTTTGTGATCTGTTGAATAGGCTAGTCACATTTACCGATTGACAACCGGGACTTGTTAAGTTTCCTATAGTGCTGATGTTATCGTTGCACCCATAGGGCGCTGCAGTGTTAAGATTTTTTATCCAGAACTCTTCTCTGTTGCGACGGAGAGGTGTGCTCAAATTGGGATTGTTTGTGGGGTGATATATTTTCTCCAGGATTCTGACTCTCATCGATAAAACAGAATGATCCGCCTGGTCAAAATGTCGGTAAAGGAGTTGACTTCCTTTATTATTTATTTTTGACCGGTGTCCTGACATTCTTTTTCGGAGCTGGCCTTTGGTTTCGCCCACATAAATCAATCCACAAAGTGAGCACTCTATTCCGTACACAACATTAGATGTCATGCAGTTAAGGTTTTCAAAACTATGCGTGTTAAATGTTTGTTTTGTGAGATTACTTGAGAATGAAGTGTCTGTTATTAGGATGTTACAAGTTTTGCAGTTCTTCATGCCACACTTAGAAATTGAGCAATCGCTTGGTGAAAATAGGTGCTCTTTAAGTATATCGACCACATCTTACAGGGCTTGATTTTAATATACCCATCTGCATGCTTATACCAAAACTCATGGTTGTTACTAACTACAAATGTTTCATCTCTAATGTTGTTAGGTTAGAAATCGGAATCAAACTACCACTTTTTGTGTGTAAATTCTGGTTTATAGCTGATCTCTTCTAAATTAATCAACTGTTTTAAAATCAAATTGTGTACATCGAAATGTATTTATGAAATGCATATTCATCATTGCCGTGAAATCGGAATTTGAAAATCTCAACACTGCTTTTCTCGAGTCGGACTCGGACTACCAATTTTAGTGTGCGCCCGATCTGTTGGCGTGAAGGTGTATCGAAATACCCAATTCAAAATTTCGATGCCCATATCTTTTCAACAGTAAGAGATAGGAAAAATCAGAAAGACTAAATAAGACAGATATATGGATAAAAAATAATAATATTGAAATTTTTAGGAAACTTCATAAGCTTAATTAGGTCTTCCGACTTCCGTCGGAAGACCTATTGTTTTCGTAACCGTGGAAAATTGGATCAGCGATTTCTCAAGAACTCTGTAAGCTAGGACATTGAAAGTTCTCCAACGTTACGTTTGGAGTAAAAGCTAGATTGGTCTTTTTTATTTTTGGTCTCTGTTATTTTTTTTATCATGTTTTTTAGTAGATTCAAATATTTGACGGGAGCGTCGAATTACTCAAAAGGACCGAAAATTTCATGTTTTGCTATTTGTAAGCTTAAATATCTCGTATTTTGCTATCTACAATTTCCATTCTTTTTGAAAGTCGACAGACATGCAAGATATGAAATGCTAGATGCACACTGTAACGATTTATTACGATGACGTCCTTCACCGTCCTTCATATTTCCAAATTCAGAAGTTCATAGGAGGAAGACACTTTTTTGCTTATAATAGTAAACAAAAATTAAGCTTATGAAGTTTCCTAAAAATTTCAATATTATTATTTTTTATCCATATATCTGTCTTATTTAGTCTTTCTGATTTTTCCTATCTCTTACTGTTGAAAAGATATGAGCATCGAAATTTTGAGTTGGGTATTTCGATACACCTTCACGCCAACAGATCGGGCGCACACTAAAATTGGTAGTCCGAGTCCGACTCGAGAAAAGCAGTGTTGAGATTTTCAAATTCCGATTTCACGGCAATGATGAATATGCATTTCATAAATACATTTCGATATTCACAATTTGATTTTAAAACAGTTGATTAATTTAGAAGAGATCAGCTACAAACCAGAATTTACACACAAAAAGTGGTAGTTTGATTCCGATTTCTAACCTACAAACCTGTTTCTAAACTTCAATAACTATATTTTGAACATCAAGTTTAATTTCTAATTCTAGCAAACGTTCGAACATAATTTTCGGTTGGTTTATTTACAAATTGATGAACAATTTCTCCAACATTCTTCCCTCCCCTCGTTTTTCGAAAACAGTTCTGTTTATATTGAACGATGTCGCCATGATGGAAATTCAAAATAAACTTTTTAAAAAAGGGAAGGGGGGGGGGGTCCAAATTTGAACCTGCACAGCGAGAACCTCATGGTATATATATATATATATTGAACGTAACTTGTTATTACCATTTCTCTTCTCAAGAAAATTGGTTCTACAGCTACGAGCTCGCCTTTTTTATGGGGGAAGGGGGCAGGAAGAATTTGCAAAAAAAAAAATCCCGGTGTTATATAGTGGATCATCCCCCATAGCAGGTCTTCCCCCCGGATGATCTGCTATATAGTAGATCATCCCCCAGGGGGGATGTTTCACTATATAGCAGATCTTCCCCCTTCCAAACCATAGTAGATCATCCCCCTATACCGTTACCGACTTGGAATTTACACAAAATTGATGATAAGCGTAATAAAATGAAAACTTGAAACGGTAAGGCATTTCCGAGTTAACGAAAAGAATGGGGGGATGGTCTACTATATAGTGCATTATACCCCCCCCCCCCCCCCCGTTTTCGGCTTGGGTTTTTCACTTAACTATTTTAAACTATTTCCTATTTAATGCACGTTCAGAAAGGGATTCTTTTTCAATGGGTATTTGTTTTCTTTCAGATACGAATAAATGGCTTTTGTATCTACCATTTTGAAACTGAAATTCCCACGTGTACAACTTTAGACAAAAGCGGAAATCACTGAGGTATATAAAATTCTAAACAAAGACAGGTATTCTGAAACCCGGAATGGTTATCCGGAATACTAAGCAAAGGGGGATGATCTGCTATATAGTAGGTCATCCCCCACGGAAGATTTGCTATGGCAAGGGGATGATCTACTATATAGTGAAACATCCCCCAGGGGATGATCTACTATATAGTGGAACATCCGGGGGGAAGATCTGCTATATAGTAGATCTTCCGGGGGGATGTTCTGCTATATAGTAGATCATCCGGGGGGAAGATCTACTAGGGGGATGGTCCACTATATAACACCGGCTCTGAAAAATGCTGAAAAAAATATTCCGGCCCAAAGGGCCGGCAATTTTGTTTCCCGGACCATGCAAAAGTAAGGATACATTGCATGATATGGAAATGTTTGCTGGCCCTTTGTGCCAGACAATTTAAAGTCAAAAAATTAATTAATATAAATACAAACTGTTCACATAGCTGTATCTAACAGAGACCTAATACGCATAGGCACAAAAATCTAGAAAATGTTCTATTTAAACATCATACAATCTGTCTGAAATTCGCAAATTGCAAAGAGACATCTGAAGGAACGGTTATTAACTCATACTCTGTAACAGCGGGGAGTTTAACTTACACAGACATTCACAACATTTGACAATTTGTTTAAATCCGGCCCGAAGAACCGGCGAAAATTTTTCTCCGACTCTGGTAATGGCTGAAAAAAATGGCCTGCTCAGAAAATTGCTGAAAAAATTTTACCGGCTGGCAATAGAATTCCTGCCCCCCCCCCCCCAAATCAAATGGTTGCTCACCAACAATTATCGGTTTGAAAATTTAATGTTACTGCTATTTGAAAACTTAAATATATAATATAAATACATGTAATGTGACGTCCTTCATATTTCCAAACCAAAACTTGTATAGGAGGAAGACACTCTTGTTGCAACCGCAACAAGAAACCTTTCTAGTTTTTGTTTACTATTATAAGCAAAAAAGTGTCTTCCTCCTATGAACTTCTGAATTTGGAAATATGAAGGACGGTGAAGGACGTCATCGTAATAAATCGTTACAGTGTGCATCTAGCATTTCATATCTTGCATGGCTGTCGACTTTCAAAAAGAATGGAAATTGTAGATAGCAAAATACGAGATATTTAAGCTTACAAATAGCAAAACATGAAATTTTCTGTCCTTTTGAGTAATTCGACGCTCCCGTCAAATATTTGAATCTACTAAAAAACATGATAAAAAAAATAACAGAGACCAAAAATAAAAAAGACCAATCTAGCTTTTATTCCAAACGTAACGTTGGAGAACTTTCATTGTCCTAGCTTACAGGGTTCTTGAGAAATCGCTGATCCAATTTTCCACGGTTACGAAAACAATAGGTCTTCCGACGGAAAGTCGGAAGACCTAATTATCGTCCGCGAATAGTCATGTAAGTCCTTTCAGTCCGTCTATAAATCAGAAATAAAAGGGGACCTAGGACTGAACCCTGAGATACACCAGAATTTATCATACCTTGATAGGATACTGAATTCCTAAGTTTCACTTGTTGAGTCCTGTCCGTGAGATAGTCACTTAGCCAGGACAACAGTTGACATTTGATGCCATATTTATCGAGTTTATGAACACATCTACAATCCATACCCGATCAAAGGCCTTACTAATGTCGCAGAAGGTAAAGCAAGAGAAGTCACGATGATCAATAGCAAGACAGATTTGGTGATAGATTTCTATGAGTTGAGTTACTGTCGAATGTACAGGTCTGAAGCCAGCTTGTAGATCATAAAGTAGATCGTTTTCATGCAAATGATTGTGGATATGTTTAAACATTACTCCTTCAATAAGCTTACCAATGCTTCTAAGAAGGGATATGGGGCGATAATTATTTGGAACAGACTTGTCACCTTTTTCAAATATAGGCAAAACATGGGCGTGTTTCCACTGAGAGGGATATGTACCAGTCTGTATGGATCGATTGAAGATTTCAGTTAATGGAAAGGCAATAGAGAAACATGTATTTCTAAGTAAGACACGATAGAAATAGTCTGGACCTCACGCTTTTGTTTTTGGATCAAGGACTTTTATTTGATCAATAACTTCTTCAACAGATATGTGCACGTCATGTAGTTCCGCGTCCGTTCCTTGGTCGAACGTCGGTAATTTGTGATTGTCGTCAACGTTATCAGAAACGCTACAGAAGTACTGGTTAAATAAGTTCGCTTTACTCTCATCGGTAAAAACTGAATTGCCATCATACGTCATACATGTAGTAGGAAGTTTGTCTTCAAGTAATTGAAATATTTTTAAAAATAGTAACAATGGTTGATTTTGCCGTATGAATTATAATACATGTATATGTATTTAAATGGACATGTCTATATTGCTTGATAGCTTTATATTTGATCACGTGTTGAAAGATAAGAAATATCACACTCTTCGATGATTTAAAATCATGGTGTAGTATTAGCGACCATTCGAAATATTTCCTACTAATTCCTGATCCCTGCAAATTCAAATGAGGTAAGTATAAATCCTTAAAGATGGAAATTAATTTTACCGTCAGTTATTACACTTTTCTAGTGTTTGGTTTGTGCAAAGCTCTTGGTACAGAACTATACTTTTCCAACAGTCTATCTATAGACAGAAAAGAAAAGAAAGAAATTTCTATGTTTGTTGTCAATTTGAAAAGGAGAAACTTTTACATTTGATGCATATCCTATATATGTAAATTTATTTATAACTCTACTTTGTCTCTTTTCCGTCTCATGCTGTACTCGTCTTTTGTGTTTTTGCATCAGGTGTTTTGTTGTTGATGCTGCAACGGGGTCGTGTTGGAGATCTCCCTTCTTCTTGATTTACATTTGTTACCTTTTGAAAGGACATTTATCACCTTTATAATGTTAAACGTCTTCAGTTTAAGTTTAAATTCATTCGAAGATATATTTCACTCCTGCAAATTGACTACCTGAACTTATATAACGATGCCTCTTTTGATAAAAATGTACACTCAAATAGAAACATACTCTAAATTTATATTTTTTACGTAGAACATTTGAACGCTGTCGGTTATTATTATTGCAAGCACAAATACTGCTCAAGGTTCAGTGGCACATACATATAGTCTCAGAGATCTTATATTAGTTTGATTAAAAGGCAATTTAAATATGAAATAGTTTATGTCAATGAGTTTGACGCCTTCGCATTGATAACATGTACTTTAAATTGCATTGTCAGTTTACATTGTTGACATCATGGATCAAATTCGATGTTCATGTATACACATTACATACCTTACCAACGTAGGCTATACAACGTAGGCTATACAAGTCCAGACACACACACCCCTCCCCTGAAATGTGCCAAAACCGCTTAATTTACCCAACTTACGTACATTTTATATCTGTTTTACTCCATAGACTAGAACTAATCCCCTTGACGGCGTAAAACAACATCCATCCTTGCATTCTTTACAGGCTCTTATTTTTTGTCACCATTGACATGATTATGCAGGAACATTTTTTTAAGTCTTTCTGCTATATATCTGTATATTTATGCACTCGCTTTCTGTCTGAGAGCTTATCAGCAAATATTTACACAAGATACACGGTTCGTGTCATAAAGTATTCGGTACATGTCATAAGATGCTCGACACATGCCATAATATACTCGGTATATGTCATAAGATACTCGACACATGCCATAATATACTCGGTATATGTCATAAAATACTCGTAATATGACATAAGACAATCGGTACATGTCATAAGACAATCGGTACATGTCATAAGACACTCAGGACATGTCAAAATATACTGGATATATGACATAAGAAAATCGGCACATGTCATAAGATACTGTAAACGTTTCGCGATTCTAACATTAAGATTATACGCGTGGGGCAAATATTCGCGATAAAATTGTCTTTCTCATTGTAAGAATGTAATGGGGATATTTTCCCGTGGGGAAATTTTCGCGATATCTATCGACTAACGAAAAACGCAAAAATTACCCCCATGCAACAATTTCCACTTCTACAGAAATCGGTACATGACATTAGATACAGTACGTCCATCGCAATCTTTATCACGTTGTCAGAATGGATACTATGCGATCGGATCTGATACGAGTCTGATGGGCGATGCATGAAATGTGATGTCTGATGCACGATATCTGTTGTCTGATGCGTGTTGTCTGACGTCTGATACGATTGAATCTTATAAGACATCGTATCATATCAAACATCCTTTCATATCGTATCAGACAATATCAGACATTCTATTCTATAAGTGATCAAACACCCCGCAGATCTTTCAAATAACACAAATGCTAAACTTAAATTTGAGATCTTTACAGATCATTCAAGCTTTGAACAAAATCAATGATTGAATAAATCATGAAACGTTTTACAATGATATACATGTCTGGTCCATGCTGCAAATTCATCTATTCTTAAATGATGCTATCGATTTTGAAGACGTTTAACATAAAATCTAAAGGGGGAGGCAAGATCCCGTTTAGTTTTACATGTAATATTCTGTATGACAGGATGTCTGATAGAATATGCGATGCATGGTGTGTGATAGGTTGTCTGATAGGATGTCTAATGAAATGTCTAACAGAGTGTTTGATACGATATCTGACACGATGTCTGATGGTATGTCTGATAAGATGACTGATAATGTCTGATACGATACTATAGGATGTATTCCATATGATACTCAACGGTAATCCATATGAATTGCCGAAGATGCTGTGACTGAGCACGGACTGTTTTTCTGTTTACATATTCATCTTGGTGTTACTTGGGCCCCTAAGTTTAAACAATTACCGTGCAGGGAGGTTGTACATTATACGATACCTCTCGATAACCGAAAAAGACACAGTTTCATTTTAACGTTGAGAGTGGTCGACAACGATTATCCATTTGTACTGTTGGTTGTTGTATTGAGTTCTTGCGAAATACAGAGTGTTTCCCCTTACAGACGGTTTCTGACGTAAAACCATTGTGACGTCATGAAAATGGTATGGTAACATCGATTTATACCGTCATTTTCCAGACTTTTAGGACTGTTACCATAGAATTTGATGATGTCATAATCAGGCTACGTCAGATTCCGTCTCAAAAGGGCAGTAACTCTGGTTTTCGAAAATAGCGAATAGTCTATTGTGTTTTGATGTCGTATTTGGTGTTGTTTGTCACATTTGCGTTTCTCACGTTATATGCCTGTCCTATGTTTTCGTATGGGGAGTTTCGGTGTGTTGCTATTGAAGCTGTTACTGAGTCAAGTTGGAGATCCCCCTTTTCGTTTCATCTATTACGTTCGAAAACTGAATATATCTTTACCCCTATTTTAATCTCAACCAAATCTTGGTACCGTCACATATATCAATACCTTTGATTTAAACATATTTTATTCAATCAAATTGAATAGGATTGGGCTATAAGTTGTCTCAACATTAGATTCAGCCCTTTTTTCAATACATTTGCATGCAATATACCAAGTTTGATCCAATATGTCCATTCGTTTTCGAAAAATTCAGCTGAAATTAAGCGAATTTGGAGCTATTTTTAATCATACAATTATTGGTCAATTCCATTACATCTTCATCTTCTCCATTTTTAAAACAGACCTGTTCTCCTCAAAAGACATATATTACCATAAAATAAGCTGTTTGTTCTTTCTTTCAGCTTTGTCGTAGCTTTATTTCAAGTGGAAAAACTTCAATGCGTTTCAATAGAATTTATATGATTTTTTTCCAGGATGTCTGTAAAGGGTTAAATATCAGTAAAAAAAAAATGCATGAAAACAACCAGAAAAATTAGTTTTAAGCTTTTATTGCAAATATTTTTGGTTTTTCAGTGATATTGATCTATATTCAACTAAATGAAAAGAAAAAAAGTACGAATATATTTATATAACGACTCGCAATGAGACAGAAATACACCCCATCCCCCTAATTCCGCGTTTTATACTTGCCTAAAATGGACCACTTTAAAGGGTATATTCTTCTTTTATAGATTCACCTGTGTGAATCGTTTTGTATTCAATATATATCAAATTTAGAGATCGTTTAAACACTAAAACAAAAATATTAAAAGGGAGGGGGGGGGGGGGTAACCAGGTCTAAAAATCAAAGGAAATGAACGTTTTATGGGTCTATGAAATGTGTATTTCATGTATATGACTGAAAGTGAACATTGATATATCTAAATGTAGTAGATATGAACGATTCTTGATACAATGGTCAAAACTGGTGCTATTTCAGTACTTGTGACATACTTAGCATGAGGCGCTCACAGGGGAGAGTCAAGTAATTCATTTTCGTCTATTTTCCCATAGGCCGCAATGTTAACGAAATCGTCTCATTTCACATATACATTTACAATGCATATAATCTATACATGAAATTAACCGTCAGTGCCGAGTCAAAAATATGTCAGCATAAAAACTTTTTATCATTAGAATCAAAAGACAAGAAGTGTAGTTCAAGGTCATCCTAAAATCTGCACTAAATGGAGCAATTATTTTTACCCCTAAAATGGCATAATTTCTACAGCTTTTATATATTAATGAATGAGTTTCAGGAATTTTCTCTGTATTAATGTAAAGCAAGACATGTTTCTATTTTTAAAAGACTAATTTTGTACTTATTGTCTAATCAGAACATCAGAAACATAATAATTTACAGGCTCGCATGTACCAACAAAAAATTGAAAAAAAGAGTTTCTCTGTTTTACCTGACTCTTCCCTATAGATAGCTTCATTCTATTTGACTATGTTCGTAATTGAATCTTTTCAAGTATTCATAATAACATTACAGCCACCCACGCTGTTTTTGTTTTGCATTTGCAGGTATGTCATCAAAAGCAAAGGCCGAATGAAACAGCGGATTAATGGGGAACTGTGTTGGTTGCTGCAAGAATAGTAAATTTCCTTATCTTTTCTTTTATTTTTCATATTAACAGAATCTTTTCAACAAAGAATATTCATGCAAAATGAAATAAAATGTTCTATTTTTTCTGTTCCGCGATAACGAAACACTCACGGCCGAAAAAATCTAACACTTTTCTATCACTTCATCAAAGATTCATAGTGATTAAACACATAAACCATTTATAATAATAACGAAGAAACAGAAAGGACACCTTTTTCTTTTAAGAAATACACAATGGAGAGACAAGAAATGTAGAATCATCTCTGAGGTATTCTTCTCCCGCGAAAGAAGGCAAGATTTCCGGCACATCATACCCAAAAAGCTCTTTAACAAGCGAGTACGGAGATGAAGGTATATGTATGACAAATATGGATAATGACCATATGTATGCAGTACAAAATCGATAATTCAGAAAATCAGAAACCAAAGGTATACAAAATCAGGATAAAACAGGAACCAAAGCAAACAAACAAAAACCTCCACCGTATGAAAAGAAGCGAACTCCCGATATGGGAGTGAGGCCAGGTGCAAAGAAAGAGTAGGCATCTCCTGCTTTCATGCAACACCCGCCGCTTCAATTCGGTTTTCTTTCTTCCATTTCGGAAACCATAGAGTACAATCTTCGGTTGGATGGTTCAAATGGTCTATGACAGAATATCATCCACCATTCTGGAGAGTGGGACATTATAGTGTATGACGAGTTGTTCCCCATATCGACCGTAAAACTTCCTCAGTGACGATGTTAGTCAGTAACAAACATATCCCTGACTGAGAAGCTTATCTGAAAGACGCCTAGCTCTCAGAACAAAATCCGAATATTTCGTACTTGCTCTGGCATAGCGTATCAACTGAGATATGAACACGCCATAAGCAGGCGATGAAGGGATGTTGCTACTCAGAAAAGGAAAGTTTGTAATGCTGAATATTTGGGTATTTCACAACCTGCATTTTATTGTGACATTATTCACAAGATAAGAAGGATCAAAGATAGACAACATCACTATCGAAAATGCGTCAGAATCATCAAACGCCTTTTATACCATGGATATGATCCTAATGTCACCAGACGGACACTAGGCTTGGTACTTGACCAATCTACAGTCTTGTACAAGCGCATTTTTAAAACTTGCACTCTGACTGACTGTGACGACGGGACTCCATGACGGGCCCTGTCCAAACCTCTTTAGAGAAGACAGGGCCCCGACCACCTGTCCTCTCTGAATGTTAGTCGGAATCCCTGGGTGATAACATACATGAGCTCGCGGCAGCAGAGCACGGATTGTATTACGAACGTTCTCTTTTTATATCCATTTACGTATTCATATGTGTTGCTTTGGCCCCTGCGTTTTGCGGTCTTGTTTGTGTGTGGTCATCTGACAGTGAGGATACTGTTTTACACCACAATCGTACGTTCTTCGAGACCTCTGGGTAATCGGAAAAGTGGGAGGGTTGTGCGCACGTAATCCAGGATAACCATACCTTCTGCTATTTCCGTGGCAGATGGCCGTCCTAAGTCGGCACCGGTTGCCCATTGGTCTCGTTGGTTTATGTGTAGTCCTTTGTGTTTGATGTTTCTGTGTTGTGCGTTGTCGTTTGTTGTCCCTCTTTCTGTGCTTGTCTGCTTTGTGTTTTTGCATCGGGTGCTTTGGGGTTTTGCTGTGTGTGCTACAACCTGATGTTGTTGGGGATCCCCTCCTTTGTTTTGAAGTCGTCACGTTATAACATTGCAGAAATAATAAATATCAAAGACAAATTGAATTCCATTGTTTAACAAAGATCTTTGAACGGGATACATCGTAAATCTTATATATTCGATTATCTGAAAGAATCTGAAGAAAGGAATAGTCTTTAAAGTCGTCTGCTTGCAGTGCTGTCATTCAGATTAGAAAGAAAGGAGGGGATCTCCAACAAACTGACAAATAATTCATTCAAAAGCTTCGTTGACGCATGATAAACGTTCTTGTTTATCAATTTAGGTGGATGTCCTCAGTGGGATATTAGCATTCATTCATTAACAAGCATTATGCTCCATTGTAAACATCACACATCTACTTTAAACGGGGCTATTTTCGCTTGGGGAAATTTTTGCGAAATGACCTTTACAACAGAACGCGTGGGAGTAATTTTGTCGAAATCGGGAGTATTTCCTTTAGTTTTTTATACTGGTTGAAATTTAATTTTTGCAATAATAATACAATCGCAAAAACTCGAAAATTACCCCAACGCAAAAAAAAAATCCACGTTAAACTTTACATTACGTAAGGCTCCTTTAGGATTAAGGTCATCCTCTCTACGAAAACATCATTATTCGGCAATTTCTCACAATCGATAGATCTCTGTTGTCTAATACAAATTATCAACTGAATGATTATTGAAAACGATAAATTTGTTTTCTATATTGTATAAAGATGGAAACAGTTTCGGGTCTCCAGACGTCAACTCTTCAGACAATCAGTTTTCCCCAATTCCAAACGGCAGACGGATAACAACATCAAAGGGACCTCAATCAATTTCAAGTAAGAATTATGATTTGGAGGGTGTACTTGTGATATGTTACATACTTCCAACTTTTATTTTTGAAACACCGTAACATTTTCTTTGCCTCTGGAAATTTTTCTTCTGGTGTTTAGTAAATACACTAGAAGTACGTTATTCATTTAAATAAGCATGAATTGTAATCAGAGCATTTCCTTGTCTGTTTCTATTCTTGGTGTTACATCCTTTTAGGACACGCGCGCATTTTTTCGACCACAATTTGAAGATAAAAATCAAAGTAAAGCACACAATACATGTATCTTTCGGATATTTAATCATTGAGTAAAATGATTAAAAGAAGAAATATACTTTCAACCGGTGTCTCAAATTTTGTTTTTGAAATTTCTCTCATATTGTTGCCATGACAAAACGGTCCGAATCTTGTGTCGGATGAATTTATAAAATACCATTAGATAAAAATCACGTTTGACGGGGGTTTATTATAACTGAGATTATCACAGTCACATCTTCATATTTAAATATGAATTAATTAGGTGCAAAGGAACATTACTCTTTGCCATCAGTGTTGGAGTGTATGTTATAGAAAAAAATACAATTTAGTCCAAGTGAAATACGGTTACGACCTACACACAGCAACAAAAATGAGCATGTGCAAAATAGAAATAAAAACAAAGGATCGGTGTAATTTTTTCTCCATACAATACACTTTTAGTACGCATGCGTCAGAGGGAAGAATAAATAATAGAAATATAATTTTCTAATTCAAGTATGCTTGAATAAACATTATATCGAAGTTATAATTTTTCATTAAGGTTCTAAGAGACCGATAGACGATAATGATGACGGCATTGATACCGAGGAAGAGTTTGTCTGTAAGCAAGGAGAAGAGGGCAGTATCGAAGGCTTCATATTACTTGGCGGGCAGCCTGAAGATGTCAGAGATGTGGATGATGATATTGTTCCACGTCCAAATTATGATCCAGCAGATCGGGAGAACTTTCCTCCCGTTCCTGAACCCAGAAAAGTAAAAACATGATGTTAAAGTTGGACGAAGTCGAAAAGTGGAATGACACATTTTGTGACAGAAGTGCAATATTTCATAAAATAATTATGGTCATGAAATATTAGATTTTGATTACTGATCTAAACTCTTTCTTAAATGATTCCTTCTGATTATTCATGTAAATTTATTTATGTCTGCATGAAGAAGTGTATTAGAGAGAATAGGTACTAATTAAATCAACCCGTCCGTCCTTCATTCAGACAGTCCGCCGTCAGTCAGTCAGAAATGCAGTGAATTGGTTCGTATCAAACACTTTTTTCTGCAACCAATTCATGTGAATATTGAATCTTTTGTAGGGTCTTAGTTGTATGAAGTTAAATGTGTCTTAACATGTACCTGGTCATGTGGTTGTTCATTTTTGACACGGACATGCAAATCTCATGAAATATGTTTTTCTGTTCGAGTGAAAAAAGGATTTTGCTAATGCATTTGACTCAAATGAATAAAGTTTGAATAAATTACATGTAAAAGTTCATCGGATTGATATCAGATCAATGCCCAGTATCACAAAAAATCAGGAATTTTCGTAACTTACGACATTGAACAAGAGGTTAAAAAGATTTTTTTCAATAAGTTAAGAAATGACTGTAATATTTTCTCTATTTATACAGCTGTTAAAAGTATTACAGTCATTTCTTATAATTTAATTAAATTACTGTTTAATTATCTAGTTATTTTGCAGTTGATGTCATTTTAGCATAGTTGATTTTCAAGTTAAAAACTGGTGACGTGATATTTGAACAGGTCTAACGTAGCGGCGTTCGCCGTTAGTGACGTCATAATAGGCGACATTGCATATACAGCTATAGATAAAATTTCGCTTCGCACGTTTGTATAGGCGTTATACAGACACTTCGGAAATAATTGAATTATATCGAATAACATGTATGTTTTCTAATATTTCCATATACCGAATTTGTAGTCAAGAACAAAACATCAATAAGTTCACTTAGAAAGAGCAACTAAGTGGTCAATAATTGCATTACCTGGCATTGCTTGTAACATTTTTGTGAAACATGCTGCAGAAGTACTGATCTAATTGTCTCGTAAATGGTTTTGTTAAGAGTTACTACCGATATTCAGTCATACGTGTAATTTCTTATTACAATCTTGATAAATATACTTAATATATAAAAAAAATGCAGTTTCTGTATTTGTGTTTGAGCATTACGAATAATGTTGTATTGATATATTATTAACATAATGAAATGTCATTGATTACAGATGAAGTATCGTTATCAATTATTTCTTCTAATTTATCTCATACTTATGTAAACATATTGGATATATTCAGAACGAGACTCCCTTGTCCTTGTCTTAGCGGAACACATCAGTTGAATGTAAGAAACAACACTCTTGACTCGGCGCATACCTTTGACAGTTTAAATTGTGTGGTGATCCTGATTGCGTATGCGTAAATATATTGTTAATCCGGATACACGGAACTCTTCCTGTTCACTGTTAAAGAAAGGAGGTGATCAGATTCGGTTGCAGAACCAACTGCCAAGCACCTATACACCTGATGCAAAAAAAGACTAGTCAAATACAGCTGGGGGGGGGGGGGGGGTAAAGAGACACAGGACGTAGAAACATGAAACACAGAAGACTACAAATAAACAAACTAGACCAATGCGCAATCAGTGCCAACTTAGGACGACCATCTTCCATGAATTTATAAACAGGCCCATACGTAACAGAAAAATATGTGAATATATTTAGGTAGCCAATATACCTCGTGCACTTAATTGGGCAAATTTTTTCAATCAATTTTTTTTCTGTCTGTTCAATTCATATATCCTTACAATCGTAAAAGACAAATTAAAGCTGCATCGTTCAAGAATTTACATATCTTAGATTTCTCTGTTATTGTGAAGAGAACACCACATCCTGCTGGTATCTTTGATTCAAAGAGATGCATCTACTTAATGATTCTAGAATTATAGCACCACTGAACACTATATAGCTAATTGTTACACTTTTATATATGTTGTTAAATGTATTTTCTGTACAGTTTGTACTCCAAATAACAAAAAGAGAGTATGATTAGTGAACAAAAGCGTCATGGAACAAAACATTTCCTATGTTTTTACTCGCCCGATATATTTCCTTTAATACTAGCATGAACGAGATTTTCAAACTTCTACAAGAGAATAAAATCGAAAAAGCGGTGCCGTTGTCTTGATGTAAAGGAGTCGGTCCATCGACTCAAATGAAACAGTTGCTTGTCCGCGCCACACTAGGACCACGGGACGACCAACATATATGATTCCATGTTCTGTGTGATATACAAAAATGCTCTTGTCTGTGAAATGGTTACCTGTGTGAAATGTATAAGAAAGAATCGTAAATTCATCCAGAGAGTAATTCGAACATAAATGCCCGAGATGTAAGTGACTATTTGTATGGAAGACCCGGCCAGGCGACAAATCCAATTTTCTCCTGCTTTTTATCGATGGTTGTTTGGTCATATGTTGCATCTTGTTACGATTCAGTATCCAATTTTGAAAAAAATCATTCCAAAAAATTAAGGAATTTTCGTATCATTCATCATTGAACAACAGCCATTTTTTAAATTTAGATTATATTTGTCTTTTTCGATATAATTTCTACACACTGAATATGAATTCAGAAACAAAACATCTGTATTATTAGTTTATATGAAGAATTAAGCGATCAAAAGTAACGACAATTTCTAGAATTTTTCGTAAGTTTTTTTGTGAAACTGGCTGCTGGGTAGACCCGACATTATATTTGATTCTGCTTATTCTATTTTATATAAGATAGAAATTAAAAAGTTAAAATTACCTGAAATTTATAAGTAATATACGAGGCATGTTGCACTTTATTATTTTTTTCAAACAATAGACCTACTTCATATTACCGCTAGACTTGCATTTTAGACACGCCAAGACCCATAATCACTTTTTTTTATTTTATTTCTATCTGTGACGTCATAATATCTACTATGACGTTACATTTAAAAGTTACTTCAAAAAATTGTGATGTGGAGCTTGGGATGCATTAAATACAAGTCACTTGCGATAATGTGAAAATCGCCTTTCCAATTTAATTTTCTTTTATGAACACAGGTATTTTGGACGGCTGCCGAGATTTCGTCGTACCGTTGAAATTTAAATGGGTCTATGGGTTTAATGAGTCCAAGTATGATAGAATCATTTTTTGTAAATTGACACATTATCTTTCTGGTCAATACAATTACAACCGTCAGGAAGTTCAGAATTTAACACTCTTCAAAACAATTCGTCATATCAAATTATCGTTTTGACATAATTGAATTCTTTGGGATTTTCTAATTTAAATAAAGGTGGGTATTATGTTTTGACAATGAAAACTTAAGTTAGATGTGATTATAAATGTCATTAGAATCTATTCATAATGCATGTTAGTTTGAAATTTTATTCGAGAAGTTATAGAGTTGGAACACTTCCGTATTATTAGAGTCATCTAACCAATATAATAAGTGTTACGCCAATCTGCTTAGCAGACGATTTAAATCGCTGTATCTATAACATCGGAAAGTTTTCGGTGAATGTCACTGCTGGTGGACCAGGAGTCCCCGACGGCACATGTAGCCAAGTTCGATCAACTTCGGTGGATCCATTCTTAGACGCATTCGAAAATTTCTTTTATCAAAATTTCTCGAAATTTCTGAAAAGTGGGTCCTGTTGCATCATATCCCACCCATCCTGCTACGTCTTCGGTACATTTTGAACATAATAACTTTCACAGTCTTTGGCCATATTAGATTGTTTAGATTGAGGATCACTGACGAGGGTTAAATACCCGAAAGATGCATGTCTGGTCCATAATGCAAATTCATCTGTTCTGAAATGATGCTATTGAATTTGAAGACGTTTAACATTTCATATATCAGTATTCATTTTTAATCAATGTGTTTAATAGGGCAAAGTACATGCTTCAATTGCAATAAGATCGTTTTTTTTTTTATGATAATTAATATAACACTAATATTTCATATAAATCACACAATGAAGGGAATAACAATTGGAAAATAAGACGCAATTAAAGCTACAAAGTTTGCAAACATATAAAATGCAGTTAGGATACTTCACATGAAATAAAGTAAACCTGAATAGATATGATAGAAGTAATGGCACTAAAGGGTATTTAAAATAGGCAATTCAAACAGAATGTCAATGCATATTATTTAAACGAAGATACTAATCAACTGTTGTCATTCAATATGCATTGAATAGAAAATGCTTTAGTTTAAACATATTTACATTACGGCCTAATTATAAGTAAATACCCCATGCAGTTCATTTTTTTTTTTCATATACTACTTTAAACATTCAGTTGCTCAATTTCTCGAAAACGGTCCTCGGAAGTATTGTCCTTTGGAATACTCTTGAAGTAAATTCAATCAGATTTTGATCCTTAAAAACTAAAAAGCATTGTTAGACAGCTCAAATCTCCGACTTTCAACCATATTACGAGCATTATGTACACCACCTTACCTCAACAAAAACGTAAAACAAGGTTGGCTTTTTTATAAGAGAAACACTCCAGTATCCACGAAAGCGGCGATTGCAGATACAAGTTCCTCGTTTTAGGACATTTAAAAACTTATTTTCCCAAGAAAAGGGAAGGATCTCCAGTATGACCACCCTGAACACACCCAGCGAAACAAACCCACAAGAAAATGACGCATAATGACATCAGACAAAACTACAAACGGCAAAAATACGCTAGAACATAATACTGAGCAATCGAAACAGACGTACGGAAACATCAAATATTGATTACCACACATAAAAGGTAGGAGACTAATGTGCACCCGGCGTCGACTTTGGACGGCCATCTGCTATTTGAAAATGATGTGGTTATCCGAATTACGTGCGACAAACCTCCAACTTATCCGGATACACAGAGGTCTTCATAGACGCACAATTGCTGTATAAACTAAAACCTACTCACTGTAAATTGACATCACCAACGAGATAGTTAGACGCAGCGGCCTCTCGTAATACAAATTCTATGTAAATGGATATAAAAACTTGTTCCAAGGAACAAAATGATTCAAACACAAGTACACTGAGGAAGACATAATCAAGATGCTCGAATGTTTGATTAACAATATCTTCGTTGTTGTCTGAGGCAAGATATACCAACAAACTGTTGGAATTCCAATGGGCAAAAGGTGTTCCCCTCTCCTAGCTGATTTAGCCATACGTGGCAGAATTCATTCAGTCTCTGCTTTCAAATAAGAAAAAGAAGCCAGCATCATACACTCCATCAATAATCCAACTATCAGAGAAGGGAGGAGATTTCCAACTAGACCCCGTTGCAGCACCAACAGCAGAACACCAAAACACCCGATGCAAAAACACAAAAGACAAGTATAGCATGCGACGCAGGATTACCTTTGCGTCATCTATCTCAGAGAACTGGGTACTGCAAACAACTGAGAGAAACACTTCACCTCCTACCTAGATATACTACTATCGATCAAAGACGACGGTCATTTGAACAAATCTCTTTATGACAAACGTGACGGTTCTAATTCCATCACCACATTCATCCCCTTGATGTCTTGAAATATTTTAACCTCGCCTGCCTATGTCATTTTCATTTCACAACTAATACGCTATGCTAGAGTATTCTCTCAGTACGACAACTTCAGGGCAAAGAGGTTCACCAGTAAGCTGCTAGCTTAAAGTTATTTATTGGGAATGAAAATGAGTTCTACTGTCGCAACAAAGAACTTAAATATTGCATATTTCGATATTTCCCTTTCAAGAATGATAAAGGACATTCTCGAGTACGATCTTTCCGACTGACTGTATTTTACCTTTTTCGACATCACCTAATTTGACACATTTCTATTTGGCGTTCCAAATTTAGAAGCCGTATTTCATTCGCGAACGTTTTAATTTTGCAATATTAAAATGAATCGCGTTTTACTATGCTAAACCTTTGGCATTCGCGACAGGCGTTGTTTAGTATAGTAAAACGCGTATCGGGTGAGTATTGTAAAAATAAAACGATCGCGAAGAAAACGGTTGACAGTATCTGGGAGATGTTACGGTGATTTCTAGAGGTTGAAATGACAAATATGGATAATGACCATATCCCTGTTTACAGCACAAAATCGATAACCCAGAAAATCAGAAACCGAAGGCATACAAGCTCAGGATAAAACAGGAACCAAAGCAAACAAACAAAAATCTCCACCATATGAAAAGAAGCAAACTCCCGATATGAGAGTGAGACCAGGTGCCCAGGAAGAGTAAGCATCTCCTGCTTGCATGCAACACCCGTCGCTTAGACATACTATGTAAATGTAATCATGTTTGAATTACTAATACAATTTTACAAATAAGCTATGGCAATTTACAACTTTAATTTTTTTTCTTATTTTTTTTCCACAGGTACCTAGTAAAGAATACGTAGTAAAGTAGTTTTATGGGGAATATCGCCAGTTGTTGCAATAAGAGTAATTATGACTTTCCTTTTACATTCATGAATTTTGAAGATTATTATGTACATTTATTAGAATTTTTAAAGCAGAAAGTCGCTAAATATAAGCAACTATATACATATTACAACATAAACTTCAACTATGCATAATGGTGAATCCGACATGTTTTAAGACATGAGAATAGAATGATTTTCATTTCAGAAGTGCACAATAGTGAAAACAGAAATGTGGAATCGTCATTAAGGTTTAGCTCGCCGGCAAAAGACGACAACCGTACAGACACTCCAGACGGACGATCCACATCGATAAGCGAAGAAAGGGAAGAAGGTAATGGTTCATTTCATAATACAATGTTATCAAATTCTGGAAGAAAACAACCAGAACGCAGGAATGTGATACATATTCAAATGAGACGTTCCAAAGAATGATTTAATGTCAGGCGAATGATAAAGACAGGGGCAGATCTCCAACAACACCAGGTTGCAGCACCAAAAACAAATCCCCAAAACACCAATTCTAATATGACCTATTAAGACAACAGACGCGAGCCGGGCTCTATTCTCCAATAAAGGCCCTATAGCGATAAGCCACGCCTACCCATTTTCTGAAAGCAGATAAACCGGCAGGAACTGGTTTTTACCATGAATCGATGGTCATCATTAGAATAGAAATAAAAACTGACAAGCCGGGCTCTATTTTCTCATAATGCCCTCGCGTCCTCAGCCAATCACATTTATCACCTCGCCGCTAAAATGTAATTTTTATATATATTCCTCTCCTTGAAATTACTTCATTCGATTTCCTTTCATAAACTGCACACTTATATCACATATCTAAAGAAATTAAGTTCATTTGTAATCATTTGAAATTTATCAAATAATTCAAGATATAAAAACTGCTTTTAATTGTACTTAAAGCGTTTTGCGGTCTTGTTTGTGTGTGGTCATCTGACAGTGAGGATGTTGTTTAACACCATAATTGTACGTTCTTCGAGACCACCTCTGGGAAATCGGAAAAGTGGAAGTCTTGTGCGCACGTTATCCAGGATAACCACACCGTCTGCTACTGACGTGGCAGATGGCCGTCCTAAGTCGGCACCGTTTGCTCATTGGTCTCGTTGGTTCATGTGTAGTAATTTATATTTGATGTTTCTCTGTGACTTGACGTTCCTTGTGCCATTGCGTTTTTTTTTTCTGTGCGTGTCTTCTTTGTGTTTTTACAGGAGGTGTTTTGGCGGTTTGCTGTTGGTGCTGCAACTAGGTGTTGTTGCAGATCCCCTCCTTTTACAGAAAAGTATCTCAAAGCAATATATCTGCTTCTTCATGTTCGATATATCTATAAAATGATCCACAACAACAGATTAGTTAATGCACGAATAGATTCTTTCCAAACTTCACAATCTGCTAAACGTCTTCAAATTCAAATATGAATGACAAATATGGATAATGACCATATCCCTGTATACAGTACAAAATCGATAATTCAGAAAATGAGAAACCGAAGGCATACAAAATCAGGAAAAAACAGGAACCAAAGCAAACAAACAAAAACCTCCACCACATGAAAAGAAGCGAACTCCCATGGACCAGACATATACGTTTCGGGTACTTGAGCATTGCCAGTGATCCTCAATCTAAACAATGTAATATGGCCAAATAATGTAAAAGTTTTTATTTGCAAAAATGTACCGAAAAACGTCGCAGAATTATGCTACAGGACCCACGTTATAGAAATTTCAAGAAATTTTGATAATAGTATTTTATCGCGTTGAAGAAACGATCAACCTAAGTTGAACGAACCAAGATATAATTTTCTATCTTGAAGCGATGTCATAGCAATAAATTTAGAAAAAAATTACTGAAAGAAACTGTTCGATTTGTGTAACGTCAAATCTGTGTAACAAGGCCTTCTTAGGCCCCTGCTTTTTGCTGTCTTGTTTTGTGTGGTGGTAGATGTCCGTCCTTAGTCGGCACCGGTTGCCCATTGGTCTAGTTGATTTATATGTTGTCTTTTGTGTTTGATGTTCCTATGTTGTGTTTGATGTTCCTATGTTGTGTTTGGTGTTCCTATGTTGTGTTTGGTGTTCCTATGTTGTGTTTGGTGTTCCTATGTTGTGTTTGATGTTCCTATATTGTGTTTGGTGTTCCTATGTTGTGTTTGGTGTTCCTATGTTGTGTTTGGTGTTCCTATGTTGTGTTTGGTGTTCCTATGTTGTGTTTGGTGTTCCTATGTTGTGTTTGATGTTCCTATATTGTGTTTGATGTTCCTATATTGTGTTTGGTGTTCCTATGTTGTGTTTGGTGTTCCTATGTTGTGTTTGGTGTTCCTATGTTGTGTTTGATGTTCCTATGTTGTGTTTGGTGTTCCTATGCTGTGTTTGGTGTTCCTATGTTGTGTTTGGTGTTCCTATGTTGTGTTTGATGTTCCTATGTTGTGTTTGGTGTTCCTATGCTGTGTTTGGTGTTCCTATGTTGTGTTTGGTGTCCCTATGTTGTGTTTGATGTTCCTATGTTGTGTTTGGTGTTCCTATGTTGTGTTTGGTGTTCCTATGTTGTGTTTGGTGTTTGATGTCGTATTTGATGTTTCTTGTCGTTTTGGGGGTCTTTTGATGTGCACGTCATCTCTATGTGTTCACTTGTTGATGCTGCAGTCGAGTCTTGTTGGAAATTCCATCCTTTCTTTCATGCCTAAACATTTCAGCCAAATTAGATAACTGACTCTCTGGAATTGATAAACTTCAGATTTCAGAGGTCAAAAAGAGGAGAATGAAGATGGTGATGAAGATGACGGATATATATGTAAGGAGACTACAGGAGAGACAATTCAAAGGGCTTTTGTTTTACCCGGTGGTCAACCGATTGATAACACAAATTCAGAGGAGAACAATGTGCCCCGTGCTGATGTAAATGCCGATGAGCATAGGACCATCCCTCCAGCTCCTGATCCCAAGAAACCTCAAACTTGAATTTCTTAAGCCTTGACTGTTAATAAAGGACTTTAGAATAATTACTAACTCATATCAAACAATTAGATACGAATGAAAAGAATTAAAACACTTCAAACACCTAGATTATATGTTGTTTTCATTGTAATTTGTACATATTATGTTGATTTTATCAAACAGATAGTAACTTTGTAGAAAATCACAAATCATATAGATATGTTTGCAGCCAAATTAAGCATTATATTTTGAATCATTTGAATTTTTCTGTACTCTATAAACATATTATAAATATTAAGAACCAAATCCCCACCAATAAAGACGTCACAACGAAAGGTTGGATCTTTGATAGTGGGTATCAACAGACATTTAATTGTCCTCCGGTTACATGATATTAATAAGCAAAAGGATGTTTTGAAGCATTTACGTCAAATCTGAGAACAAATTATATGTTTACAAGATACTCATTTTACTTCAATTGAAAACTCTATAAATAAGTCATAATTGGGATGGGGTCATTTCTGCTCCCCTGGTAGAAAACAAAGGACGGGATCTCCAACAAATGCAAGAAGGTTTTCAACTTTATTAGGAAATTCTTCAGACATTAAGTGATAACGTTGGTAACTATCTGGCTCCTACACTTTTGATGGAAAATCAACTCATTATCTCAGTTATAAACTTACATGGTCGAAATTACGACTCTCCGGAATTTTACAATGGTCTTTCATCAGTACTTGATAATTTATCATCTGATTTTATAGTGATGTGTGGGGACTGGAATCTGATCCAGGACCCTAACAATGATTGTTATAACTATGTCACGATTAATAACCCTAGAAGTAGAGATTCAGTTCTAAAACTAAAGAATGATTTTAATCTAGTAGATCCTTGGCGATTGTCTAATCCTAATATAGATAAATATACATAGCATAGGAAAATCCGATAAAAATGGAAAAATTAGTCCAAAATCTTCTAAAAATACTAATAAAGGATTCCATATATCAATGCCGATTAAGAATTAAAATACCAAGATTGAATGTATTCATAACATTTATGAAATTTGATCAAGAATTAGAAAAATGTATTCATCATAAAAACAATAAACAAGACGCATTTCAAACTAGATGGAGCAATATCATAATTTCTAGTTTCCTTATTACAAATTAAGTTTTCGTTGCCATGGAAACCATGTTTGAAATTTTACGCATCAGTAGAATACTTGTTACATGTCATTTTCATGGCTCGTTTCCATGGTAACAGCTATTATAGTCATCTGAAATTTCCTTAATTTTTGTCTTTATATCTTTCATTCTATAAATACTGCACAAGAAGTATGCTTCCGCCCGCTATTCTTTTTGTCAGTATGACCAAAATGTAGGCAAAAACATGTTATGAAGAAGCCCTTTTTAAGACCGAAAAAGCTTCTAATTTAACATGATTTTGCTCAATTTTCAGGTCAAATAATCTGAAATGTCAGGCTAACTTGATTTCTACTGCCAATTATCTTTTAGATTAAATCCTCGATCTTTAAGAAAATGTTAAAATTTGAGTGTGACCTCTTCACAATTTTATTCAAAAGGGTATAAAAATGGTTACCATGTTGACATTCTGTTCAGTGCTATTACACATAGAGTAATTTACTGGTAAATTTTTAGCTGTCCGTTATACATTTTTAAAAGATTTTTATTAGTGCATATAAAAGAGCATTATTGATTAAAAAATCACCTTAGGAGTTTTCAAGGTCAAGGACAGAATGTCAAGGTCATCTTGAATGCAATTCACAAAAATTGGCAAAATTCTGTGATTTTTCAATAATATGAGAGGCAGTTACTCATATATCATGTTGTATTGGGTAAAACAACCAAATACATAGTGATTTTGGATATACCCCCTACTTATTGACCACAGTTGCAAAAATCTCAAAATCAATGACATCTTTGATTTGTAGCTAATATTTCATGCATACATATAAGAAAATATGAGATTATCATGATTTTTGTCTAGGGCTTATTTTTAGGAGAAATGTTCTGAATTAAAAATTGTAATGTTTTTCTACCTATCGGTCCTAATTCTAGAAAGAAGTATTTTGGATACAAATATATGACAGTCAAGCCTAAAATAAGTAACAATAAATAACAACAAAAATGCAAATTTCATTGAAATTGGAACCTATATTTTGATTGACCTTGAACTTAGAGTCAATGACCTTGACAAATTTTGGAAGTGCTCAAATAAAGAATAATTTCGTCTGTTGTTCCTTCATAAAGCTTAAGCAATATAAGTTATTTAAACCATGATGACAATCAATTTGAAAAGATATAGTCATCATGTATTGAATGAAAAGTTGCCATGGCAACCATTTTTGACCTCAAAATATAGGAAAACAAAACAAGGTCCCACTTATTTTTTTCAGTGATTATATTTGTCACATGAAATCTATTTTGTTCTGACAACAGTGATGGTGCTATCAGTGGGTTTTTTTTTTTTTGCTTAAATATGGTAAAATTTGGACAAAAATATGCCTTAACTTTGACCTTATTTCATGGAAATTTTTGACTGATTTTGATTTGATAGGACTCGGCTAATTAAAAGAATTTAAAAAAAAGGGTTAATTTTTCTAAAAATAGAGGTTTTAAAGATTATAAGTTGTTAATACCAAGTAACACTTACAATTGTTTCCATGGCAACATTGATAACCAAAGATGACTTATTTGACCATTTTTGTAGTGCTATAAATAGACAGACCTCGTTTCCATGGCAACCGGAATATTTCTTTTGAAAAAAATTATTTTTGTATTCAGGGCATTATACATACCATTTATAGAGAAAATCATAAAAATCCATGACATGCTATTTTCAAAATATTTTGGTCCTTATAGAGAATTGATATTAAGTAGTAAGATATTTTGTAATTCCTGCCATATATCTATTTATCCAAACATCCTCTATTTAAACCTAACCAGCATGAATGTGTGTGTTTGTAAATGCGAGTGAAAGATTTTTATCTTATCATAAACCTGTTACAAGAGACTATTGAATGTTAAACGTCTTTAAATTCAATAGCATGTGTGTTACTGACACATTATTATAATGTACTATTATGACTTTTGCAAAATGAAAGCAAAACAATTATGTAAAACATATATGGGAGTCAGAAATATAATTAATCACCCTATTGTACAGCAACATGTAAATCTCACCATTGTAACAATTTTAAGATTTGCAAATCATTTATACTCGGATGGAATGAAGGGGCTATAGATTTGAAAATTTTTAATATTTATAATATTTTTCTCTGTCCCTGTATGAAGGAACAAAAGATTCTTTTAATCCGGATTCCAAATGCTGTCTAAAAATTGATAGAACTTCTCAATGCTTTAATCATGAGCTCGCTTCTGTCAGCATTATAAAAGAATGTAAAGACGTCTGGTGTGACTTAGGGTCAATGCAACTTATCAGTTCTATCCTTTTTGCCACACTGTAAAAAAAATTCTAGGAATCACATCGGTTGTTTAGCCGTAATTATGAGACTATTTACCCGTCTGCAGTCATAAATTTGGAATTTTGTGACGTCACGGTTACCTCATTGTCTCTTGACATGTAAACAGTTTTAAACGTTTTGAATTTTTCTCTCGCTTTAAAACTTTTAATCTTATTTTTCTTCTAAAACGAATTTCATTCGTGCTTAAACCATTTACGGATACGATCGTTTAAATAGTGATGAAATTTTTAAAATCCATAAAATCCATCAACAAATGAAAAAGTTAGGAGTTTTTCTATCGATGCCATTTTCAGATGACAATTTATGAGTGATTTGCAGTATGACAAAAAAAAAGTCTTCCGCTCGGGAAATATAATTTCTGGACAAGGTATATCGGACCATATTACCTATCTGGAACCGTGATAACGTGTAATGAGTTTTGTGTTTCAGTAAAATAAAATTGCTTTGTTTCGTAGTCGATTATGCGGGAATATTTCCACCATACCATTGTGTGTGTTCCGCTATAATCACTGTGGAGTCAACATGGCTTGGATCTACTCCATATATGTCTTGGTATTTTTTTGTTTCTTATCCCCCACGAGCAAGCGTAAGACAGCAGAAAAGAAATTCTGTCTTGTTTGTATGGTCATCTTACAGTGAGTAGTTTATTTTACACCACTATTGTGCGTTCCTTGATAAACTCTTTGTAATTCGAAAAGCAAGAGAATCGTGCAAACGTTATCCCGATACCCACATCATTTGCTACTGGCGTTGCAAATGGCCGTTCTAAGTCACACCGGTTGCATATTGGTTTGCTTGGTTTATGTGTGGTCTTTTGTATTTGATGTTTCCGTGTTGTTTTTGGTGTTTCTTGTCCATTTCATGTCTCTTGCTGTGCATGTCAATAAAGTGTTTTGGCATGAGTTGTTTTGGTGTTTTGCTGTGGGTGCAACTGAATGTTGTTTGAGATCCCCTCTTTTCTTTCATATGAAATGACGGTTATTTCAGTTTTGAGATATAAAGTATGCATTCTGTCTTAGACCATTTGAACCATCCAACCACAGAATATGCTTGTATGTTCCGAAATTGAAATAACCGAATGTGACACTTTTACCGAATTGAAGCGACGGGTCTTGAATGAAAGCAGGAGATGTTGTCTCCTTCCAATGTGATGGAGGTTTTTATTTGTTTGCTTTGGTTCCTGTTTTATCCTGATCTTGTATGCATTCGGTTACAAATTTTCTGAATTATTTTGTGCTGTGTATCCATATCTGTCATTTGTACTGCGTTTTGGAATTTTGTTTTTATCCATATTTTTCTTGCTTTTGGGAACAAATTGAAGTTCTTGAAAAACAACTCTGTGACAGGTAAATAAGAATCTAAAAACCTAATATTGATTAGTAAGTAGTACTTGCATGCACAAACGTTCAATGAGTAATGGTGGAAGCAATCTGCAGAGCGTGATTAAACATGTTGAAATATTTCCGCAAATTTCGTAAAATCTTACAACACTGATATCGGTCATTCCTCCAACTTTTAGGTAAGATATTGTTCTTTTTCCAAATAATCAAAATATATCTGTTTATAAGGAAATGAATTTTTAAAACCTAAGTCATCTTAGAATGGTTATATTTCCAAAGCACTTCCATCCCTGTTATCACAATTATTCTTATATCTAATAATGATTAATATCTTACGATTTACTACTGATACATAAAAATATCATTTTCGTCCTTTTCCTCTGTTTAGTTTGTGTAGTTATCTATTCATCCTCGGGTTTTAATAGATGTGATACTTTAGGTTAGAGTTATCCTTCTTTTTATTGTGAACACTTCCGCGTAGAAATGTAATGAAATCATAAATAAATATTTCTCAATTGAGTATAAGACACATATCTTTTATACGACAATCAACGTTATTGCAACGATTAAGCTCTTTATTATCACGTTTTCACGGAAGGAATGTTATAAAGAGATAAATATATTTCATTGAATTTTAATTATATTACTTTTGGAGAATAGACCATATGGTTACAACGATCAAACCCTTTATATTAACGTTTCAATGACAAATATCCCTTTCAAAATAATCCACTTGTATTTTCAAAGGACTCTTAAGATAGTGTTTTCCGCTACGGTATGTTCCTCCAATAATATGACGAAGTGACAGTAATTAAGGAAATTAGCGAGTGATACTATAACAATTCTAATGAATATTATCTTATTCGAAGGCTGGTACACATTCTATTAGTAAAATAACATCAATATAATTTTCTAGAGATTATTATGAGCATTGTTCATTGTACAATGAATTACATATCTACATATATAGTTTCCACACAGTTTATATGACCGATAGCAATTAATGCATTCAAATCACTAGTTATAAGACTAAAGAAATTTATGCATTCAAATGACTAGTTATAAGACTAAAGAAATTTGCATAAGAAAGAAGGGAGGGGATATCCAACGAGACCTTGTTGCAACACCAACAGCAAAACACGAAAACACCCGATATGAAAACACTAAAGATTAGCATACCAAGAGACGAAAAAGAGACACACGACACATAAACATGAAACACAAAAGATTACACATAAATCAACGAGACCTATAAGTAACCAATGCCGACTTTGGACGGCCATTTGCCACGCAAGTAGCAAATGGTATGGTCATCCTGGATTACGTGCGCACAACACTCTCACTTCTCAAATTACCCGAAGGTCTCGAAGAACGTACAAGTGTTGTTTTAAACAACCTCCTCACTGTTAGATGACCACACACATTCAAGACCGCATAATGCATGGGCCCAACAACACAGATTAATATGAAAATGGATATAAAAAGAAGACATACGTAATACACAGCCAATTGTGCCTCATATGAAATTCATGTGAAATTTACATGAACTTTACATGAAAGTTCACATGAAATTTAATGTGAAAACGAGCACGAACATGAAATTTACATAAAATTTTTCACATGAAATTCATATGAAGATTTTTACATGGATGTTATTTGAATTCAGTTTCCTATGAAGGTCACTTAGAAAAATTCATATGAAATCATGTGAAGGAAATTTATGTGAAATTCATGTGAAATATTTTTCACATGTATCTTATGTGAAATTTATATGAATTTTACATGAAATTTCATGTGAAATTTACATGATGCTCATTTCATATGAATTTCATGTGAGGCACAATTGGCTGTGTACAGACCGTGCTCTGCCGGCTGTAGCGAGCTGATGTATATGATCTCCCGAGGAGTCCGACTGACATTCAGAGAGGACAGGTGGTCTGGACCCTGTATTCTCCAAAGAGGTTTAGAGTCGTCACAGTCAGTCATAGTGCATAAGATATTCTTTCGGGTGATCTAACACTGGGAGAAACAGTTCTTTGGGGATTTTTAAACTAATGAAACCATTACTAGAAACAAAATGAGAAGATTGAAGTTCTCTTACTCTTTTCCTTCTTAGATCAGATACAGAGGTGATTTTCAAACATAGCCAAATGTATTTCAGTAGTGCCCTGGTGTTCTTATTTTTTCTATCTACTAAAATGTGTGCATTTACTCTGCAAAGAGTCCGCGACTCAAAATTTCCTGTGGGGTCGATTTTAATTTATCATCGAATATAGCTCGGACAAATGTTTAGAATATATTTTAATCTATTGCATATCATTATATCATACAATCATCACTATGTACATATATTTACATCTATATATGAAATTAAATTCGTGTGAATATGCCAAATTCTAATCAATTGGCAAATCACGAAAGAAATCAACTTTCACACAAAAGAATTTACCAAATTTAAAAGATTAAATCATTTGTCTCTATCACCCTTCACCTGGCAAGACAGAAAAAGTCAAGTCTGATTATGTTACTACATTATATATGTATATATTTTGTTTAAATTATTTCCATTGTATTGTCCAAATCTTATCTAATTCCAGAAACACTCATAATCACGACATGAATTCACTTTAAGTTCAGAACGTCGAAATGTTACACTAAAGACAGGGAAAGATGGACACATCAAAGTTGGAATACCTGAATGATATAACCAAACAATATATCCTCATCAAGAAGGACATTTTTTATCTTTGGTTTTGATTAGGGACAAATTATAGAAGTTATTGGCAGCATTTTATTCTATATTATTAAATGTATATTTAATGTATAAAAGTTTCGGGTTTCTATGGTGAGGATATAAACATGTATATTCTTGTTAGCAAAGGAGTATGAACTACAACATCTGTTATTCACCCAATTTTCAATGAGTAAAACACAATAACCAAACTTTATATTCAAGTCATATCCGGCACCCAACATTTTTAATCTTCACATCGAAAAGTGTTCTGTATTTCTGAAATACAAAGAAAGATAATTCCAATTTCCATCATAAAGTTCTTTGAAAATATTTTAAAATAAAAGTTCTTCTGTTATTTTACAGAAAGGTACGTACGGAACGGTTTAAAATTCTTCGCTTCAATCAATTCGTAGAATATCCCATATATTATCTTCCAAATATGAAAAAAATCATACAACAATAAAAAATGTATCGAGTATAATTTTGAATTTGCCATAGTTGGCAATGGTAAATGTTTGCATGAGTCTATCTCGAAAGTACTCAGAAGGAAAGGAGGGGATCTCCAACAACAATCAGAACTTTAAGGTTTCCTATGGTAACTTCATTAAGTGTCACTACACATCACTTTTATATACAATAAGATGAAACTGATTAAAATAATGCATGGACCAGACATGCACGTTTCGGATAATAAACCCTCGTCAGTGATCCTCAGTCTAAACAATGTAATATGACCAAAAGGTATGAAAACTATTATGTCCAAAAATGTACCAAAAGACGTAGCAGAATGGGTGGGATATGATGCCACAGGATCGCTCTCACCTAGTTGGCCATAATATAGACATTGCTATAAAAAATATTTACTTTTATACATTTAACGTAGAAACTTGGGCGCATCAAAACCTGACTTTGTATTATTATTGGCTACATTCATTGCAATAGGTGTTTCTATCACGCTTATACTAAAAAAGTTACGCCAAGGTTACCAAAGATACACAAGAATATAAAAAACGTTATAACAACACAATAAGACTCAGGTTCCTTGGTAAAAAGCAATAATTGGAGATTAAATTGATAAAGAAAACATCATATTGATATTTAGATTCATTCTCACAAAGAGAAAAGTATAGTCACACATGAAACGTTGTAAACGGATACGGTCAGTCTTAACAGTAATCTGTTAGAAACTTCACAATTTTAATGTCTCTGGTATAGCTTGTAACCCACAAATGGCCTTCATTGTCGAAAGCAAGATAGCGGGGATCTCTAATTCCATGTGACCGTCCGACCAGTTCTCGTATTTGCTTATCTTTGTCTATGACATAAACGCAGTCTTTCCCTTTGTCTGCAAACAAAATGTTTCCTTTTTTATCAAATGCTAATCCCGCTGGCTTTTCAAACCTTTTACCGTCTGAAGTGGTTTTCAACTTTGACACAACAGAGCCTTCTTTATTGAGCACTACTACTTTAGAAGTTCGCATGTCACTGACGTAAATTGTACCATCAGTGCTTTCTATAGCATGGTAAGTAGAGCATTCCCCAGAGCCTTTGTATATACGTTTAGTGTCAGAAACGTTTGCATCACATCTAGCTAGTATTCCAGCAATGGTACAAAGAAGGACGTTTTGGTCTGGTGTGACTGACACTCCAAAAGTATCGCAGGAGTTACTGAGTGCATATTCCCCTCCCTCAGCATGAATCTTGATCAGAGGTGCAGTACCATACGTACTGTTGAATAGATGACCACTGTCCATCACAGCGAGAGAGGTCGGTGTGTACTCTATACTCCTTCTTCTAAGGGTTTCACCTGACATGTTCACCATCACGAGTTCTTTGGACTCACATCCACCAAGCCAAACACAGCCTTCAATTGTAATAGCAATACACGATGCCCCCTTTAAAGGGGATTTGAACGTCGATATGAATATCGGTGACGTAGGCTGCAGTGTGTTTGATATTGGTGGGGGACAATTTATTTGCAATGTTTTTAAAGATTCAATCATATCCTCTACATTTCCAGGAACTAAAACAGGAGGCATGGGTAGTTCTGGTTCACTCTCTTCTTCTTGTACTAGGTTATGCTCAACTGTAAAATTGATAACCGAGGCGAAATTGTTCTTTCTTATAATGTTTTGACATTGGGAAATTCTCTCTTCGTAAAACTGTATCTTTGTATCAACTTCCCTTGTTTTGTCTTGGTATACTTGTATATGGGACTGTTTGGTACCATGAAGACTGTTTAACTTTTCCTGGTATGTCTGATCAAGTCCTCTTAAGAGACTTTTTCTTTCTGATTCCACATCCTTGGTAAGATCATGAAATGCTTTTTCATATTTTTCTCTTTCTGCAGTAATTTCCTTTTTCCTTCGTACAAGATCTGGCAAGACATATTCTTGTAAATTATCTATCTGCCCTCGCAGTAACTGCTTTTTCTCGTCAACTTTGTCTGAAAGCTGAACCATTTTATGCCCTTGATGATTTCCAGTGACACATTTGATGCATACGGGTATGGTGCATTTCTCACAATGAACGGAAGCCGGTTCCCCATGATCGGAGCAGCAAAGGATCTCGGACTCTATGTCACCTATCTGTGTCCGCAGAATTATGTTATGGTCTTTGGTAGAAGCGACTTTTCTATGACTTTTTGCACATGACATACAGAGAGTTTGTTTGCATTCAATGCAGTACCTCTGACCAGGCTCATCATTCTCACATACATTACATGGGACAACTGCTTGTGCATTTGTCACATCCTCTTGTTTTGAAAGTGACATTTCTTTGAAAAGTCGTACCTATAAAAGAACAGACATTTTGAAATAATTGTAATGTAATCATGCTATCATTCCTTGCGACGGGTGTTGCATGCAATCAGGAAACGCTGACTCTCCCCGGGCACCTGGTATCACTTCGGAATGTTGTTCATTCCGGGGTTCGCAACCGTTTCGATGGAAATTCTCGCGATTTTGCCTTGCCTTCTCGACTTTGAGGCTGAATAATGGTTAGGTACTTCTGTGATGTTTATCATTTCTGTTATAAGAAAAAAAGAAAGGAGGGGATCTCCAACGACACACGGTTGCATTAACCACAGCAAAACTACAAAACACATATGTAAAAACACAAAGCAGACATCCACAGAAAGAGACACAAGAGGGACAAGGAACACCTACTCACACCTCACAAACATGGAACTCAGAAGACCTAACATAAATCAATGAGCAACCGGTGCCGACTAAGACATACACTACTCGGATACTATTGATCTGTAATAGAATATGAATTCAGGGATATATGACGAAATATTTTCCTATTACAAAGTTGTTAGAATAATGTATATATTCATATAATAGTGTTAGGTTTAGTGTTCACTATGCCGAAATAGTAGTCAGGATTCTGGCACATAGTGCACGACCCGAAGTGAACACAAAACCTAACAATATTGTTATTATTATGTTAACTGTTTTAGATAGTTTACATCCATTGATTCACTTCATACTGCGTCTGACAAACACTTATTTTTTCACAGACTGCTTTTTGAAAGTCTTTGCTTTCTTCTACCATCATTACGCACAGAGGAACACTTTTTTTAATGGTATCTGATCTTTGATAATGTACAGCAACAAATTTGTATACCTGGTATTCCCTTCATAGAAAACGTTTTCAAGATATATGTTATGTGAACATTGATTGCACGAGTTACCTCTCTTTAAAAAAAGCCTGTGTTACAGACAAACATATTCTGGAGATACCCCTCTTTGACTGTAAAAGATCTATATAGTGTGGTCGTTTAGTATAGGCAAAATTAAACAAGAAACGTTTTTATGTTTGTCCCCCTTCTTGTCTGCTATCACCTCCTACTTTACTTTCATTAATATGTCTGTCTGTTTGTCTTTGATATTCCGTCGCAATAGAGACGAGTTCTGGATTAAAAAATAAACTGCAGCGCCCTATGGGTGCAACGATGATATCAGCAGCACAGGAAACTTAACAAGTCCGGGTTGTCAATCGGTAAATGTGACTAGCTTATTCAACAGACCACAAAGAAGACCTCGAAGTCATGGCATTCGTAAATACAATAGGCTTTAGATAAATAGTTTCTCCTTCGATGGCTTGGCCCCATTTTTGAATGAGCCTCTATGCCTGCATTATATTCGTATCAAATTATACTCTGTTCCTATACGGACGGTACACGAAATCTACGAATATACGAAGGACCTCACATTTACCGATACACGTTCCCCAGAATACAGACTTCAAGGAGTCATCTTGGACATCTACTTTTTGTTTATTTCAAGCAGTTAGATCGAATAAATTGGAGAAGAAAACAAACTGTCCATTCATTACGTAGGAATTTTTAACAAAGGTATTGATAAATTGAATCTTGGTCAAATTTTGAATCACAAAAAATCCCACCATATTTCAAAAGAAAAGAAACTCCTTTTATTTCCTATAGCTACACACCAACAGTTGCATCTAAAAGTTACAATTACAAACGATTCTTGCAGTGTATTGATTTAAGTAATCCCTCACTACATCCACTTCCTTGCGAATGTTTTTCATCGGATTTCAACTACTCTCCTTGTGGACACGTTATTACTGATGACCTTAGTATAGTCAAGAACGACATGTTGAGAGAAATGTTAACAAGAGGCCCAAGAGGGCCACATCGCTCAACTGAGAGCCATATTCACTTTTAGGATATCAAACAAGATTGAGGCATTTTATAACTTTTGATAGCAAAGGAAGTACTTGCAGCAGATGAAAAGCCTTCCTTTAATTGTATCAAATAATGTTCTGGATTGTCTAAGATGCTAAAATTATGAACTTTAAAAATGTGGAAAGTTTGCACTTTAGTTTAAACATCCTGAAATATATAAGAGTCAGGTGAGTAGGTATGAAGTTTCAGTGTCACTGTCAAGGTATATTGTGTATAATAATGGCCTATTACAATGAACAAAGGTTAGTGACTCCTGTATTAGGCTATTGTACGTCAACATCAACCACATCGTACATCTGTATAACTATTAGTTTGAAATTTTTTTATCAAAGAGTAGCATCTTTTGTAAAAGTAAGTCAACTACTACAGAATTGAAGTTAATCTGTAAATCATCACTATGATGTTCCACTGCGAGATATATTCAATTACTGTATTTGTAGAAGTTGAAGATGAAAGTCTGAATAAAAACACAAGTAACACAAAGCAAATGGCAAAAAAAAAAACTCCAATGTTTATTCTATCCAATAAGTGTTGATATATGAACAGGTTTTCCTGCTTATGTCTGACTTTGATTTTGAAAATCAGTAGCATATTGGAATAAACTGAGACCTCCAGAGTGGCAATAAGCTTTTTATATGATCATCCATTGTGGCTTTGATCTCTGACCTAGAAATTCAATAGGTGTCATTTTGTCATCATGGAAATCTTACATGCAAAGTATGGTGAAGATCAGAGGTAACCTGTGACCTATAGAGTGTCCACTAGGCTTTCCTATTGTTACACAATGAGACCTTGACCTTAAAAATCAATAGATGTGTTTTTCTCAGTATGTAGAACTTACAAACAAAATGACATGACCTTTTTCTAAGACCCTGGGGGCAAGGGGCTCAAACAAAATATCAGATGAACAACTACACCATAGACCAAACTGAATACAAAAAGAATCAGGTTTCCATCATTTATGGTTTCAGAGGAGTTGCATTCACAAAAATTGTTTACAGACAGACAGACACCAGACTGACGGACGGACGCCGCACAACATGGTATCGCATAAGCTCGACTCGCCTTTGACCAGTAGAGCTAAAAAGTAGGTCAAAGTTAAAGATCATGGTCACGAAATCAAAATTTTTTGGTACAAATGAAAAGGTTTTGTTACAAGGAATACACATGTGAGATATAAAATTGTTTTTGGAAAAAAACGAATCTCCCCCCCCCCCCCCCACATTAGAGGTACTAAGTGACCTTGAACTTGATCATATGACCTTTGGTCAAGATGATGTGAAACCTTTGGGTCATAAGCAACAACATATCAAAATATAAAAGGGATCCCTTGAACGGTTCAAGAGATATGGCCCGGACACAATTTGTGGCAGACGGACAGATGACTGCAAAGGCAAAAACAATATGTCTCCTCCCGTTGGGGGGAGATATAAATATGAAAGCCCTACCACTTACCATTCAAAACTTACGACCAAAGTTAAAGATTTTCTGACTGACCATACGTAACCTAACCCCCTTCCCCAAAAAGTAAACAAAAAAACAGGTTACGTATGCAGGAAATTGGAAAGGGGGGTTCGTCCAACTTGAACAGTTTCCCTCTGCACCAAACATCAACTTCTGGATTCATCCATGATAGGGGGATATTTTGTTTAAATTCAGGTATACCTGCTTTAATCATGATTAAATAGAGTTATCGGGAAGGCAAACTTGCGCAATAGGACCAAGCCCCGTCCACTTAGACTTCGATGAGCCATTCTTAAAATCAATGGGCCACCTTCTTCACGAAAGGGCCATTCCAAAAATGCTTAATTTTCGAAAAGCTTATTTGCATATAATTTATGCACAATACATCAGATGTTAGCACATTTTTAGTCGTGAAATTCCCAATTTTACCATTTCCAATGAATAATCCAAGGGGAAACTTTCAGCCACCTATCCTGTATTTTTCGTGCCCATGTATGGTCAGCTTCATGTTCAGCTTTGTTGATATTAGAGAAGAGGGAAGGGGGATTGACTGCAATTGACATTCCTGTACAAATTTATTACTTCAATTTGAACCAATTGACTGACCACTTAAAATGACATAATTCTAGGGACGAACGCATACACAACAAAGGAGGGGATCTCCAACAACACCAGGTTGTAGCACCCACAGCAAAACCCTAAAACACTCAATGCAAAAACACAAAGCAGACAAGCACGGAAATAGACGCATAAGGGACAAGGAACGTCAACGCACATCACAGACACATCAAACACAAAGGACTAACATAAACCAACGAGACCAATGGGCAACCGGTGCCGACTGAGGACGGCCATCTGCCGAAGAAATAGCAGAAGGATAGATTATCCTGGATTACGTGTGCACAACCCTCCCACTTTTCCGATTACCCAAAGGTCTCGAAGAAGTCTTTACTAGTTTGTGAAAGCGAAAACCTTGTCCTAAAAGTTTCTTGGTAATTTGTAAATTTCTACTATGATAATCCAAAACATCATTACATGCTCTAGCATACCGGATGAGCTGTGAAATATAGATACCATAGGACGGTTATCTAGGAACATCACCGTCAAGCCAGGGGAAATTTACTATGTTAAATCCAAAATCATCTCTTTTGTCATACACACTTGTATGGATCTCTCCATTAACAATTTTGATATTAAGGTCCAAAAATGGTGTTTCTGTGCTTGAAACGTTTGCCTTGTTTAGAATCAATTCTTGTGGATAAATAACATTTTTATACTTTTCAAAAACAGGATTGTCGAAAGTAAGAATATCATCCAGGTACCTAGAAGTACCAATGAAGCATTTCACATCATCATTTTTTCTTTGCTTTTGTAGATTTTGGATAAATTCCTTTACATACGTGTATAAAAATAAATTTGCAAGAAGAGGTGCACAATTAGTACCCATTGGAATCCCTACAACCTGCTTGTAGAGTTTCTCATCAAATCTTCCATACATATTGTCCAAAAGGCAATACAAAGGTCACCACATGTCCATGATTTGTATGATTTGTAATCTGTGGCGGAAAAGAAACCCTTCGATTCAGAAGTACAAATATAAGTTTTCCCCTCTCGAACAAAACACCATTTAATGAGTTTGGACAGTCGAACATTTATTTTTTCATGAGGAAGCGTGGTGTACATATTAGAAAAGTCGTATGAAGATATCGTATTTGCTTCAAAATTTCTTGATTCATATTGTCAATCACATCCCCTGAATTTTTAATAGACCAAAAGAAGTTTACGCCATTCCTGTTCATGACAGTTTCACAGTATTTTGCCACGTGTTCCTTTATAGCCATGAGTGCTGACGTCAGATTTCTAGACAAAATTGTAGTTGAGCAGTTCCTAGAATTAACAATGTATCGAAACTTGTAAGGAGACTTGTGAAGTTTTGGTATACAGTATATTGTAGGGAAGTCCAATTTATAAATAGGGATGTTAAAAGAAGAAATTTCACTGCTATGTTTGTTAAAAATATTGGGAACACCTTCGTTGCTTTCGATATAAGTATTAGTAGAGGAAAATTCCGAAAGTAAAGTTGATATGTAGTGGCGTTTTCAAATAATTATGGTGTTGTTGGCTGCTTTGTCTGCAGGCGCGAATACATGTTTTTAATGTAAATTACGTAACTTGGATTTGAAATATCTTTCAGATTTCGAAATTGGATTTTCAAAAAGATGAGGATTTTTGTGGTAGTTATCTATTCGAATATCGGTAATATCCAAAATGAGGGGTTTCCAGTCATTCAGAGAATGCGATTCGACTCCTTCCGATTTACACCATCGTTTGGTATAGTTATCTAAAGCTTCCTTTAGCACTTCGCGACATTTAATAAAATCTATCTTGGATGAGATTCTATATTTAGGTCCTTTTTAGAAGACCACGGAGCTGCCTGTCTTTGATAATTGAAAATCACCTGTAATAATATGACCAGCTTGTTTAAATAGATATTCAGACATTGCACATTCTCAAGAAGCAGGACATGATTCAAGAATTTTAGGATCTTGTGTAACTTTGTTGTAGTTAAAAACGAAATTTCGAATAGGTCACAAGTACCTTTACGTCGATAAGATACGTAAGTGCAGGTTGGAGATTTAAATCTCAGATGCTGTGAGAGAATAAGAAAGAATGTTGGAGAAAAATCAATATTGTATATATATTCGAGTGAACGGAGCAGAAGAATTTTGTGTTTCTGACTGGCCATGTACAGTAAGCTGTGGTCCACACGTTACTTCTATTGTGTAGATGTACATTACAACGTAAATACAAGTAAAGAACTTTTAGATAGATTTGAAAACCAAACATGGGCATTGTAGAATAATGCGCACCAGGGCGCAGCGAACTGCCGATTTTATGGGCCAATTTTTATCATAATGGGACTATGGCGCAGGGCGCGTGGCCTTCTCAATCACTGTAATAATGTATCTTACTACTCTTTTATCCTCAAACAGATTAACAATCCCTATTTTCCGTCCATCCCTCTGAACCTTTTCCTTTACTTTTTGTCAAGAGAGAATTGTTAAAAAAAGGGTCCCAAATACAGACAAAGTATGTCCTTTACATGGTTTGACAGTAAGTGTTTTGAATATACTTCCCTGACATTGTCGCCATAGCACTTTCTATATAGACATAACGTCAGACAGTGCATGAATTTTATATATTTTCATTTCCATGCTTCATAAACATCGACGGCGGGTGCGGCTAGCCAACAGGGGATGCTTACTCCTCCCGGGCACCTGGTCCCACCTCTGGCTTGCCAGGGGTCCGTCGATGCTTAATTTTTGCTCTATTGTGAGTGCTGTTGAGATTATCGTCAGGATCTTCTTTACTTCATGGAACTAAAATGTCAAAATTATCATGGACTCTTGTGAGGAATATGCAAGACGTTGGGCAAAGAAAGAGGATGTACAGCTCGACACCCTTTCCGAATGGATAAAATCAATCAGAGGGTTACTTTTATCTAGAATTAACCGATTAAAATCAACTGTGAACACCAGATTCGAGTCTATATTTAAAGACCTGATGTTATCACAGAGCTTACCTACCTCCAAGAACATTATGTCATCACACCAGCAGACAAAGCCTCAAATAACTACACATTTACCTGCAAAAAGTACTATTTCAATAGTCTAGTTAAAGAGTTAGGTTTTAATTCGACACCTGGAAACCCCACTTACACTCCAACAAACCCTTCTGCCTCCGAAATAATAGATAACCACAAATCAGCTCTTGCTTCCTTTGGCTTCGTCACTAACAATTTAGATTTAGATTTACCATACTTATACTGCATACCGAAAATGCACAGGAATCCGTACAAACAACGTTTCATCGCTGGTTCCTCAAAATGTTCTACAAAATCTGTTTCGATCGTACTCACCAAAGTCTTATCTGAAATCGAATCTGGGCTTCAAAAATATTGTTCGACAGTACATTCTAACAGTGGTATCAACCAGGTGTAGATTTTCAAGAATTCGAAGGAACTCTTAGAACATCTGAAATCCACTCATTTTAGTAGAGTCCATTCGATCAAAGCCTTTGATCTTTCGACACTTTACATTACAATCCCACATTCTAAATTGAAAGAAAGACTCGCAAAAATTATAAGTAATGCGTTGACAAGTAAGAACGGTAATCGCAAATACAAATTTATTGTTGTTAACTATGACAAAACCTATTTGTAAAAGAAAAGTCCGATTCTGAAAATAAGTACACTGAAACCGATATTATTCAGATGTTTAACTTTCTGATCGACAACATTTTTGTGGTGTTTGGAGGATAGGTCTTCCAGCAAATCGTCGGAATTCCAAAGGGGACCAATTGTGCCCCACTAATTGCCGACATTTTCCTTTACTCGAACGAAGCTGAATTCATTCAATCTTGGGTCTATGAAGGGAAAATAAACTTAGCGTCTGATTTCAACTTCACTTACAGCTACATAGACGATATGTTGTCCATCAATAATCCAAGATTGGCGGATTACCTGAGCAGTATCTATCCTCTGGAGCTTGAAGTCAAAGAAACTACAGAGACAAATAATTCAGCATCCTATTTGGACATAATGTTGTCCTACGACACTGATGGTCACATGAACACCTCACTCTATGACAAACGTGACGACTTCAATTTCAGCATTACAAACTTTCCTTTTCTGAGTAGCAACATCCCTTCATCGCCTGCTTATGGCGTGTTCATATCTCAGTTGATACGCTATGCAAGAGCAAGTACAAAATAAACTGGTATTGTTCTGAGAGCTAGGCGTCTTTCGGATAAGCTTCTCAGTCAGGGATATGTTTGTGACAGACTAACATCGTCACTGAGGAAGTTCTACGGTCGATATGGGGAACTCGTCATACACTATGATGTCCCACTCTCCAGAATGGTGGATGATATTCTGTCATAGACCATTTGAACCATCCAACCAAATATTGAACTCTATGCCTTCCGAAATGGAAGTAATCGGATGTGACAGTTCTACCGAATTGAAGCGGCGGTTGTTGCATGCAAGCAGGAGATGCTTACTCTTCCTGGGCACCTGGTCTCACTTCCATATCGGGAGTTCGCTTCTTTTCATGTGGTGGAGGTTTTTGTTTGTTTGCTTTGGTTTCTGTTTTATCCTGATTTTGTATGCCTTCTGTTTCTGATTTTCTGAATTATCGATTTTGTGTTGTATACAGGGATATGGTCATTATCCATATTTGTCGTAAGTCCATTCTTTATATCATAAACTTACCATATAATCATGAAATAATTTTCGTTCATGCTATTTAAATATGTGTTATTATCGTTTTATATGTAAGGATTCTACGCTGTGAGCGTTGTGTGTACTTTGACGTAACAGCCCGGATGTGAATTTTTTTTCCCCGACTGACCTTTGACACGGGATGACGTCAAAGTGTGTAATAGGACTATTGAACCAATAAAATCTGTAACACAATATATATGGCGACTTTGTTTACCATAGATACAGAAATAAAACAGAGAAAATAACCATTAAATAGGGAAATTGTTATGAAATATGCATGTATGGAAAAAGTCAACATCTTAAAAATAAAATCAGAGTATGTTTCATAGCGTATGTGGCCAAGTTATTTCGACGTACGAAAATAAGTACACAAAGCCAAACTAGCTTGTCTCTTTTTAAAAAAACATAAAAAATCTAAAATTTGATATTTTGTCAGAATTCTTTCCCAGTTTCATTTGAAACGATCAATTGAAGAAGAAAAAGAGGGAAAAAACTGAAAAAGGGAAAAAAAATTGTTGAGGTTGGGTTTAAACCCACTCCACATGGGTCCATTTGGCATGGAAAACATACATTATACCTATGTTCAATCTTAAAAACATCTCTTAAAAATCCAAAAGTGGATATCTTGACAAAATTCTTTCACTTGTAGGGAACCATGAGTACCTCATACCTACAAAATTTCATGATAATCTGAAGAGTGATTATAGAAAATAAGCAGAAAATGTATGAAAATCACCCCCTTCCTTTTTACATAAAAAAATCATAAAATATCAAAAAATTGAAAATTAAGCATAAACTACATATCAAAGCATTAAGTAAGTTAAATATGATAAATATGCAGTAAATGAGTATGTAAAATCATACACTTATTGAGTTATTTAAAGAAATAGTGCAAAAATGTGTATTCCTGTCTAAGTCCTAAAAAACGGCAAAAAACGCGTCAAAAATTTGACTTCGAAGTGGAACCAAAAATAACAACATTTCTTAAGACATCTCTCTACATCATTATGATGCTTTCGGTTTGCCGACACATGCTTCGTTTATTCAAACTTTATACTACCTTCTTTTCCCTCAAAAGTACATTATTTTCATTTGAGGCCCTATCCAAGGTTATTGTTTCAATTTTGATATCATTTTAGTGTTATATGTTAACAAAAGGTGTAACGTCATCTACAAAGAACTGATATTTGATTTATTTTACGAAAACATCTCGGTGCTATCGTTTAAAGCATAAGGACTCCGAATTATTGGGGTGTTGCTTAACTTTTGTCTGTGTGTATATTTTCATAAGTAAGCATTTCATTTTCATTTTCTCTGTTTCATTTCCTGAAATTGAGCATTACTTATAGATTGAATATATTTCCGAGATTTATACGTTTCTTTATTCTTTTGATATTTTCAGTATCTACGCTAATCCTTTGACCTAACGTAAATGTCGAAAAAAAATCTGATGTAATCTGATAATTATGACCATGATTACTTCAATTTTATTTGAGCGTGATTAGTGTAAATAGAGTACATTTACCTTTATACGATACCTTCGTTTGATAAGAAGATCATCTACATTGTAGGAGAAAAAAAACATGTATCGTATTAAGAGGGAAAGGTGTCCGGCTCGGCAATCTGGGACGATTAGTTTTTATTTAAAAAATCGGGAAAATAAAAATTTTGTATAAATAGGAGAGGTCCAGGGTTGGGCGGGGGAGGGGTGTGGTGTGATGGTTTCGGTTCTAAACGACTCCACCTATACCCGCACATTGGACGGTCCATCCAATTTTTCCTTTTTTTCAAATTTTCCTTCTTATTTTTTTCATTTTACTTTTTGTTTGGTTGATTCCCGTGTTTAATCGTAATATCAACTGAGTCAAATGCACGAATTACGTCTAAATTCTGAAATGATGATAACTGTTATTTATTCAAATTAATTTTACAATTTTACAATTTTTCGTAAGCATGTTGATTATAAATTTGCCAACAAGACATACAACGTTATGCCTCGACGTAACGTATCGCGACGTGGGGGTAGGGGTAACCCAAATGGCGCTAACTCGGTAAAAACAATAAGTTCGATTTCCCTGAAATTTGCACAGATTTAAGATAGATGATAAGTCTCTTTTCCATTAGTTTTTTATCGAAATTAAATGATACGTTTTTCATGAGCTATGTTAATAATGTCGAAGGGTTCCAACTCTCTACCTTCTTGAAGAAAATTCCAAATCAATTTACATGCACAAGACAAGTGTTTCGAATATCAAATTCTCATCAGTGATGCTTTCAGCGGCGCCACCATAAATAGTTTCAGTAGCGCCCTCTTTAATTTTTTGAAGATAGATTTTTACATTTACATTACAGAGAACGCGCGGCTCCAAATTTCCTGTAGGGTCAATTCAGTAGCATATCCAAATAAAATCTATGTTCAAAATAGCATTGGAGGGATGGTGATAAGATGTTAAACTCCTTTAATTTCGATGATATTTATCGATGAAATGGCTAGTATCCGAAATAGCAACAAAATATATTTTATGTCTCATTGATATAAGGCCAAAACAAAGCTTCTGTCAGGAGACAGAGCTGGAAAGAAGTCATTAATACACTCACTTGACAAACATCAGGCCACGGGGAACGATTTTAACTGCTCCACACTGCAACGTGAAATAAATGTCTATATTTATAATGTCGAAGGATTCCAACTCTCTACCTTCTTGAAATGTGACAAGTTTCGGAACTTCAGAAAGGTACATGTTTATATCAAAACATCAAAACATCAAAATTTTACTAAAAAAGAAAGATGTATGTATTATTTTTGAAATGCAAAGCTGATACTTAATAAATTTGCAGGCTCATTGAATTTCTGAGAACAAATTTCGGTACAAAGTCGCCATTTTCTGCATTGAAAGGGGGACAGAATTTGGAGATTTTGAATTGCGACTCACGCAAAATCTTTCTAAGCAAACATGCCTGACATCATAGTTAATTAATATTGCAACTATGAAGAAAATTGATTGTAGGGATTATGATGAGACTACCACCTTAAAGAACAACTGAAATCCACTCGTTTTAGTAGAGTACATCTGATCAAAGCTTTTGATTTTTCGACACTTTACACTACAATCCCACATTCTAAATTGAAAGAAATACTCGCAAAAATTTTAAGTAATGCGGTTGCAAGTAAGAACGGCAATCGCAAATCACAGTTACATTTCTAACAATAAATATTAAAAGAAAATGAGAAAAAAAAATGAATACGAAAAACAAATTCTTTTTCCTAGGTCCCACTTTGAACCTACTACCCTTGGGTCCATACATATGTACACTCTAAAAAATTCTTTAAAAATACAAAAGTGCATATTTTGACAAAACATTTTTCACAGATGTATTTCTTAAAAGAAATATCAAAAAGTATATAAGCAATTTCCGGGAGAAGTTGAAAATATTAAAAAAGACCACCACCCCCCCTTCTTTTTTTTGCAGTAAAAAAGTCATTAGATTTGGAAATTCTTTCGCATAAGGATTCCTCTAGTTTATCATGGCTAAAATGAACTAAATTGGGGCTGAAAAGAAATCTTAATTTTTGAATTTCAATAACTAAGTCGAAAAAGACGTCAAAAACGCGTCAAAAATTAGTTATCGGATTTCAACGAAATGAACAAACTTGAATAATACATCCTTCCTGATCACTCAGTTGCCATTAGTTTTTTCAATTCATGCAGCGATTCTGGAGGAGAAAAATTTTTAAGAGGGGCACCTTCTGGGGCCTATTTGATCCCGCCCTGGATCCACCCTTGAAAAGATTTAGCCAAAATGAAAAAAAAATTGGTAAAGGACCTTTAGTCCTTCATGCATACCACGTTTCATCATAATCCTCCAAGCGGTTCCGGAGGAGAAGTCGAAATGTGAAAAGTTAAAGGACGGACGACGGACAAACCTGTATGACAATAGCTCACTCTAAGGCATACGAAATACAGTCCATGCTCTGTCGGCTGTAGCGAGTTAGTGAATGCGATCACCCGGGGAGTCCGACTGACATTCACAGAGAAAGAGTGGCGAGAGCCCTGTCTTCTCTAAAGAGGTTTGAACAGGGCCCGTCATGGAGTCCTGCCGTCACAGTCAGAAGAGTACAATTCTTAAACATGTGCTGGTACAAGGCTGTAGATTCCTTCAGTACCAGCAGGTGTCCTTCTGGATTTAAATAACCTAGTCGAAAAAGACGTCAAAAACGCGTCAAAAATTAGTTATCAGATTTCAACGAAATGAACAAACTTGAATAATACATCCTTCCTGATCACTCAGTTGCCATTAGTTTTTTCAATTCATGCAGCGATTCTGGAGGAGAAAAATTTTTAAGAGGGGCACCTTCTGGGGCCTATTTGATCCCGCCCTGGATCCACCCTTGAAAAGATTTAGCCAAAATGAAAAAAAAATTGGTAAAGGACCTTTAGTCCTTCATGCATACCACGTTTCATCATAATCCTCCAAGCGGTTCCGGAGGAGAAGTCGAAATGTGAAAAGTTAAAGGACGGACGACGGACAAACCTGTATGACAATAGCTCACTCTGAGGCATACGAAATACAGTCCATGCTCTGTCGGCTGTAGCGAGTTCGTGAATGCGATCACCCGGGGAGTCCGACTGACATTCACAGAGAACGAGTGGTGGGAGCCCTGTCTTCTCTAAAGAGGTTTGAACGGGGCCCGTCATGGAGTCCTGTCGTCACAGTCAGTAGAGTACAATTCTTAAACATGTGCTGGTACAAGGCTGTAGATTCCTTCAGTACCAGCAAGTGTCCTTATTGTGACGAATAATCATATCCATGGTATAAAAGACGTTCGATCATTCTAACATAATTCCGATGGTAATTCTGTCTATCTCTTATCCCTTTTATTTTGTTAATTATGTCACCATAAAATGCAGGTTATGAAATACTAGGGCTAGGTATCGAAACCAAATTTAGGATACGATACAATACAGATATCCTGTATATCTTATCTAATTTCATATCTTGTAAAACGCATTAACTAACAATTTTACTCACTAATACCTCAGTGATTTGGAAGGCCACGTGCCCTGCGACATAGTCTGATAAAAATGGCCTATAAAATCGGCAACTCGCTGCGCCCTGGTCTACATTATTCTACGATGTCCATGTTTTGTTTTCAAATTTATGTAAAAGTCATGTACTCGTATTTACGTTGTAACATTGATCTACACCAGTAGCAGTAACGTGTGGAACACGGCCAGTCAGAAACACAAAATTCTTTTACTTCGTTCATTTGAATTATGATACAATATTGATATTTCTTCGACATTCGTTCTGCGCCTTAGATTTAAATCTTCAATGTCCACTTACGTATTTTATTGATGTAAAGGTACTTATGTATGCGTTCGTCCGTAAAATTATCAACCCTCCCCCTCTTCTCTAATATCAATAAATCTAAACATGAAGCTGCCCATATGTGGACACGAAAAATACAGGATAGGTTGCTGAAAGTTTGATCTTGGCTGTTTTGTGATATGTCTGAAAATCATTCATTGTAAATGGTAAAATTTGGAATGTCATGACTAAAAATGTTCTTACATATGATGTATTATACATACGTTGTATGCGAAGCTTTTCGAAAATTTATCCTTTTTGGAATTGCCCCTTCGTGAAGAAAGATGGCCAATTAATTTTGAGAATGGCCCACTAAATTCCAATAGTCCCATTGAGCAAATTTGCCTTCCCGATCACTGAAAATTACCCCTCCCCCAACACAAACTCAAACGGGTTCCTGAAGATTCTGTCCAACATGTATTTTCGCACCTTTTTTTTCTTTATAAATTATCTTATTTACGATTACATTCCCTAATGGGTCTTTTACTTATGTTATCGTTCTATTTCTTTTTTTTTTGCCTGAAGTCATAGATCAATTCTTTTTTTAACTCAGTCGCAAGTTTCCCATCAACCCTTTTCAGAAATTTCAGAAATGTGTTTTACAGAAAACAAACACATTTAGACAGTACGTATTCGAAAATCTCTGGATTATTCTAATATTTCCTTAATCATTGTTGTAACTCGTAGACTTCGAATTATTTAGTGATATGAATAACCAGCATGAAAGGCAAGCATGATAGATAAAATCAAGAACATATCTGCCTTTTGCAAACAAAAATTATGATCAAACATACATTTTCATGCAAATACTCGAGATTTCGATAAATATATACTCGTATCGATGACCAATATCAATACGTACCGGTATATCGATATATTGACCCAGCCCTACGGGCCACCATACATTTTTTTCAAACTTGTTATGGCGTACATAGAATGACAAATATGGATAATGACCATATCCCTTTATTATTCATAATTAAACCGTATTTAGTCTTTAAATTCAAATTTAAAATCCACTATTTAACCGTGTTAATCGTCCTCAGAACTCTTTCTCTATGTGTTTTTATATAATTTCCTTCTCAAAAATGAATAAGGAACAGATAGATGTCCACATATCTGTAATTTGAAAGGGGTAGGTTCACTAACTCCCAAAAACTGCCCTAAATTTTTGCTAAATTATTTTGATGAAATTTATGATACATTATCTCTTATATTTATCTCAAATACCTGCCGAAATATAAAGTAAATATTTTTCATTGTCAGAACGTCACGTGCGCTAGTTATGACGTCATATTTACGTCAATTGCTCTGCATAACGAAAATGAAGGAAAATCGCCATATGTTTTGCATAAATCTTTAAAGTTAGTAGAGGCGCCAACCCTCACCCAACATAAGATTTATGTAGATCGATAGATAAATTGCAAATTTAAATTTTTATATAAAAATTATTTTTGAGTAGGGCTGGCGCCATACTTATTCTAAATTTTACTTCTTACGATTTTTCAACATTTTACGACTTAAAGCCGATTTTGAAGCCATATCTTTCGGTTATTGCACGTCAATTAAAATATTCATTTGGTATTTCAAACAACCACAAATTTAACTTCCTTGATACGAAATACAATCAAAATAACATTCTAAAAGATTTTCCATGTTACCGAACCTGCTCCTTTGTATTTAAGTAGTCATTTCCTCACCGGAAGTTCGTACCAGACATGCACATTTCGGGTACTTAACCCTCGTCAGTGATCCTCAAATCTAAACAAAGTAATATGCAAAATAAGTATGAAAGTTACTATGTCGAAAAAAGCATACCGAAAGACGTAGCAGGATGGGTGGGATATGATGCTACAGGACCCACGTTTTAGAAATTTCAAGAAATTTTGATAACAGAAATTTTAGAATGCGTTGAAGAAACGACCAACCGAAATTGATCGAACTTGGCTACATGTGCCCTCGGGGACTCGTGGTCCACCAGCAGTGACAGTCACCAAGTGGTATAAATGTTAAACTCTTCAAACTGAATAGCATAATTTAAGAACAGATAAATTGGCAACATTGACCAGACATGCACATTTCGGGTACTCAACCCTCGTCAGTGATCCTCGAATCTAAACAATGTAACATGTCAAACAAGTATGAAAGATACTATGACGAAAAAAGGGCACCGAAAGGCGTAGTAGGATGGGTGGATGTTAAAACACAAAATGTCTGTGTTGCAATAACTTCAAGGACATTAAAAAATTCTTTAAAAATACAAAAGTGCATATTTTGACAAAACATTTTTCACAGATGTATTTCTTAAAAGAAATATCAAAAAGTATATAAGCAATTTCCGGGAGAAGTTGAAAATATTAAAAAAGACCACCACCCCCCCCTTCTTTTTTTTGCAGTAAAAAAGTCATTAGATTTGGAAATTCTTTCGCATAAGGATTCCTCTAGTTTATCATGGCTAAAATGAACTAAATTGGGGCTGAAAAGAAATCTTAATTTTTGAATTTCAATAACTAAGTCGAAAAAGACGTCAAAAACGCGTCAAAAATTAGTTATCGGATTTCAACGAAATGAACAAACTTGAATAATACATCCTTCCTGATCACTCAGTTGCCATTAGTTTTTTCAATTCATGCAGCGATTCTGGAGGAGAAAAATTTTTAAGAGGGGCACCTTCTGGGGCCTATTTGATCCCGCCCTGGATCCACCCTTGAAAAGATTTAGCCAAAATGAAAAAAAAATTGGTAAAGGACCTTTAGTCCTTCATGCATACCACGTTTCATCATAATCCTCCAAGCGGTTCCGGAGGAGAAGTCGAAATGTGAAAAGTTAAAGGACGGACGACGGACAAACCTGTATGACAATAGCTCACTCTAAGGCATACGAAATACAGTCCATGCTCTGTCGGCTGTAGCGAGTTAGTGAATGCGATCACCCGGGGAGTCCGACTGACATTCACAGAGAAAGAGTGGCGAGAGCCCTGTCTTCTCTAAAGAGGTTTGAACAGGGCCCGTCATGGAGTCCTGCCGTCACAGTCAGAAGAGTACAATTCTTAAACATGTGCTGGTACAAGGCTGTAGATTCCTTCAGTACCAGCAGGTGTCCTTCTGGATTTAAATAACCTAGTCGAAAAAGACGTCAAAAACGCGTCAAAAATTAGTTATCAGATTTCAACGAAATGAACAAACTTGAATAATACATCCTTCCTGATCACTCAGTTGCCATTAGTTTTTTCAATTCATGCAGCGATTCTGGAGGAGAAAAATTTTTAAGAGGGGCACCTTCTGGGGCCTATTTGATCCCGCCCTGGATCCACCCTTGAAAAGATTTAGCCAAAATGAAAAAAAAATTGGTAAAGGACCTTTAGTCCTTCATGCATACCACGTTTCATCATAATCCTCCAAGCGGTTCCGGAGGAGAAGTCGAAATGTGAAAAGTTAAAGGACGGACGACGGACAAACCTGTATGACAATAGCTCACTCTGAGGCATACGAAATACAGTCCATGCTCTGTCGGCTGTAGCGAGTTCGTGAATGCGATCACCCGGGGAGTCCGACTGACATTCACAGAGAACGAGTGGTGGGAGCCCTGTCTTCTCTAAAGAGGTTTGAACGGGGCCCGTCATGGAGTCCTGTCGTCACAGTCAGTAGAGTACAATTCTTAAACATGTGCTGGTACAAGGCTGTAGATTCCTTCAGTACCAGCAAGTGTCCTTATTGTGACGAATAATCATATCCATGGTATAAAAGACGTTCGATCATTCTAACATAATTCCGATGGTAATTCTGTCTATCTCTTATCCCTTTTATTTTGTTAATTATGTCACCATAAAATGCAGGTTATGAAATACTAGGGCTAGGTATCGAAACCAAATTTAGGATACGATACAATACAGATATCCTGTATATCTTATCTAATTTCATATCTTGTAAAACGCATTAACTAACAATTTTACTCACTAATACCTCAGTGATTTGGAAGGCCACGTGCCCTGCGACATAGTCTGATAAAAATGGCCTATAAAATCGGCAACTCGCTGCGCCCTGGTCTACATTATTCTACGATGTCCATGTTTTGTTTTCAAATTTATGTAAAAGTCATGTACTCGTATTTACGTTGTAACATTGATCTACACCAGTAGCAGTAACGTGTGGAACACGGCCAGTCAGAAACACAAAATTCTTTTACTTCGTTCATTTGAATTATGATACAATATTGATATTTCTTCGACATTCGTTCTGCGCCTTAGATTTAAATCTTCAATGTCCACTTACGTATTTTATTGATGTAAAGGTACTTATGTATGCGTTCGTCCGTAAAATTATCAACCCTCCCCCTCTTCTCTAATATCAATAAATCTAAACATGAAGCTGCCCATATGTGGACACGAAAAATACAGGATAGGTTGCTGAAAGTTTGATCTTGGCTGTTTTGTGATATGTCTGAAAATCATTCATTGTAAATGGTAAAATTTGGAATGTCATGACTAAAAATGTTCTTACATATGATGTATTATACATACGTTGTATGCGAAGCTTTTCGAAAATTTATCCTTTTTGGAATTGCCCCTTCGTGAAGAAAGATGGCCAATTAATTTTGAGAATGGCCCACTAAATTCCAATAGTCCCATTGAGCAAATTTGCCTTCCCGATCACTGAAAATTACCCCTCCCCCAACACAAACTCAAACGGGTTCCTGAAGATTCTGTCCAACATGTATTTTCGCACCTTTTTTTTCTTTATAAATTATCTTATTTACGATTACATTCCCTAATGGGTCTTTTACTTATGTTATCGTTCTATTTCTTTTTTTTTTGCCTGAAGTCATAGATCAATTCTTTTTTTAACTCAGTCGCAAGTTTCCCATCAACCCTTTTCAGAAATTTCAGAAATGTGTTTTACAGAAAACAAACACATTTAGACAGTACGTATTCGAAAATCTCTGGATTATTCTAATATTTCCTTAATCATTGTTGTAACTCGTAGACTTCGAATTATTTAGTGATATGAATAACCAGCATGAAAGGCAAGCATGATAGATAAAATCAAGAACATATCTGCCTTTTGCAAACAAAAATTATGATCAAACATACATTTTCATGCAAATACTCGAGATTTCGATAAATATATACTCGTATCGATGACCAATATCAATACGTACCGGTATATCGATATATTGACCCAGCCCTACGGGCCACCATACATTTTTTTCAAACTTGTTATGGCGTACATAGAATGACAAATATGGATAATGACCATATCCCTTTATTATTCATAATTAAACCGTATTTAGTCTTTAAATTCAAATTTAAAATCCACTATTTAACCGTGTTAATCGTCCTCAGAACTCTTTCTCTATGTGTTTTTATATAATTTCCTTCTCAAAAATGAATAAGGAACAGATAGATGTCCACATATCTGTAATTTGAAAGGGGTAGGTTCACTAACTCCCAAAAACTGCCCTAAATTTTTGCTAAATTATTTTGATGAAATTTATGATACATTATCTCTTATATTTATCTCAAATACCTGCCGAAATATAAAGTAAATATTTTTCATTGTCAGAACGTCACGTGCGCTAGTTATGACGTCATATTTACGTCAATTGCTCTGCATAACGAAAATGAAGGAAAATCGCCATATGTTTTGCATAAATCTTTAAAGTTAGTAGAGGCGCCAACCCTCACCCAACATAAGATTTATGTAGATCGATAGATAAATTGCAAATTTAAATTTTTATATAAAAATTATTTTTGAGTAGGGCTGGCGCCATACTTATTCTAAATTTTACTTCTTACGATTTTTCAACATTTTACGACTTAAAGCCGATTTTGAAGCCATATCTTTCGGTTATTGCACGTCAATTAAAATATTCATTTGGTATTTCAAACAACCACAAATTTAACTTCCTTGATACGAAATACAATCAAAATAACATTCTAAAAGATTTTCCATGTTACCGAACCTGCTCCTTTGTATTTAAGTAGTCATTTCCTCACCGGAAGTTCGTACCAGACATGCACATTTCGGGTACTTAACCCTCGTCAGTGATCCTCAAATCTAAACAAAGTAATATGCAAAATAAGTATGAAAGTTACTATGTCGAAAAAAGCATACCGAAAGACGTAGCAGGATGGGTGGGATATGATGCTACAGGACCCACGTTTTAGAAATTTCAAGAAATTTTGATAACAGAAATTTTAGAATGCGTTGAAGAAACGACCAACCGAAATTGATCGAACTTGGCTACATGTGCCCTCGGGGACTCGTGGTCCACCAGCAGTGACAGTCACCAAGTGGTATAAATGTTAAACTCTTCAAACTGAATAGCATAATTTAAGAACAGATAAATTGGCAACATTGACCAGACATGCACATTTCGGGTACTCAACCCTCGTCAGTGATCCTCGAATCTAAACAATGTAACATGTCAAACAAGTATGAAAGATACTATGACGAAAAAAGGGCACCGAAAGGCGTAGTAGGATGGGTGGATGTTAAAACACAAAATGTCTGTGTTGCAATAACTTCAAGGACATTAAAAAATTCTTTAAAAATACAAAAGTGCATATTTTGACAAAACATTTTTCACAGATGTATTTCTTAAAAGAAATATCAAAAAGTATATAAGCAATTTCCGGGAGAAGTTGAAAATATTAAAAAAGACCACCACCCCCCCCTTCTTTTTTTTGCAGTAAAAAAGTCATTAGATTTGGAAATTCTTTCGCATAAGGATTCCTCTAGTTTATCATGGCTAAAATGAACTAAATTGGGGCTGAAAAGAAATCTTAATTTTTGAATTTCAATAACTAAGTCGAAAAAGACGTCAAAAACGCGTCAAAAATTAGTTATCGGATTTCAACGAAATGAACAAACTTGAATAATACATCCTTCCTGATCACTCAGTTGCCATTAGTTTTTTCAATTCATGCAGCGATTCTGGAGGAGAAAAATTTTTAAGAGGGGCACCTTCTGGGGCCTATTTGATCCCGCCCTGGATCCACCCTTGAAAAGATTTAGCCAAAATGAAAAAAAAATTGGTAAAGGACCTTTAGTCCTTCATGCATACCACGTTTCATCATAATCCTCCAAGCGGTTCCGGAGGAGAAGTCGAAATGTGAAAAGTTAAAGGACGGACGACGGACAAACCTGTATGACAATAGCTCACTCTAAGGCATACGAAATACAGTCCATGCTCTGTCGGCTGTAGCGAGTTAGTGAATGCGATCACCCGGGGAGTCCGACTGACATTCACAGAGAAAGAGTGGCGAGAGCCCTGTCTTCTCTAAAGAGGTTTGAACAGGGCCCGTCATGGAGTCCTGCCGTCACAGTCAGAAGAGTACAATTCTTAAACATGTGCTGGTACAAGGCTGTAGATTCCTTCAGTACCAGCAGGTGTCCTTCTGGATTTAAATAACCTAGTCGAAAAAGACGTCAAAAACGCGTCAAAAATTAGTTATCAGATTTCAACGAAATGAACAAACTTGAATAATACATCCTTCCTGATCACTCAGTTGCCATTAGTTTTTTCAATTCATGCAGCGATTCTGGAGGAGAAAAATTTTTAAGAGGGGCACCTTCTGGGGCCTATTTGATCCCGCCCTGGATCCACCCTTGAAAAGATTTAGCCAAAATGAAAAAAAAATTGGTAAAGGACCTTTAGTCCTTCATGCATACCACGTTTCATCATAATCCTCCAAGCGGTTCCGGAGGAGAAGTCGAAATGTGAAAAGTTAAAGGACGGACGACGGACAAACCTGTATGACAATAGCTCACTCTGAGGCATACGAAATACAGTCCATGCTCTGTCGGCTGTAGCGAGTTCGTGAATGCGATCACCCGGGGAGTCCGACTGACATTCACAGAGAACGAGTGGTGGGAGCCCTGTCTTCTCTAAAGAGGTTTGAACGGGGCCCGTCATGGAGTCCTGTCGTCACAGTCAGTAGAGTACAATTCTTAAACATGTGCTGGTACAAGGCTGTAGATTCCTTCAGTACCAGCAAGTGTCCTTATTGTGACGAATAATCATATCCATGGTATAAAAGACGTTCGATCATTCTAACATAATTCCGATGGTAATTCTGTCTATCTCTTATCCCTTTTATTTTGTTAATTATGTCACCATAAAATGCAGGTTATGAAATACTAGGGCTAGGTATCGAAACCAAATTTAGGATACGATACAATACAGATATCCTGTATATCTTATCTAATTTCATATCTTGTAAAACGCATTAACTAACAATTTTACTCACTAATACCTCAGTGATTTGGAAGGCCACGTGCCCTGCGACATAGTCTGATAAAAATGGCCTATAAAATCGGCAACTCGCTGCGCCCTGGTCTACATTATTCTACGATGTCCATGTTTTGTTTTCAAATTTATGTAAAAGTCATGTACTCGTATTTACGTTGTAACATTGATCTACACCAGTAGCAGTAACGTGTGGAACACGGCCAGTCAGAAACACAAAATTCTTTTACTTCGTTCATTTGAATTATGATACAATATTGATATTTCTTCGACATTCGTTCTGCGCCTTAGATTTAAATCTTCAATGTCCACTTACGTATTTTATTGATGTAAAGGTACTTATGTATGCGTTCGTCCGTAAAATTATCAACCCTCCCCCTCTTCTCTAATATCAATAAATCTAAACATGAAGCTGCCCATATGTGGACACGAAAAATACAGGATAGGTTGCTGAAAGTTTGATCTTGGCTGTTTTGTGATATGTCTGAAAATCATTCATTGTAAATGGTAAAATTTGGAATGTCATGACTAAAAATGTTCTTACATATGATGTATTATACATACGTTGTATGCGAAGCTTTTCGAAAATTTATCCTTTTTGGAATTGCCCCTTCGTGAAGAAAGATGGCCAATTAATTTTGAGAATGGCCCACTAAATTCCAATAGTCCCATTGAGCAAATTTGCCTTCCCGATCACTGAAAATTACCCCTCCCCCAACACAAACTCAAACGGGTTCCTGAAGATTCTGTCCAACATGTATTTTCGCACCTTTTTTTTCTTTATAAATTATCTTATTTACGATTACATTCCCTAATGGGTCTTTTACTTATGTTATCGTTCTATTTCTTTTTTTTTTTGCCTGAAGTCATAGATCAATTCTTTTTTTAACTCAGTCGCAAGTTTCCCATCAACCCTTTTCAGAAATTTCAGAAATGTGTTTTACAGAAAACAAACACATTTAGACAGTACGTATTCGAAAATCTCTGGATTATTCTAATATTTCCTTAATCATTGTTGTAACTCGTAGACTTCGAATTATTTAGTGATATGAATAACCAGCATGAAAGGCAAGCATGATAGATAAAATCAAGAACATATCTGCCTTTTGCAAACAAAAATTATGATCAAACATACATTTTCATGCAAATACTCGAGATTTCGATAAATATATACTCGTATCGATGACCAATATCAATACGTACCGGTATATCGATATATTGACCCAGCCCTACGGGCCACCATACATTTTTTTCAAACTTGTTATGGCGTACATAGAATGACAAATATGGATAATGACCATATCCCTTTATTATTCATAATTAAACCGTATTTAGTCTTTAAATTCAAATTTAAAATCCACTATTTAACCGTGTTAATCGTCCTCAGAACTCTTTCTCTATGTGTTTTTATATAATTTCCTTCTCAAAAATGAATAAGGAACAGATAGATGTCCACATATCTGTAATTTGAAAGGGGTAGGTTCACTAACTCCCAAAAACTGCCCTAAATTTTTGCTAAATTATTTTGATGAAATTTATGATACATTATCTCTTATATTTATCTCAAATACCTGCCGAAATATAAAGTAAATATTTTTCATTGTCAGAACGTCACGTGCGCTAGTTATGACGTCATATTTACGTCAATTGCTCTGCATAACGAAAATGAAGGAAAATCGCCATATGTTTTGCATAAATCTTTAAAGTTAGTAGAGGCGCCAACCCTCACCCAACATAAGATTTATGTAGATCGATAGATAAATTGCAAATTTAAATTTTTATATAAAAATTATTTTTGAGTAGGGCTGGCGCCATACTTATTCTAAATTTTACTTCTTACGATTTTTCAACATTTTACGACTTAAAGCCGATTTTGAAGCCATATCTTTCGGTTATTGCACGTCAATTAAAATATTCATTTGGTATTTCAAACAACCACAAATTTAACTTCCTTGATACGAAATACAATCAAAATAACATTCTAAAAGATTTTCCATGTTACCGAACCTGCTCCTTTGTATTTAAGTAGTCATTTCCTCACCGGAAGTTCGTACCAGACATGCACATTTCGGGTACTTAACCCTCGTCAGTGATCCTCAAATCTAAACAAAGTAATATGCAAAATAAGTATGAAAGTTACTATGTCGAAAAAAGCATACCGAAAGACGTAGCAGGATGGGTGGGATATGATGCTACAGGACCCACGTTTTAGAAATTTCAAGAAATTTTGATAACAGAAATTTTAGAATGCGTTGAAGAAACGACCAACCGAAATTGATCGAACTTGGCTACATGTGCCCTCGGGGACTCGTGGTCCACCAGCAGTGACAGTCACCAAGTGGTATAAATGTTAAACTCTTCAAACTGAATAGCATAATTTAAGAACAGATAAATTGGCAACATTGACCAGACATGCACATTTCGGGTACTCAACCCTCGTCAGTGATCCTCGAATCTAAACAATGTAACATGTCAAACAAGTATGAAAGATACTATGACGAAAAAAGGGCACCGAAAGGCGTAGTAGGATGGGTGGATGTTAAAACACAAAATGTCTGTGTTGCAATAACTTCAAGGACTAAATTTAAATGACTGTAAAGGACCGTTCTTGGCCCGATAAATCTCTCAAAAGAAATGGGTGGCAATTTGGGGATATTGTTCTCAATTAAGATTGACTACTACCAAGGCCAAGATTTGTATTTGACAATGTAAATAATCATACGGTGTATTAAGATTGAATAGAAAAAAATATAGCATTTCATTCTGATCTGCGATATTAAAAGTTTGTTGAAGAAGGTAGATCTTATTTCATAAAGCCCCCCCCCCCATCTCTACCTACTATCTGGGTAAATAAATGTAGCCCCCTCCCTATTTCCATTATTTATTTCGCATCACAGGGCAGGAAATAATTGCTCCTGTATTCACATAAGGCGTATGTATGTGAATTAAAGGATTGTTCTTCGCTCTCTAATGTTTGGAGGGGTAATGCAATGGGGGCTTTCTAAATATATTTACCTAAGAATTCGAAGGAAATTTAAGAACATCTTAAATCCACTCATTTCAATAGAGTCTAAGAGCCTTTAATTTTTCGACACTTTACACTGCAATCCCACACTCTAAATTGAAAGAAAGACTCGCAAAAAATATAAGGAATTCATTTACAAGCAAGAATGGCAATCCCAAATACAAAGGAGTAGGTTCAGAAACTACCGATATTGGCCCTGTTCAAACCTAGATTCTAAAATTGTTTTATTTCATGTTATTTCTTTATGAAAGAAATGACAAACTTTGATAGTTCAGAAAAATACGGCGTTCGGGAATTTGCACGTGCTGTGACGTCATCTATGACGTCGTTAATCCATGACGGTATGCCGATTTCCGTGTTTTTAACATGTTTTAGAGTCTTTATCCTGAAACTTTACCCATAGCACACGTTGTCACAGAAATTGAATTGGTATTAAATTGAAGATTATACTCAAATCTTGCTATAAAGAGAATTTCGTTTCTGTGATGCATTGTGCTGTACATCTATTTTAAAGTTTTCTGTGTTGTACTTCTACCAACCTGAGAGAGATTTAGTGTGTACAGCTCCCTTTAGAAATCAGAAAATCGAGAATATTTTTTCAGTGTCTATAGATTTTGAGAATAATTTTTATACAGTTTGATTGTTCTTTGATTTCTCGTAACTACGAACATATTTACCAGCTAGGACCAGAAACTAAGTTAGAAAGGACGATTTTATAAGATATTTTTTTTAGGCTCAGTACATCGTGTACGTTAAAGCAAACGAGTGTCTGGGTATGAATATACGATGTACATATCAGTATTGAATTTATATTAAAGCTAAAACGATCAAATGGTCTACATCTTATCAAAAGTTTCAAAAGATAAAGATGACAAAATCTTGATTTTCCGATTTCTGAAGTGTGCTGCGCGGACGGTAGCAACAAAAAAAAAAGATGAACGATATACAGAAAATGAGAGTGAGAGAGAGAGAGAGATAGTATCGAAAATGTTATTAATATTGGTATGACTTATAAACTCCAATTTAGATTATGCAAATATGATGTACGATACTCTAGCTGATTACTTAGCTTGTGTTCATGTTTGATACAAAATGTACCCGGGATCTGAGTTCGTAATGTATCAAGAGGAAGGAAATATAACGGTCTGTTTTGTATTTTCATGAATCCAACATCAAACTGAAAGAACTGGTCTAAATAGATATCATGGGCCGGGTCAGCACTAGTGTTGAAGACATTTAGGAATCGATAATCGTTTTTTTTTTTTTTTTCGTAGATAATCAGAAATAGTAAAATGAATTAAATTCAGAAAAAAATATTTCAAGAAAAATGCAGTATGTCATTTACCAAAAAGGTTGTATTTTTTTCTGCAAGGAGTAAATCTGAACATAACTGAGCGACATAGGTCATACTCGAACATGACCTTTTCTGTAAAGGCTATATAAAGGAAGTAAATCAATTCGTTGTAAGGGTTCTTTAAAATGTTCAGAACCATGTTTAGGGCGGCGGACGGACGGACGGACGGACGGACGGACGGACACACACACGGGTAGACCGATTTAATCCAGAAATCTACTACCGGCATGAATAACCTATTAGGAAGCTCGACTAGGAAGTTTGTTGGACGGACATGTTCATCGCTCAATAGCCCCCAAGGTAGGATCCAGGCATTTTTTTTTTCAGGGGGGGGGGGGTCCTAAAGAAAAATAAAGTACGCAAACGCAAGAATGATGATTGTCAAAAAAAAAGAACGCAAACACAAGAAAATAGTTATTGATTGATGATTGTCAGTTCTGTATTTTATTATTATTATTAAAACAGGTGACTGGAAAGTAACGGCGAGCAGAAAGCTTAAAATCTTGAATTTTCACATCATAATACTTGATTATTGATTGTCAATTCTATTTTGTAATTACAACAAATTTTTATTTTCGGAGAATTGGAATAAAAACTTTTTTCAGTTTCTTTTCGTCTTCTTAGTGCCCTTGTTTATAGGAAAGCGCAGCATCATTTGAAAAACAACGTACATGTACATTGTATGTAATAAACTCTGACGAGCGGTAGCGAGAAAAAAATTTTAAATGCTGACGGCCGAACACCATCAAAATGAAAGATTTCTAATACAAATTCATGATATATTTTTCAAATATTATGGCAACAAAAGGGGAATTGGGATTTGATCTTATGAAATTTGTATATTAATAAAAAAAAGGTATATTTTGAAAATTCCAGAGGGGGGGTTCCGAAACCCCCCCCCCCCTTTTTGGATCCTCGCTTGGTCCCGAAATTTTGACAGGATGTTATCATAATGAGACGAACTTTTTTAAAAGTTGCTTATGTTCATGTATCATGATCCAATCGTAGCCTAGGTATAACACACAATTCTTTGTTTTTGTGTTTTTATCTATTTCATTTTTTCAATCAATTTGTAATATGCAGCTTCCGGCTTGAAAATCGATCTTTTTTTCAAATTTGCGCACAGATCTACTTCTTTTTCTAGTATATGCTAAATGCTGATATTGAATTTGAAGACGGTAAACATTTATAAAAGATGAAATATCACCGCATCGGATGTGCACTTTTTATTTCAACTATACTTCGCAAACGATTACATAAATGGACAATGCGATAATCTGAATGTTATGATTTGTTAATTTTCAAATCTAGTAAAAATACATAATAACTGGAAATGAAACACAATCTAAGTTCTGTAGAATGTAAAAGATACATTTACCAGGCACTGAAATCGACTATTATGAGCTAAAGACAACGGACCCCGTTGAAATTAAGAAACTGTCCAGGAAGCATGTTTTTTTCACGGTGTCAATACGTTATCTATTCAGAGATTTTAAAATGAAACATTTCATTCGTGCACATCCACAGGGGCCGTAGCCAGATTTTTTTTTCATTCTGCATATATAAAAAATTCCATCCCCCTTCCCTCCTTCCATTTAATCAGCTACGTACAGCTATTTCATGGGAATAAGAAAAAAATCTGGCTACGGCCCCTGAGTGCGCATTGTGAAATAGCTTCCGTATGTCGTCTGTCCCACACATTGTTTATGTGTCTGGGATACTTTAAGATTAGATACAACATGTAAGATGCAACAGTTACATTTACACTGGTAAAAGATTCATCGAAGTAAGTTGTAATATAAGAAGACTGAAAGATGACTAGAAAATTTATTTCGTATGTCACTTAAATCCGTACCGGTCGACACCCACAACAATAACCTCCCCCCCCCCCAACCTTCCTTGATCCCGCATAACACATGCACTATCTACATGTAAGGTAAGTTTGAACACAATTCGATGGTCATTTAATAAATAAAATATACTTTTATGGATACCTTGAATGCATAAGCGTATATAAAAAAATATCAGAAATAAAAAAGAAGAGGAAAAATAACAGGACCAAAATCGAATGGGATACTAGTATTCTAGTATACCAATTAGAAAACTGTTCATGGTTTTATTTGCATGTATACTAGAAAAACAATTTTATGCGATTTTTTTAAAGGTAGGATCTTTTGACCTAATAACTGTTATATAACGAAATTAACTTCTGCAGAAAAAATCCAATATGTGAAAAATACGGTCCCGACTGCGTGTTAAGGATATGGATCTTGAGTTTCCGATGAAAATACGCCACGCATCTTCTCTACCTTGAGGCTATTTCAGCGCATATCTTTTCAAGTCGTCTATTTAATCGTAAATGTAAATACTTTCTTTTCTTCTTGTTTTCTTTTTTAATTTATTGTTTCCGTTACAACTAGAGTTCATAAATCTTATGGCAACACAACGTCGTGACGGCGTCATGTGACGACGTCATTGACGTCGCTCAATACGCTATACCATGCCTCAAACGATTCCACATATTTTCGTTATTTTTTTAAGATATTTGAAAAAAGAAAACAGTTTTAGAAACTGCAGACATCAGTTATTTAACATACAAAATTTCATTCAAAAGTACGACAGGGCCGAATTCCGTGGTTACCGAACCTACTCCTTTATTGTTGTTAACTATGACAAAACCTATTTTGTAAAAGAAAAGTCCGATTCTGAAAATCAGTACACAGATATTATTCAGATGTTAAACTTCCTGATCGCAGAATACCTCTAGAAAATAAAAGGTACACCCTAACGAAACTATTTAACCGCTCCCTTGATTCGCCCCTGAAAAGATCGGGCCGAAAATAAGTAAGCTGAAAGAGGACCTTTTGTACTTTGTGCATACGTGTAGTACCATTTTTTATCAATAATCCTCCGGGTGGTTTCGGAAAAAAAGTCGATATGCAAAACTTACAGACTAAAGACAGACGGACGAACGACAGACGAAGCACTGACAAAAACTCACTTAAGACTTTGACTCAGATGAGCAAAACCGACTTGACATCAGAATTATCTTAAAAAGAACGAAGAACTCCATTAATTGACTGCGTCTTTGGTTACCAATCATACATGATTTCTGTCAGTATTTCAATGACAAATATAGACAATGACTATATCCCTGTATACAGCACAAAATCGATAATTCAGAAAATCAGAAACCGAAGGCATGCAAAATCAGGATAAAACAGAAACCAAAGCAAACAAACAAAAACCTCCACCACATGAAATGAAGCGAACTCCCGATATGAGAGTGAGACCAGGTGCCCAGGAAGAGTAATCATCTCCTGCTTGCATGAAACACCCGCCGCTTCAATTCGGTAGATCTGTCACATCCGGTAACTTCCATTTCGAAAGACATAGAGTACAATCTTTGGTTGGATGGTTCAAATGGTCTATGACAGAATATCTTCCACCATTCTGGAGAGTTGGACATCATAGTGTATGACGAGTTCCCAATATCGACCGTAGAACTTCCTCAGTGGCGACGTTAGTCGGTCACAAACATATCCCAGACTGAGAAGCTTATCTGAAAGACGCCTAGCTTTCAGAACAAAATCCGTTTATTTGGTACTTGCTCTGGCATAGCGTACCAACTGAAATATGAACACGCCATAAGCAGGCGATGAAGGGATGTTGCTACTCAGAAAAGGAAAGTTTGTAATGCTGAAATTGAAGTCGTCACGTTTGTCATAGAGTGAGGTGTTCATGTGACCATCAGTGTCGTAGGACAATATTTTGTCCAAATAGGATGCTGAATTATTTGTCTCTGTAGTTTCTTTGACTTCAAGCTCAGAAGGAGAGGTTCTGCTCAGGTAATCCACGAATTTTTTTATTATTGATGGACAACACATCGTCTATGTATCTGTAAGTGAAGTTGAAGTCAGAAGCTAAGTATCATTTAGCTTCAGAGACCAAAGATTGAATGTATTCAGCTTCGTACGAGTAAAGGAAAATGTCGGCAAGAAGCGGGGCACAATTGGTCCCCATTGGAATTCCGACAATTTGCTGGAAGACCTTTCCTCCAAACACAACAAAAATGTTGTCGGACCGAAAAGTTTAACATATGAATAATATCAGTTTCAGTGGTCTTATTTTCAGAATCGGATTTTTCTTTTACCACGTAGGTTTTGTCATAGTTAACAACAATAAATTAGTTTTTGCGATTACCGTTTTTACTTGTTAACGCATTACTTATAATTTTTGCGAGTCTGTCTTTCAATTTAGAATGTGGAATTGTAGTGTTAAGTAATTGGGTAAAATATGTAAAATATCATATTTCAATTGGGTATATTGTAAATCGTCAGACACAGCCAGGGTCATAATAAATACCAAAGTGCACACATTACAGTGTAAGATAAATGAATAATAAGATGTGCTGACCGTTCATCGCATTAAAAAAAAGTTTACTTTAATGTCAAATGAAATAATGTCACTTACCTAGAGGACTTCGTAATTTGATGGTTTTTAACAGACTTATGTTGCGTTCGTGTGTATTGCCAAATAAATCTTCAAAATACATATGAATTGGAATAGACAGGTATATGACTCAGAGGCTTACAGCGGGATAGCAAACTTTAAACAAAAATATAGATGAAATATCTCAGTCTTGTGTATTTTAACGACCGTCAAGGGCATTATCTATATGTTCCTTTGTTGTTTTTTTCACTTTATAGCTGAAATATCGTTGAATCAAGTAACAACAGAGTTAAGGCATGTCTTAAAGCCTTTATTACTTTCAAGAAGGATTAAAATGTAAATACTTGCGATACAAAGATTATCATTTTGATAATCTACAGTAAATTAAAGGGAGGTCATTATTTTGAAGAATCCTGTTTTTACATTGCAACCCCCAATAGTACCCCTACGAACGTGTTGAAAAGTTAAATGGGCCGAAAGCATAGATAATGCAAATGTAAATATGCAAAGGGAAAACCATTATTAGAACCACGTAGGCATTACAAAAACTGATTTGAATATCACGTACTCAAAAGACTTGGGCTTTGTCTTTTAGAAGGATTTTTCAAAACCTTTGGAAAATTTCTTCAAATTAAACTTTCTATTTTCAAATATTTGGTCGCTCAGAGCAAATTAGAATATCATGAAATGGAAATCGGATACATCTGAAGGCCCTTGAGAACGATTAAGTGTGTCAAGTTGGTTTAATATAGTTGAATAATATCGTCAATTCTCTCAAAATTTTTATCAGATCAAATTGTTTTTAGGCATAGTATTAATGTGTGTAAATCCGTTTTGAGTAGTGCATATATACTTACAGGAAACAAGGCTTCTAAAACGTAAAATTGATTGTAACAAAAGATTTGGTTTTCTGTATCTATTTATTCTTTTATTTGGAGGGTTATGTTTACTTAATATAATCACAAATCGTATGTATCTGCCGACTTATACCAAGCCTGACTACCAACTCATACTAAAACCACTTTATACAATTACCAACCCATGTTACCATTTACTCTTCAAACAGGTATCTATATTAACTTGTACCACTACCAACTCGTGCAATGGTACTTAGAAATTCGTACCAAAACGTGCATGTCGTGTCCATGCTGCATAATTATCTGTCCTTCAATGATGCCATTGAATATGTAGACGTTTAAAATGCTGAAAATCCAATTCCATAAATGAATACCGATAAGAACAGAATATATGGATTTGATAATTCGCCTGACCATCCATACCCTCGGAATTGAAACACAAAACTGACTGTTCATCACACATGTTTGAAAAAATAAAAGAAATATGTCATGTTAAAGTTTTTAAGTAGCTATATCGTTCAATCATATCGTTGGACCCATTATAAAATAGACAAACGTATAATACAAGTATAGTCTGTTGTTGAATGGTTCAAATGGTCTATGACAGAATACCCCCCACCATTCTGGAGAGTGGGACATCATAGTGTATTACGAGTTCCCCATATCGACCGTAGAACTTCCTCAGTGACGATGTTAGTCGGTTACAAACGTATCCCTTACTTAGAATGTTAAGCGTCTTCTAATTCAAGACCTGATAAATTTACAGCATGGACCAGGCATGCACGTTTCGGGTTCGTCAGTGATCCTCAGTCTAAACAAGGTAAAATGGCCAAAAAGTATGAAAATTATTCTATCCTAAAATGTACCAAAAGATGTAGCAGAATGAGTGGGATATGATGCTGCAGGACCCACATTTTAGAAATTTCAAGAAATTTTGTAACAGAAAATTTCAAATGCAATAAAGAGACAGCTTTTCTGAAAGCCGCCTAGCTCTCATAACAAAATCTGTATATTCGGTACTTGCTCTTGCATAGCGCTATCAACTGAGATATGGACACACCATAAGTAGGCGATGAAAGGATGTTGCTACTCAGAAAAGGAAGCATGGTGTGAGTTGTCGGTCCTTGTCCATCTTTTGTCTCTTTCTGTGCGTGCCTGCTTTGTATTGGGAGTCTTTTGGGTTTTACTGTGGGTGCTGCAACATCATGTGTTCCTCTTTTGCTAAAGATCACAAAAAGACAATGTTGTAGCGAAACCGAAATATTATGTACAGTGAAAAGATAAGGGAAGGATCATTTTCGTGCATGAACGTCGACGGCGGGTGCGGCTAGTCAACAGGGGATGCTTACTCCTTCTGGGCACCTGGTGCCACAGCAAGCTTGCTAGGGGTCCGTCGATGCTCAGTTTTGTGCTCTATTGTGAGTGCTTTTGAGATTTTCGTCAGGATCTTCTTTAACTCATTTGTGTCACACTTATGCCCTTACATATTGTGATCATTTTCGTGCATGAACGTCGACGGCGGGTGCGGCTAGTCAACAGGGGATGCTTACTCCTTCCGGGCACCTGGTCCCACCTCTAGCTTGCTAGGGGTCCGTCGATGCTCAATTTTGTGCTCTATTGTGAGTGCTGTTGATATTTTTGTCAGGATCTTCTTTAACTCTTTTTTATCTTTTTCTCCCTTTTTTGTACTTTTTATGACTTTCTATAATGATTCATTACGATATTTGGATTCTGAAGAATACAGTTTCTTTATTTTAATCTCATGTTAGCAGTTCTCAAAAGTCGCTGACATTGAAGCATACATTGATTGACTATTATAGTACTAATTGATATCAATAATCATAGCAATACATGACATTTAAAGTTCTATAAATGTTAGCGATTAATCGCCAATAATCTTTGTACACAGATGTTAGAATGAACTTTTCCTGTTGTTAAAACTATAGGTACTTCACAACTTTGATAGTCCCATCATAGTGTGTTATCCAAAGGTTCCCTTTGCTATCAATGGCAAGGTGGCGTGGTCGATTTAGCCCCTGTGCCCTTCCCACTAACTGTCTTGTCTGATGTTTCTGATCTATAACATATATGCAATCATTACTTTTGTCCGCAAATAAAACGTTACCGAGTTTGTCCAAAACCAGGCCTACAGGTCGCCCAAATTTTTCTCCATGTACTGATGCCTTCAAGAATTTACGATTTGAGCCTTCCTTGTCGAGGACAACAACTGAAGATGTTTTCTTATCAGTGATGTAGATACTTCCATCAGAATTCTCTACTGCATGTATTGTTGAACGTTCACCAGATCCTTTGTAAATCAGTTCGACGTTTTTGCCATCGGCATTTATTCTTACCGTTTTCCCATGACGTGTACAAATTAACAGCTTCTGTTCATCTGTGACAGACACTCCATAGATAGTGTCTGAAACTGGGTAAAAAACGTTTTGTTCTCTTCCATCTGCTAGTAGTCTCTTTACTGGTTTGCAATCAATTAGATTTGAAAGCGGGCCAATGATGACATCACCACAATTCATTACAGCCAAGTGGTTAGGTGTATTTTGTATGCTTCTTCTTCTAAGAACTTTTCCAGAAATGTCCACCATATTGAGAATATGCTCTTGTGCTCCACCAAGCCAGATGTCACCTTCTTTTGTAATGAATATTGATCCAGATCCTTTCAGAGGGCTTTTGAAAACTGATATGATTGTTGGAACTATTTGCTTTATAGGTTTTGTAACTGCAAGTTGGCTTCTTAATAGCATTTCGGCATTTTCTATGACGTTCTCAACTAGTCCAGGAACAATCGTTGGAGGTTCTGGTAGCTCAGATTCACATCCCATCGTCAGCAACTCATCTCGTCGCAGTGAAAATTTCATGACATCTGTTCTGCTTTTCTTTTCTATGACAACTTGATACTCCGATATTCTTTTCTCGCAAAGCTTAATTCTTCTTTGGATGTCTTTTTCAAACCCATCAAATACCAGTAAATCGGAATCGGTGGTTTCTTTAAGACATGTTAATTTCGCCGTATATATTCGATCAAATGCTCTAAAAAGGCATGCTTTTTCATCTTCAATATCTTTGGTCATTCCATTTAATTTCTGTTCATATCGTTTTTTCCCAGTTTCGATCTGCTCTTTTCTTCTTATAAGTCTAGGCAAGACATTTCTTTGTAACTCATTTACGCAGCTTTGAAGCGATTGTTTCTTCTTATCGGCTATGTCGGACAGCTGAACCATGTTATGACCTTGGTGGTTTCCAGTGACACATTGGATGCATATAGGTATGTTGCATTTCTCACAATGAACTGATGCCGGTTCCCCATGATCAGTACAGCTCAAAATGTAAGACTCAATATCACCTACTTGAGTCCTCAGAATGATGTTGTGGTCTTTAGTTGAAGGGACTCTGCTGTGACTTTTTGCACACTTATTGCAGAGAGTTAGTTTACATTCGACACAGTAATGTTGACCGGGTTCATTGTCGTCGCAGATATTGCATGGAATTACAGCTTGCGCATTTACAATCTCCTCGGATTTTGAAAGTGACATTTCCCAAAGATAGCAAACCTATAAAGAAGAAAAGCTAGTAAAATAATTGAAGGTATTAATGTATATGTAATAATAATATTCATATTAATTTAAGAATTCTATAAAAACAAATCATAGGAAGCATATAACATATGGAGCGATATCTGTTGCATAAGAACAGTATAACCAGAAATGTTTGCGGGTATCAATATTTGCGATCTTATGGTGAAATAGGGCGTCTTCATTTTCGCGAGTACAATTTTTCGCGATTCCTAAATCAAGTAAATTTCAAACAAATATGAACACATGATGTAACTGTTTTGTACCTTTCATTATTTAATTTTCAGCTAGTTCTACCACAAGCTTACACTCGATCGATTAACTTCTCCCAACAAAGTGAAGAATGATACATATACAATGCATCTTCTCGAGACAAGTATACGAAACATAAGATATTACGTGCACTTGTCTCGAGAAGATAGTACAATGAGGACAAAATGTAACTGATATATAAATCTCTAATATACATTATCAAACATAGTTTTTTACGGGAATATATTTTCGCGATTCCAAATTACTCGCGAATATAGCGAAAATTAGTATCTCGCGAAATTTTCTGGTTATACGGTGTGAGAACCATTGGTTAACATAACGTTTTGATTATGCTATTTTTTCCCACAAATGGATTCAGGAGGATGGATGCATATGTGTCTTAGCAAAGTGAAAGTCTAACAACATGCAAATATTAGCGTATACCTGATGAAAAAATAAAACATTCATTTATTCAAAATCAGGACTTATTTATAAAAATGCAGAATTGTGTGACGGGAGACATCTGAGCTTGAGTTGTACACAAGTTCTTTGTATAAGCACACCGAGAAGATAAGTGGATGAATCGAGAAAGTTTCGCTTTTTTTCTCCAAGCTTGAAGGGTTAAAATCTCCTGTTTCTATTTGTTGTCTTCTCATCTTGTCTGTTTCATTTGGGAAAATATTTGGTATTCTGACTGTTCTTGTTTAAGCTATATTATTAGCTTTCATTAGAATTTCGTTTAATTATGTCTGTAAAGTAACTTAACCATTGCTGATATTCTTTAATCATGTTCTTATCTAGTGATAAAGATTGCTTTAAAACTAAATGTTAAACGTCTTCAAATTCAATAGCATCATTTAAGAACAGATAAATTTGCAGCATGGACCAGACATACATGTTTCGGGTACTGATCCCCAATCTAAACAATATAATATGGCCAATGAGTGTGAAAAGAAGGGAGGAGATCTCCAACAAGACACGGTCGCAGCACCAACAGTAAAACACCAAAACACCCGATGCAAAAACACAAAAGACGAGTACAGCACGAGACGGAAAAGAGACACACGACATGTAAACATCAAACACAAAAGACTACACATAAACCGACGAGACCAATGGGTAACCGGTGCCGACTTTGGACGGCCATCTGTCACGCAAGTAGCAAATGGTGTGGTTATCCTGGATTACGTGCGCACAACCCTCTCACTTCTCCAATTACCCAGAGGTCTCGAAGAACGTACAATTGGGTGTAAAACAACCTCCTCACTGTAAGATAACATCACACAAACAAGACCGCAAAACGCAGAGGCCCCAGAGACACAGATGAATATGTAAATGGATATAAAAAGAGGGCATGCGTAATACAGTCCGTGCTCTGCCGGCTGTAGCGAGCTCATGTATGTAATCACCCGAGGAGTCCGACTGACATTCAGAGAGGACAGGTGGTCGGGGCCCTGTCTTCTCTAAAGAGGTTTGGACAGTGCCCGTCATGGAGTACGGTCGTCACAGTCAGTCAGAGTGCAAGTCTCAAGGATGCGCTTGTACAAGACTGTAGATTGGTCAAGTACCAAGCCTAGTGTCCGTCTGGTGACATTACGATCATATCCACGGTATAAAAGGCGTTTGATGATTCTGACGCATTTTCGATGGTTATGCTGCCTACCTTTGATCCTTTTTATTTTGTTTATCATATCACCATAAAAGACAGGTTGTGTAATACCCATAGTAATGTACTCTGTTGCATGTATAGATCCGAATTTTAAAGAAGTTTACTGTAATTTTTGTAAAATTTCCAGAAAGTCTTAACTAGTTTATGAAAGCAGAAACCTTGACCTAAAAGTGTTTTGGTAATTTGTAAATTTCTACTGTGAAAATCCAAAATATCAGTACATGCTCTAGCGTACCGGATGAGCTGTGATATGTAAATGCCGTATGACGGTAATCTTGGAACATCACCGTCAAGCCAAGGGAAATTTACTATTATGAATCCAAATGAAATTTACTATGTTGAATCCAAATGAAATTTACTTTGTTGAATCCAAATGAAAGTTATATCCAGAAATGGACCGAAAGACATAGCAGGATTGGTTGGATATAATGCTACAGGACCCACGTTTTAGAAATTTCAAGAAATTTTTATGACATAAATTTTCGAAGTTGATGGAACTTGTGTTGCATGCAAGCAGGAGATGTTTACTCTTCCTGGGCACCTGGTCTCACTCCCATATCGGGAGTTCGCTTCTTTTCATGTGGTGGAGGTTTTTGTTTGTTTGCTTTGGTTCCTGTTTTATCTTGATTTTGTATGCCTTCGGTTTCTGATTTTCTGTATTATCGATTGTGTGCTCTATACAGGGATATGGTTATTATCCATATTTGTCATTGAAGACGTTTAATATTTGGCTACATTTGCCCTCGTGAGCTGCTAGTCCAACAACAGTGGCACTTACCAGGTTGTACAAATGTTAAACGTCTTCAAATATAAAAGCATCATTTAAGAACAGATAAACTTGCAGCATGGACCATTTCAGTTTTGAAAGATGAAACCTTATTCTTTTCAGCTTCTGTCTGGTGTAGAATATAAATTAGACGAATATATTCAAGTTTTGGGCAGATAAGATGGGTGTTGAAATGAGATATAGAAGTTTCTGGATTTTATAGAATAAAACATTGAAGGCTATACCATTAAACTTTTAATGTTAACATAAAACAAACCTACCTAGATGTTTCGTGCCACAGTGCTTGTGAAAACTTCCAATCAAATACAAGCTGTCGCCTTTAGTGTGATTTTTCAAAATCAATACATTAAAGCAATTCATACTCTTTTCCCTATAATTTTAGAATTTGGATACTTAGAAGAAGCAGGGATACTAGAAGGGGTATTCATTATCATAAATGAATCGATTTTCTTATCTTTCTGTTGTTGTTTTTTTTTTTTTTTTCCTTTAGATACTTTTGAAGAATTATGTCATATCTATGGTTCTATATATTCTTTCGTATGATACAAAATATTGACAAGATACGAAACTATGACGAAATTAAGCACTGAAACAAAAGGATGTGTCTCATTCTTTCTTGAAAAAAGTATTGCAAATTCTGAACATATAACAATGCATATGTACACTGTCTTTCTTTCGTCCGATTTCGAATTTGATTTATCAAGAAGTGTCATTAGATCAAATCTGACCAAATAACATGTTAGAGATTGTACCTCGTGTATCAGTGTGTTTCATATTCCCTTGATGGCCTCGTTAGTTTGAGATGATAGAACGAACAGTAGATGAGTAGATACGGACAATAAACCTCATTATCGAACAATGAGAGATATCCTTTTCGCTATAAATCACTTATATTTTACATAGTTGGAGTAGACGATATTTTCCGTGACTGGATAATTCAAGTGATTGCTTAGTACGAAATGATATGACAAAGGGAGCTTTGGTTCATGAGTAAATTATGAACGTTTCAATATCATATCCTCATTTGATATCAATTGTGATAGCGTGTGATTCCTCCTTCCAATTTCACATTGCCATGTTAACTTTCAAGTTTATTCAATCTCACATTGACAATTTTCAACATAGAGATAATTCAATGAATATAAATAAGTACATATATATACAGCAAGTGTGAACAAAGGATTCATGTAAATTTGTTTTGGTAATCATGTGAACTTAACCTGGAGGATACAATGTACTGTAAATATTTGTAATAAAATTACACAATTTATTAAGAGTAGACAATTTTTTGGTGGAAAATGAATTATAAAACTTCAGAGTATTTGGTCTAGTAATAATTTCTACTGGTAAATAATGTTTTCTTTGAGCATTTAAAGCCATACATTCCATTATAAAATGATATTCATCACCAACATCTATGTTACAAAGTGGACATATTCTCTCATTTCTTTCAATGTTCGACCATCTACCTATTTCGATGGGCAATCTGTGATTGCTTGTTCTGAATCTACATAAGATAGTTTTGTTTTTTGTTGATAAATCTGAACCAAGATAAAATGGATAAGAAAACTCAAAATGTGTAAATAAATTATATGAAATTCCTTTACCAGAGTTATTACAATCTGACAACCACTTTTGTAGGAATTGATCTTCAAGAATTTGTTTAATTTTACATTTTAACAATTTTTCATTTTGAAAGTTTTGGTTGAGCCATACATAATTAAGCCCGCATTCTTCAAAAACACCTTTTATACAATCTATCCATCTAATCTTAAATCCCTTTTTGTGCATTTCAAGTGACAGCTTGTACATAATATTTGAAAATTTTGTTTGTTTACCACATATTAACTTAACCCAATAAGTAATCATTCTACACATAATTGTAATTCTAATCGGATATCTCTTCAACTCTCCATAAATCATATAATTTGGTGTGCTTTTCTTCAATTTCAAAACTAATTTACAATATTTCAAATGAAGTCTTTCTATTACATCTAAATTCTCAAAGCCCCATACTTCACAACCATAGGTCAAAATAGGTAAAACTGTTCTATCAAATAATTCCATTTGACAATCAATTGACAAATTAAGTTTTCTGGATTTTTTTAAAAGTTCATACATGGCTATTGTAGCTCTATTAACTATATATTGCTTTGTTCGGAAGAAAGAACCATATCTGGAGAAGAAAACTCCAAGGTATTTAAACTCTTTTACTATTTCAAGTTCTACATTATTGTAAGAAAACTTAACATTATTTGGAATTCTGCCCTTGCCAAAAACCAAAATTTTAGTTTTGTCAATATTCACAGTCAACTTCCATTTATCACAATACTCACTAAAAAAATCTAATTGTTTTTGTAAATCTGCTCTAGAGTTTGATATCAACACTGTATCATCTGCATATAGGATGACAAATATTTTCAAAAATACATCTAATTCTTTTTCAAGTTCTTCTGATATGCAATTTGTTCCAATTATGTCCCTTGTATTCATAAATTCTTCAAGGTCATTCAAATAAAGGGCAAATAAAAAGGGTGACAAGTTTTCACCTTGTCTAACACCTGTTTGACATAGAAAAAAGTCAGAGGTGGCATTATTAAAGGCAATTCTTGATTTACTATTTTTGTACATATTGTAAATGACATTGAAACATTTTCCAGAAATTTCATTTGCTAAAAGTTTTCGCCAAAGCCCTAATCTCCAAACTTTATCAAATGCAGCTTTAAAATCAATAAATGCACAGAAAAGTTTATTTTTCTTATGAAAAGTTAATTCTATTAGACAATGAAGGAGAAAAATGTTATCTTTTGTTGAATAATTCTTTCTGAATCCTGTTTGGTTTTCTTTCAATAACTCTTTTTCATCAGAATAAGTTGTCAATCTATCACATATAATAGATGTAAATACCTTTCCCAAACAACTCAGTAGTGTAATCGGTCTATAATTCTCTGGCTGACTTTTACAACCCTTGTTCTTATAAATAGGAACAATGTTGCCTAGAAGCCATGCTTCTGGCACTATACCAGTGTCAAAAAATAAATTGAACAATTTTACATAGATAGGTAACATATATTCTAATGACGATTTTATGTATTCATTGATCAGGTTATCGGGACCTGGTGACTTATTATTCTTAATCAGTTTCACAGATTTTCTAATTTCATCTTCAGTAATAGATTCATTAATATTGGTATCAGAAAAATCTTCATTTGGCGAGAAAAATTCATCATCTTCTACTTCATCTAAGTCATTACTATTAACACTCTTAAAGTAATCATAAAAATTAGACATGTTCACATCAAAGTTATTACTAGTGGACCTTTTATTAATAAGTTTCCAGTACTCTTTTGGATTAGAGCTCTTAAGATTTCTCATCTTTTTCATCAAAAAATGTCTATAATTCTTCAAACTTTTATCCATAGTTACTTTATATGATTTCTGGGCAGAATGCAATTCATTTTGAAAAATTCTGGATCCATATTTCTTATATTTTCTTTTAGCTTTTCTGTAATTCCTTCTTGCAATACGGCAACTATTATTAAACCATTCTTTATCACAAAATTTACTCTTTGTTTAAGATACGTCATGTTTATATGTGCCAAATGTTTTCTTTCCAGAGGTTAGCAGCAAATCAGCAGTGCAATCGAATAAATAATCAACTTTACTCTTCTGTAGTGCATTTATATTTACATTGTCTAATTCATCATTCAGTAAATGTATACCATTCCTACTAATGTTATCTAAAAACTGATCTGTTTTATCGTGATCAAAACATTTAATTTTTTCTTCTATTATTACATCATCAGTAGACGTATATGATTGATCATTACTAATTAAATCATTCGTGTGTTTCAAACAACATCTCACAGGCATATGAATATCAGAGAATAATGGATTAAAGTCATGAATATCAAAATCACACACATTTTCAAACAACTAGCATTACAAATAAAATAATCAACAGTGCTATTTCTAGTAGTTGTGTAATTACCAACATATCGATCTCTTCCAACCCTACCATTCATGATATACATATTGTTTGCTTTACAAAAATTCAACAGTTGATAGCCAAAATGATTCATATTTGCATCTTTATTTACTCTCCCAGTTGATACATCAAAATTTTGTAACATGTTCATTTCGTTTAAGTCAGTGTAATCAACATCAAAATTTGGTTCATAATCTGATATCTCAACTGATTCAAAAAAATCAATTTTGTCTGAAGTTCTCGAGTTAAAATCACCCGTCAAACAAACATATGAAAAATTTATAGAAAAATGTAAATACTCTTGTTCTATTTCGTCTATAGCATCCGATGATCCATAAAGAGAATTTTCGGGGGGGGATGTATACGACACCAAGTAAAAAATCCCCATTCAAACCCAATAAAGTACCTTTAATTTTGAACCAATAAACATATTTACTTTCACTGTCTATAGGTGATATAAATCCAGTCAATGATTCTTTATGACCCAAAATGATACCCCCTGATCGAAAATTTGCATAAGGAAATCTATTTTACAATGAAATACATATCCATTTTTTTCAATTATATCTAAATTATCAGTTTTTGTCTCAGTGAAACAAATAATATCATTTTCATCTATTAACTTCTGAAATTCTGGATAATTTAAACGTCTATTTACACCACACACGTTCAAAGTTAAGATATTAATACCATCACCATTCTGAAATTCTGACGAACTGTCCGACGACTTGGTAGAACTGTCCGATCGCGAATCTTGACAATCAAATAGAAACAAAAGTTCAGCATCGCGTCCCGCGTCTACTCTTTGTCCTCCTTGGTGCTCCTACCTCCTACGCCCGGCTACGCGTCCCCTTGGTTGACCTCTTCCTCGGCCGCGTCCACCCCTGGATCCGCGATTCACATTTTGACCTATGTACACAGTATCATTCCTCGGAGAGAATACTGGTGCTGTTGCTGATAGCCTCGAACTATTTACATGTACGTTCTGTTCATCGGGGGCAACTATAACATCCATCTCGTCTTCCTGGTCCTGTGCGAGGGGATCGTCAGCACTGATCTCCGGTTCGATTCTGAATAACGTGCCATCTACATACAGCTTGTCGTACGCTAGATGTGCCCTTTTGCCTTGACTTTTCGCAGATTTATAATGTGGCCAGAGTCGTTTTCTGCGCTCGTTTATTTCTCGAGGAAATTGTTCATTCACTCCTATATTTCGGTCTTCGTTTCCTCTGAGTGCCGTAAAAGCTGACCGCCGAACAAGCTCTCGGTCCTTATAATTCACAAATTTTGCTATCATCCCTCGAGTTTTTCCTGGTTGCCTTTTACCTAGGCGATGTACTCTATGAAACTCCATTGTCTTGGTTACCTGCAGCTTATCCTGGATAAAATGTTTTAGTTTTTCTTCACAATCTTCTACTTCACCTTCTGCGCTTTCATCAATCCCGTGAAAAATCAGATTTTCTCTCATACTGCGTGCCTGTAGTTCAATTTGTCTTTCTTTCACGTTTTCCATTTCTTCTTTCAAACCTCTAATATTGGCTTTCAATGCAATGTTTTCACTTCTAATGCTTTCAGTTCCCTTTGAAATCTTCTGAATTCTATCACTAAAATCTTTGGAATTTCTCGAAATTTCATCTAGCTTCTCACTCGTAAACGACGCACTGCTCTCAAATTCGTCTATTTTTTTCTTTAGCCCGCTAACTTCCGTGTTAACTGATTTCAATGAGCTTTCAAACTGCCCAAGCCGCTGTTCAATATGAGTTAAAGCTCCTAGCCTCTCAAAAACTTTGTCCATTTTTTCAACAAGACTATCGATTTTCGATGAATAATCACTCTGTAGTATTTGCTGTACTTGTCCTGTGCCATGGGTGATAATTGGATTAGGCTGGTACGATACAGGTGATACATTAAATAACGGTAGTGAATGTCCCGCAGCCATATTCCCGGGTGTACTATAACAATAGCTTAACTCACGCTGTTTTTCACCATTCATGTTGACACTATCTTGAGAATTATTAAGTCCTTGTATAAGAACCTTGCTATGATTTTGATCACTCAAATTCTTCCCTTTCTTCCTCTTTTTTCCTTTGCCTTTCTTCACTGCACTATCTTTGGTTTGTAAACTCATCAATGATCTAAAATTTATATTCCACACTTCCCGCAAAATTGGGTTAAAATCAAAATTTCCAACATTTTTCGGAGCGCTGAAAATTTCATGTCACCTTGTTCACGCATGCGCACTCTGTCTGTTAAGAATTATACATATATATGATCTAATCCAAATTATTTTATAGACTATAAATAGCGACGCTCTGATTGGCTGACAATGCCACCGACGCTCCTGAATAAATCATCATATACAAAGGTTATAAAAATAGACCGCGATTACCCCACTAATTTCTGCAAATGGCGACGTTATTTATTGTGAAGCAAATATGAAATTATAGAATAAAACAGTAATGGACTTTTAACTCAGTATATATGATGTTATATTGACCAACTATGAAAATATCCCATTAGTTAAAAGTCTATAATTGTGTGATATATACCACTAATGAGGATTCCACGAAAGGAACAGTCCGACTCTGCGGCCAGAGAGCACTTCTGGACAAAATGTCTAAATATTGTGCACTAAATACCCATGTTTCGGATAAGCGATTCTCACCTACGATACTTTTAACCAAACAAGATTTACCCAAAACATGTACAGTGTATGAATGCAAATGTATCAATTGTCTTTTATACATAATAAGTTAACAGTTTTGTCACTCGAATGAGTACGGACAATCCTTCTTCTATTTTTAGTTTTATTGCTCAGGTATTTGTTTGTTTTAATCATGAGGATGTGCATGTACTTCCTCTTTTATACGTTTATTGTCGAGTTGCGAGGGAGACATGACGATTTGTTCAACCCAGATAAATTATGTCGCCTGAGGGCGAAGCCCGAGGATAATTTCATTGGAGTAAATCGTCATGTATCCCTCCCAACAGTGCAATAAATTGTTCATAATAGGTCATTCTTGAAGGCTACAGTGGTTACCGTAACAAACGAGGCAACTCTTACTCAACGAAGAGTAGCTCAATCCTTTCCTTCCTCTATGTTAAATCTGATCTTAACTTATTTCTTGAATAGATATTGAATAAACCAACGTAAAATATGAGGTTACAATGGAACCCTTCGACATTATTAATATAGACACTTATTTCACGTTGCAGTGTGGAGCCGTTAAAATCGTTCCCCGTGGCCTGATGTTTGTCAAGCTCTGTCACCTGAAAGAAGCTTTGTTTTGGCCTTTTATCAATGTGACATTAAATATATTTTTTTGCTATTTCGGAAACTAGCCATTTTATCGATAAATATCATCGAAATTTAAGGAGTTTAACATCTTAGCACCTTCCCTCCAATGCTATTTTGAACATAGATTTTATTTGGATATGCTACTGAATCGACCCTACAGGAAATTTGGAGCCGCGCGCTCTCTGTAATGTAAATGTAAAAATCGAACTTCAAAGAATTAAAGAAGGCACTCCTGAAATTATTTTTGATGGCTCCGCTGAAAGCATCACTGATGAGAATTTAAAATTGGAAACACGTGTCTGGTGCATGTAAATTGGTTTGGAATTTTCTTCGAGAAGGTAGAGAGTTGGAACCCTTCGACATTACATGATAACGTGAGACATGACGTCTCTGGAGGGTAATATAGGACGTCTCTGGAGGGAGACATGAAGTTTGTCGTCCTCCCACGTGACTGCTCTAGACCAATCATATTTCTTTTTTTTTGTAAATTTTATTGAACGAGGTATTATGAAAAGATTTGTCAATAGTATACCTCATATGACTGGGATGTTCTCATGATGAGACTTCCCTTAAACGAAATTATACTTCTCTTCTACAGAAATTTGTAAAGGAAGGAAGTTTAAAGTTCTCCATAAGTGCTTCGACATTACTTATCAATGTCCAATACATCTACTAATATATCCGTAGGATGAGAATCAAACAAACACTTATCAAATTAAATGCCTTTACAACTGGTACTAAAGTACTAATAGGTTCTTAAGAAAACGGAAATTTACCTTTTATTTGTAAACGGCAAAAAATAATAACTAGAAAATTTAAATGGTAATGCAGAAGGAAAAGCACTATTCAAAGAACTAGCATTTTTAACCAAATAAGACATCATTTTTGGTGTACTCATAGGAAAATAGCAATATTTTACGCTCAGAAATTGTCCAACTCATTTTTCTAAACAAGGGTCGCGTATGTTAAATAAAACGGCAATACCTATTCATACAGGTAGATATTCACTGATCATTCAGGCATAAATCTATGTGTACAACTATGATTATGGCTATTGCATTAATCAAACTTGACCAGTGTAGGTTTTAATGACTTAGCGCATGGAAAAGGTGATTTACCGTGCTATTTTCATATGTGTAGAGGGGAAACGCAAAAATAATACCAAAATAAAATTTCAATTTCAAACAGTGCTCTATTAGTTGAATATTTCTCTCGATATTCATATGTGTCTATCTTAAAGCGTTTTCACATAAAATCAAAATTTCTGTTTTCTTTTAAACTGGCTGTTAGTACTTTAGCACAATCAAAGTCTTTTCACAACTCCTTGGCAGGGTTATTCCTGTCAAAGACGGGAGCTTCTTGCGTAATATATGTATCATACAGAGATGCATCAACACTTTATCAACTTTACTTATGTACCAAATAGCAAGTACGAAAGATGGAAGGAAGAGATAAGAATCACGAAAGAAAACGAAAAAATAACATTATCTAACAGAAACGTGAGAGTGGTGCCAATTCGTAGTTTTTCTAACGAGGGATGAGGGTTTCCTATCCTTCCCGTTGACCCACATAGTCGACCGGGAGTGCAACTCGTTACCTGTTCATATGAAGACCATGTTGTCTTACATGTTGTTTTTCCTGAAAGTCGCTGTGGTATTAATATCAATGACACCAAAATATTAGATCAATGCATCTCATTTCCGGAAAATTCAATGACTTATCAGCTTCAAGTGGCAAGAAAAGATCTCAAATGGGACACTGTTGCAGCGAAGACATGTTCAAATTTCAAACGTGTTATTGTTGTTATATGAACAAATGAACGTCAAATTGTAAGATGATATAAAATACGACAGAAAAGAGTAGGTCCTTTTGTGAGTGTTGCTAAGATTATCGTCAGGATCTTTTTTAACTCACATTTGTGTCACACTTATGTCTTTTGCCTTGTGGAGCTCGTAAAAAGGTTCCCCGCGCGGGGTTCCAAAGTAAGTGGCTTGAATATTTTTCCCTGACATGATCGCCATAGCACTTTCTATAAAGACATAAGCTCAGACAGTGCATATATTTTAGATACTGTTTTCATTTTCTTGCGTGAACATCGACGGCGGGTGCGGCTAGCCAAGCAGGGGATGCTTACTCCTCCCGGGCACCTGGTCCCACCTCTAGGTTGCTAGGGGTCCGTCGATGCTCAATTTATTGCTCTAGTGTAAGTGTTGTTGAGATTATCGTCAGGGTCTTCTTTAATTTATTCAGCGAAAACTCTATAAGTTGATACCATTAATTTACTTTATAAACTTTTATTGATATAGATTCCTTTTTACCTGTTTATGATGCATTCATATATATGTAGTAATCGATACCTTAATTCTGATCAAGCTTATCTCAAAATCAAACAGTTAAGACCTCTTTTTGAGGATAATGCATCTTATTAAGAAACCACATAACCAAGGCAAATCTTTGAGATACTGACTTTGTTACTTAGACAAATATTGAAAATAAGTGACCAAATTTTGCCACCATAGAAAATCTTTCAAGATGAAAAGTGACAATACCGGCACATTGTCCTATCATATTTCGATAAAAAAAATACTCATAAGTCGTTTGTCAATCTTAAAGAATAGACAGAAATCAAACGGCTGATATGAGCACCACATTTTGTCAAGAGAATGTTGTCAAGAATAATTACTTCTACTTTGTATTAATCGTTATTAATATCAAATCATATATGACTTTGCTATTTTGGAAACTTACGATGTCAAATTGATAAAGAAAAGTCTTTCAGACACCAGTGCATGGGAGATATATTCATATAATCATTAATAAACTTGAAAGAAACACTCAATCGTGGGTAACATTTTTAACTGTTACATACTGCAACAGAGAAAAAGCGTTGACAATAAAAAAAGATCATCGCAGTAGTATTCATTACGTTGACTAAGGTGGTGATTGTTGAATTCTGAATGCCTTCTTGTATATGGCTTATTTAAAGAACATGCATAAGACATACTCTCTGAGCGAAATTATCTTTAATGTATATGATGATCAGAGTGTACACATAATTTTCCAATTCTGACTTCTAGCCTAAGACCATATCACTTGCTGTGGTCTTCCTTTTTTCTATATAGAGAGTCACTTCCGACTTGGGACGGCATCTGATATCCCATCCATCCTGCTACGTCTTTCGGTACGCTTTTTCGACATGGTAACTTTCATACTTTTTTGGCATATTACATTGTTTAAATTTGAGGATCACTGACAAGGTTAAAGTACCCGAAACGTGAATGTCTGGTCCATGTTGCCAATTTATCTGACAGTGTTCTTAAATGATGCTATTCAATTTGAAGACGTTAACATTTATACCACTTGGTTAGTGTCACTGCTGGTGGACCAGGAGTCCCCGATGGCACATGTAGCCAAGTTCGATCAATTTCGCTTAATCGTATCTTTAACGCATTCTAAAAATATGTTATCAAAATTTCTTGAACTTCTAAAACGTGGGTCCTATTGCATCATATCCCACCCTTCCTGCTACGTCTTTCGGTACGCTTTTTCGTCATAGTAACTTTCATACTTTTTGGCATATTACATTGTTTAGATTTGAGGATCACTGACGAGGGTTAAGTACCGAAATGTGCATGTCAGATCCAAACCCTAATTGGAAGGGAACGAAAAGACCGATTACTTTTTACATGAAAATGATACTATGTTCGGTTTCTTTGTTCTATGAGTATTAATCTTTTTTTCTAATCACCTTTTGGCTAGGAAAACGAATACATATAATTGGCATTTCATTCATTATCACACATGTCTCATCGACTTTAATCCGGGCTATAAGTACCTCAGGACGAAAATGCTCCCGTCTCTTTGTGTTACCCACAGGTTATTATCGCAGTCCACAGCTAGAAAGCGCGGTCTTTTTATTCCTAATGACTTTCCAACAAGTTTTCTCATCTTCCGCGTTTTATCTATGATATATATGCAGTCTTTAGCCCGGTCTGAACAGCAAATGTTCCCCATGTTATCAAGTACTAGACAGGACGGTTCCTGAACTATTTCTCCTTCTTCAGATTGTGTAATTGTAGACAAAACTTTTCCGTCATTATTGACGATAACTACTGCAGGAATTGCCCAGTCAGTGATAAAGATGTTACCATCAGCGTCTTCTACAGCATGTATAGCTGAAGTATGGGTAGAACCCTTGTAGATCTGTTTGACGTTAGCACCGACTCCATCGATCCTTAATACTCTGCCATCACATGTAGAAATCAATATCTTCTGGTCAGCTGTTACAGATATACCATAACAACCCGATGACGCAGAATCGAATATGGGAATTTCTGTACCATCCGGAAGGAGTCTTATGACTGAACTAGAATCTCCTTTACGAGGGTTTATGACAACATCACCATTTTCCATCACAGCAAGTGCAAATGGTCTATTCTTAATATTCCTTCTATCGAGTACCCTCCCTTTGATGTCAACCATTGCCAGTTTTCTTTCGTTGTGTCCGGCCAGCCAGGCATCACCTTTCTTTGTGATAGAAATTCTAGGATATCCTTGAAGTGGGGATTTGATTTTTGATATTATAGTCGGTGTGATGCTTTCAAAATGATTTACAACGACAGAAGGAGGAAATGCTTGTAATTTAACCAAATCTCCCACTATTTCTTTCACATCCACAGGAATAAAGGATAGCGATCTTGGTAAATTTGGTTTATCCTTTACTTCAGGGAGAGACTCATTCCTTTCAGCTAATTCTTTAATATCTGCAAAACTGTTCTTTCTTAATGCATCCTCATACTCTGAAACTCTCCTTCCGCAAAACGCTATTTTCTTTTCAATTTCGTCTTCATGAGAATCGAAAATTACTGAACAATTTTCTGTGTAATTATCGAGTTTTTTCATTCTTTCATGATGGATTCGGTCTAAGATTTCATGAAGGTATTTATTTTCAGCTCTCATTTTTCCAGCCAACATCTGGATATCCTTTTCGCGTTCTTCCTTTTCTATTCTCATTTCCTCTCTTTGTCTGAAAAGATTTGGTAGACTGTTTTCCTGTATCGAATTCATTTTACTTAGGATAACTTTCCTTTTTTCTTCAATCACCTCATGTAAGTCAACCATTTTATGTCCTTGATGTTTTCCAGTTATACATGTTCCGCAAACTGGAGTATCACATCCCTCACAGTGGAAGGAAGCTTGTTTGTCATGTTCAGCACAGCTGATGGGATTGACATCAGCGTCTGCCAGTTGGGTCCTCAGAATAACGTTGTGGTTTATGGTTAACTTCTTGTGAAATTTTTCACACTCTTCGCAAATAGTCTTTCTACAGTCTGTACAGTAGTATGTACCAGGGGCCTCGTTTTCACAGGTATCACAAGGAATTGGTCTTTGTACATGTGCAAAATTTTCTTCCGTTGACATTTTCTACCTGACGTAACTATACGTGACTGTGTTCTGCAAAAAGAAAGCATATTTCGTTTTTATTTGAGTATCCCACCGTCGGAACCAATTATCACACACACAAGTTGTCAGTTGTCAAAACTAGAGAACGTTCCCTTCAATGCATGACAAAAATTTAAAGCGAAAACTTGTAAATACTGAGCAAACAATGGTCAATACAAGATCACTTTAAGTTATACTTATGAACAAAAGCATTCAAACGAGTAATTTTATATTTAGTGTCTTACAAGATATCTAAAAAAGTAAGGATATGAACAAATATGTACTAATTACCAGAAGTCTCTGATGAGACTGAAGCTCTACTGGCTATTTTATTAAATTCACTGAACTAACATCCATTTTCCAACCCTGGGGGACAGGGGCTCACACAAAATATCAGATGCACATCTACACCATAGACACATAATACATGTAATGCAAAAAGAATTTACTCTCCATGAATTACCGGTATACTTTCTGAGATCTGGTGCTCACAAGATTACAAAGACTTATATAGTAAAAAATGACCACACCCATTTCAAAGACGGGTCAGTCTTAAACAGAATCACAGGCACACAAACAGACCACAGACTCATTGAAATGGAAAAAAAAATATCTACAGTATCAATTATACTTTCTGAGAACTGGTGTTCACTAGATTACAGATTAGGGACTATTAGAGTTGAATAGGAGAACATGATCACGCCCTATAGGAGAAAATGACCACACCCATTTCAAAGATCCTGGGGTTCAGGGGCTCATACAACATATCAGGGGCACAACTAGACCAGGGACTGATTACAAAAAGAATTATTTCTCTATCAATTATACTTTCTGAGAAATGATGTTCACAAGGTAACATAGACTTATATATGAGAAAATGACCACGCCCATTTCCAAGACCCTGGGGGCCAGGGGCTCAAACAAAATATAAGGGGCACAACTAGACCAGAGACTGATTATAGTGCAAAATGAATTATTTCTTTATCAATTATACTTTCTGAGAATTGATGTTCACTAGATTTCATAGACTTATATGGGAGAAAATGATCACACCCATTTTTGAAGACCCTGGGGGTCAGAGGCTCAAAGAAAATATCAGGTGCACAACTAGACCAGGGACTGATTATATTGCAAAAAGAATTATTTCTCTATCACTTATACTTTCTGGGAATTGGTGTTCACTAGATCACATAAACATGTATAACAGAAAATGACCACACCCATTTTCGAATATCCTGGGGGGGGGTCAGAGGCTCAAACAAAATATCAGGTGCACAACTAGACCAGCGACTGATTATATTGCAAAAAGAATTATTTCTCTATCAATTATACTTTCTGAGAATTGGTGTTCACTAGAATACATAGACTCATATAGGAGAAAATGACCACACCCATTTTCGAAGACCCTGGGGGTCAGAGGCTCAAACAAAATATCAGGTGCACAACTAGACCAGAGACTGATTATATTGCAAAAAGAATTATTTCTCTATCAATTACACTTTCTGAGAATTGGTGTTCACTAGATTACATAGACATGTATAAGAGAAAATGACCACACCCTTTTTCGAAGACCCTGGGGGTCAGAGGCTCAAACAAAATATCAGGTGCACAACTAGACCATGGATTTAACTAAATGCAAAAAGAATTAGCTTTCTATCATTTATGGTTTCAGAGAAGTTGCGCTCAAAAAAAATGTTAACAGACAGACAGACAGACAGACAGACAGACAGACGGACGGACGGACGCCGGACAACATGGTATCGCATAAGCTCGACTGGTCTTTGACCAGTAGAGCTAATTATATACTACATGAATGACTTCTAAGAGCTGTGAGAAAACAAAACCTCATATATCACATCGGCCTCCTTTCACATTTTTACGCCTCCTTTATTTACCACCAGATTGATATCCATGTATAATAAGTTTCCTCTATGTAGATATTCAGGATTTGCAAAAGAGAGATGACTTACACATAACCACACCATTTGCTACTTGCGTGACAAATGGCTGTCCAAAGTCAGCATCGGTTACCCATTGGTTGTGTTTCATGTTTATATGTCGTGTGTCTCATTTCCGTCAGTGCGGCTAGCCAACAGGGGATGCTTACTCCTCCCGGGCACCTGGTCCCACCTCTAGCTTGCTAAGGGTCCCTCGATGCTCAATTTCGTGATCTATTGTGAGTGCTGTTGAGATTATCGTCAGTGTTTTCGCATCGGGCGTTTTCGTGTTTTGTTGTTGGTGCTGCAACTGGGTCTTATTGGAGATCCCCTCCCTTCTTTTACACGTAATCGGTGTCTTTCCTGCCATTCTGCTACGTCTTTTGGTACATTTTTGGACATAATAATTTTCATACATTTTGGCCATATTACATTGTTTAGACTTAGGGTCACTGACGAGGGTTTAGTACCCGAAACGTGCATGTCTGGTCCATGCTGAAAATTTATCAGGTCTTAAATGATGCTATTAAATTTAAAGACGTTTAACATTTGACATTTTAGATCTGTATTTATATATTGTAGACTATAACATGATGGAACCATTACAATGATAAAGCACAAAACGAATTTTCTATCATAAATCATTTAAGGTGGGTATTACTGTAACAGATCCGTTTTTATCCGAAGTATCTGTACTTTACATAATGGTTCAAATGATGAACATAGACATGGATAGCCAATTTGGTTTAAAGATACAGTACATTTAAGAAGGGTACTTTTGCGTATTAAGATTTATGAATATGAAATATCCAATATATGCATTTTAACCCTCTATGTTCAGTTTATAATTGTCATATTGTTTCTCTACACTGTATTCAGTTTATAAGAATAAACTTTTGTCAATGTCATTGTCATTGTCAGTAATAATTGGCTTAAAATTGTTTGTTATAAATTAAACAAATAAGTAGTTTAGAAAAACATCGCTTATAAGCTATATTATGACATGTACACGTCAATAATATGTTGCAAAACACAACGGAACCAACTTTTTGCTCAAAATAACATTTTGCATTATTTATGCGATAATGTTTATAGATAAGGAAAAAACACATATAGGTATCCAATTTTGTATAGGGTCAAGATATGGCTCCAAAGATAAGGGTACCCCTAAATTTTGCGGCAGTTTTTACATATTATTCATACACGTACACATGTAACCATTTAACAGGGAAGAACAGTTCCAAATTAATTCTTTTGTATTGAATTTGAAGACGTTTAACATTTGAACTATTTGGTGAGTGTCACTGTTGGTAGACCAAGAGTCCCCGGGGGGCACGCACATGTAGCCTAGTTTGATCAACTTCGGTTGATCGTCAGTCTCTTCAACGCATTCGAAAATTTCTGTTACCAAATTTCTTGAAATTTCTAAACGTTGGGTCCTGTAGCATCATATCCTACCCATCCTGCTACGTCTTTCGGTACAGTTTTGGACATCCTAATTTTATACCCTTTGGCCACATTACATTGTTTAGATTAAGGATCACTGACGAGGGTTGAGTAACCGAAACGTGCATGTCTGGTCCATGATGCAAATTCATCTGTTCTCAATTGATGCTGTTGAATTTGAAGACGTTTAACATTCAATAGATCAAAGTGTTATCTTTAGGAACAGAATGAAAATTAGTGTTAAGTATCCCTTATGGAAGATATTTAGGATAATACATAAGGGTATCCCCTTAACTTCCAAAATGTTTGGTATGCAGTTACTACATAAACAGTCATTAAAATTGAGTCAAATTTTAATCTTCAATTTACAACATTGTAAGGTAAAACAATGTATATTAGTCAGTAGTGAATATATTAACGGTTCAACCATAAAAACAACCGAGAAATAAAAATATTTTAACGGTCAATTAGGGACCCACCTAAATGTATTCATGCAGCCAATGTGTTCCCCTGATTATGAAGAATTGACAGACGACTTACCCAATTTCATTAAATAAAGAGTCAAGGTTTGTGACATGACTAGAATGAACCTTTACTCAATTTTTCATTCAGAGTCGGTAAAAATGTAGCTCGGTGCATGTGAAAGGAACAAAGCGATAGTAGAGAGTGTAGACTACTGTCTGAGTGACTTTCTCAGTAATGAAGGGGGGGGGGCGGACAGGGGGGTACCACTCTCACCCTCTCCCTCCCCCTTCCATCCCCCCTTCCTCCCTCCTCCCTCATCAATCAAAAGTCCTCGTGCTTAAAGGAAACACATGTATGACAATGCACTAAACTGACATACTTATCACATTGTATATACGAGTAAATAGAAAACTTCTAAATCACACGAACGGACATGGTTTCAATTAGTGTACGGTCCATTTGAATATCAGGTCGGGGGGTGCTTCTCTTTTCGTTGTCTGGGCAAGCTTTTTTTCCGATCCAGACAAGGGCAAAAAAATGCTTTTTTTTTTCTTACAAAGTTGGAGCAAAGAATTTTTTCAATCTATAGAATTACATATATATAATACTAGTAAATCTCTTTCTTTAGGATGTACTGCAGTATTTCGCGTAATAATTGAATTTAGAAGAAACAGTGAATATTATCATTTGACAGCAAGGTTTTGCTTTCAATGAAATCTTAAATTACACGGAATATAGGAAATTTGGTTTATATAAGGAAAAAAAGGAAAAATAACATACATTTATTATTATTGTAGTATTTCTTTTATAAATATGTTTTTAAACATAGGACTTTCAACACAAGGATATACAGTCAGGGGCACTGATTTCAGTACTCTTTCAGAAATGACTAACATCAGCAATTTTGATTTTGACTTTACTTGCTGCTTTACCTCCAAATGACTGAATTCCATACTTTTTGCGTGCATTCTTATTTCTCGAAATTCATTCCTGCGCATTTTCATTTTATGAGTTCATTGGGTGCAGATAAGAAAGTACTACAAATCCATGGAATTAGATTTCCCTAAATAGTGTAGTAAAGGCAATTAAATGGACAAACTTTATAAAATGACGATATTTAATCATTTTTATGTGACTGATTTCTATCATTTTGCAAAATGAATATCTTTGATCGTGTTCAGTTATAAAGGAAATCGAAAAATAAATTATAAGTATCAGTCATTTCCAGAGAGGACTGAAATCAGTGATGCCCCTGACTGATATAAGCATTTAAACTTAATTCAATAGTATGAGACCCCTTGACCTCCCCCGCTACTCTGAATTCGCGAATATGCGGAAGTAGACGAAACTGCAAACTTATACATGTACATTGAATACACTACTGTATGTTATTTTTATAATTATAGTTTTAGGTTTACGAGCAATTTTCATTTATGTATTTACATAATACTTACTTAAGTTGACCTACTTCCTAGTATAGTTGACTTCCATCCATATTTCCTCTATAGAGGCTCCATAAGCAACATCCATTTTGCACCGTTATGAAATGGGACAGCTTTCTTATACAGAGGCACCAAAGGGGGTCGCGTTTTTGATTAAGTGACATATTTTAACGCAAAATTGAAGATTTGTTAACATAATAGCCCGAAAACAAGGAGGAACTGTTCCGGACAGGATATATCATTGCCGTCGTGAGTCCGTGTGTTTTTGTGTTTTTTTTTGGGGGGGGGGGGGGTTACGGTGAGGGAGGGTGTGTGTATATGTGTATCCATAGGGATTCTTGTGAAAAGCATAGAAAACAAAGTAATCATCAAAGAAACATCAAACCTTCCACAAATGTTCCGCATGGAGAGAGAATGAACCCGTGTGATGTTCAAGGTCATTGATCATAGGTCAAGGTCACTGTGAACATATAAATATAGGCTTAAATATTTGTGAACAGCAAAGAAGACAAAGCAATTATCAAAGAAACATAAAACCTTCCACACATGTTCTCTATTGGGAGAGGATTAGGTACTCTTGATTTTCAAGGTCAAGGGTCAAAGTTCAATGTCACTGTGGCTATCTCATCTTACATAAGATCCTAATTGATATGCTTTATACATATATACGAATTATACAATTTCAAATGGGTGCGTAAGAAAAGACACAGCTTAGCTTAAGAAATCTAAGCCAAACTAAACATTATCCCACATTGTAAGAATTGATAAGATACGCATGAAATTTCAATAAACATACGAAATATTTTGACATTAAACATTTAACGAAAAACAGACTAATGGAAGGAGTATAACGAAGGCAAAAGAAAGGAGGGGATCTACAACAACACCCAGTTGCAGCACCAACAGCAAAACCCCAAAACACCTGATGCAAAAAAAAAAAAAACAACAGACAAGCGCAGAAAGAGACGCAAAGGGACAAATTAAAGGACGCCAAATCACATAGAAACATCAAATACAAATGAATGATTACACATAAAGCAACGAGACAAATTTGCAATCGGTGTCGACTAAGCACGGCCATCTCCAACATCAGTAGCAGACGGTGTAATTATCCGGATTACGTCCGCACAACACTCCCACTTTTACGATTACCAAGAGGTCTCGAAGAACGTACAATTGTGGTATAAAATAACATCCTCAATGAAAGATGACCATACAAACAACGGACGGAACGCTTTACAATTTCTCACTTTCAATTGAGCTTAACATGACCGGCTTTAAACTGCAAAAGCGTTCACGGATTATCTTATTATCAAAACGTCGTTTATACAGGTACGTAAGAGATATTTTAATTATTGTGGTAAGGAATATCATGACTATATATGAAGTTTCTCTTTTAGATGTGAATTCATACCTTTGTTAAAATTGTTATTTCATACATTTTTTTAAGAGGAGACTGATGCAATATAGCCTAAATATAGTCTTTATTCTTTATCATGACAGAGCCGCTGAAAATTTGATTAGCGCATTCATGGACGTATCATGTCCCATTCCACGAATTGTTTTTTTTTTTTTATCATACGTATGAAAACTGCATGTAATAGCGATGCATTATTGTATCTTTATTCTGTTTATCTCCCATGAAACTATTGTTTATGGTCTATAATCTATTAGATTTAAAGTATGCATGTAATGAAACAATTGTTTTACTATCTATGGAAAGGCCAATGTCCAATATCCATGAACATGCATGTAATTTTATCTTTGACTCCTATTAATTTAGATACAACATCATCATTTATTTAAAATGCAGTTACAGTAATTACCTACTTGAAATCAGAGGTGTTATTGTTGAGGAACAGGTAGGGCTCTCTACGATATAAATCATATGAAAATACTTATCTCAATTAAGATATATAATTTTTAAAAAATGTATCTTTCGCCAAAAAAAATTGAAGTTTTTAATGATTTCTTTTGATATATTTTGCATGGTTTTTGATATATTTTGTGTGGTTTTTTATATATTTTGAGTGATTTTTGATATATTTTGTGTGGTTTTTGGAATTTTCTACTTTTGTTCTTGACTTGCAATCAATGATTCTACTATTCGTTATCAGTTACAAATGTGTACATTTGCGTTTCGCTAGATTAGGTTTTGAAAATCTGCTCTTATGGTTATTATTTCTGAGACATTTTTACTTATCAAAAGGCTACTATTCGACTTTTCCGACATAAATTCCATCCTCCGGCGTAAAAAAAGTATGGATAGCTCGTCGGAACTTTAGAGATTTTTTCATCGCGCGGGGAAATATATCTGAATACGTTTATCTGACAGTCATTTTCGGCTTAGAAATATAAAGTTCCCATCGTTTCAAATAAATGTTAGTAGGAGAGTTGTGCGAACGTAATCCGGATAACCACATGATTTGCTTCTTGCATGACGGATGGTCGTCATGAGTCGGCACCGATTGCTCATTAATAGATTTATTTCATGTTTCTATGTCGTATGTCTCTTAAACGTCCTTTGATGTGCTTGTATACTCTGTGTTACCCATGAGGAGGTTGTTTCACACCACAATTGTACGTTCTTCCAGACTTCTGAGTAATTGGGAAAGTGGGAGGGTTGTGCGCACGTAATCCAGGATAACCACACATTCTACTATTTCCGTGGCAGATGGCCGTCCTAAGTCGGCACCGGTTGCCCATTGGTCTCGTTGGTTTATGTGTAGACCTTTGTGCTTGATGTTTCTGTGTTGTGTGTTGACGTTGCTTGTCCTTTTTGGGTCTCTTTCTGTGCTTGTCTGCTCTGTGGTTTTGCATTGGGTGTTTTGGGGTTTTGCTGTGGGTGCTGCAACCTGGTGTTGTTAGAGATCCCCTCCTTTGTTCCCATAAGGTGTCTTGGTGCTTTGGTGTTGGGTACTGCAACAAAGTCTGGTTGGAGATCCCCAACTTCCTTTTATCTCGCTGATGGCGTAATTACAGTTCAGTTTGGTGACACTCTTAACAGTAAAATAGAGAGGGATTCTGTCGATCCTCATTTGAATCAGGGTATTTTGATGACATTTGACATTGGTAGTCCTATTTCGAAAATTTCAATGATCAAATTCATTCGAATAAACATCTCAGATGTGCCCATCAGTTATTCAGCCTCAAAGTCGAGAAGGTGAGTCAAGAATCACTTTATTTCCGTTTTGTAATTTTAAGAAACGAATATTTTGATTGGCTGAGTAATTTTGTTGATACACCGATAAACAATTTTTTCTCGGAGTCAATTTTAGCACTACTTTAAGAATCGGGGATTCCCTGAAACACAAATCATCTCGTGGCTGAAAGTACAATATATCGTTGTTTGCTTAAAATTTCAAGGGTACCATTTCTTTTCTACTTACTCAAAAATGAACTGTGCATGTAGGATTTTCTCAAACTTGTTCCAAATCCAAATATAAAGAAAATCGATTGTTCGTTGTTTGAATGACAAATATGGATAATGACCATATCCCTGTATACAGCACAAAATCGATAATTCAGAAAATCGGAAAGCGAAGGCATACAAAATCAGGATAAAACAGGAACCAAAAAACCTCCACCACATGAACAGAAAAGAACTCCCGATATGGGAGTGAGACCAGGTGCCCAGGAAGAGTAAGCATCTCCTGCTTGCATGCAACGCCCGCCGCTTCAATTCGGTAGAATTGCCACATCATTGCTGCAGGCATAACTCGTTTTTGTCCTGAAGGCCGTTTTATCACTGGCGCAACCCTCAGACCTTACGAAAAATAGATCGTTTTTAGCTTCAAAAGAAACAGTCTGTTTTCAAAAGAAGATGATATGGAATGATAAAATGTATCCTATATTTTTCTGGTATAGGCAATATATAAAACTCTTTACCTTCCTAAAGATAATTTCAAACTAATTATAATGCACCAGACACGCGTTTCGGATACTGAATCCTCTTCAGTGATGCTTCAAGCCAAAGTGATTTTCAGACACAGTCAAAATTCATTTTTTAGTAGCGCCCTCTGGTTTTATATTTTAGAATAAAAATTTGAATGTGCAATAACATTGCAGAGAGTGTGCGACTACGAATTTCCTGTATGGTCGTTTCAGTAGCATGATTAAATATCGATTACCAAAATAGCTTTGGGGAGATGGTACCTTGCTCTCGACTTAGCGAAAGCACCTCGCATCTAGGTTCAATTTTACCTTCAGATACATAGATGACGTGTTGTCTATCAATAATCCGAAATTTAAGGACCATCTACATGAAATCTATTCTCATGAACTACAGATCAAGGAAACCACAAAGAGCGACATATCCGCTTCCCACTTATATATACTTCTATCTTTCGACGCAAACGGCCATTTGAACACCTCAATGTATGACAAGCTTGACGATTTTAGCTTCCACATAACTAAGAAAGGAGGGGATCTCCAACAACACCTAGTTGCAGCATCAACAGCAACCTCCCAAAACACCCACTGTAAAACACAAAAATGACACGCACAGAAAGAGACGCAGTAGTACAATGAACGTCAAATCACAGAAAAACATAAAACAGAAATGACTACACATAAACCAACGAGACCAATGGGCAAACGGTGCCGACTTAGGACGGCCATCTGCCTCGTCAGTAGCAGACGGTGTGGTTATCCTGGATTACGTGCGCACAACCCTCCCACTATTCCGATTACCCAGAGGTCTCGAAGAACGTACAATTGTGGTGTAAAACAACCTCCTCACTGTCAGATGACCACACACAAACAAGACCGCAAGACGCAGGGGCCCAAGCAACACAGATGAATATGTAAATTGATATAAAAAGAGGGCATGCGTAATACGACCTGTGCTCTGCCGGCTGTAGCGAGCTAATGTATGCTATCACCCGAGGAGTCCGACTGACATTCAGAGAGGACAGGTGGTCGGGGCCCTGTCTTCTCTAAAGAGGTTTGGACAGGGCCCGTCATGGAGTCCCGTCGTCACAGTCAGTCAGCGTGCAAGTATTAAGGATGCGCTGGTACAAGACTGTAGATTGGTCAAGTACCAAGCCTAGTGTCCGTCTGGTGACATTAGGATCATATCCACGGTATAAGAGGCGTTTGATGATTCTGACGCATTTTCGATAGTAATTCTGTCTACCTTTGATCCTTCTTATTTTGTTGATCATGTCACCATAAAATGCAGGTTGCGAAATACCCAAAGTAATATACTCTGTTGCTTGTATGGGTCCGAATTTCAAAAGTAGTTGACAATATTTTTTGTAAAATTTCCAGAATGTCTTGACAAGATTGTGAAAGCGAAAACCTTGACCTAAAAGTTTCTTTGTTATTTGTAAATTTCTATCATGAAAATCCAAAACATCAGTACATGCTCTAGCATACCGGATGAGCTGCGAAATGTAGATACCATAAGACGGTAATCTAGGAACATCACCGTCAAGCCAGGGAAAATTTACTATATTGAATCCAAAGTCATCTCTTTTGTCACACACCCTTGTATGAATCTCTCCTTTTCATGAGTAGCATGAGTAGCAACAATCCGTCTTCTCCTGCTTATGGCGTTTTTGTTTCTCAGCAGGGCATGTTCCAAATATGAAGATTCCATCATTAGAGCCAGACGGCTTGCAAGTAAGCTACTTGTTCAGGGTTATATCACACAATGGCTGAAATCATCATTGTGGAAGTTCTTCCGTCGCTACGGGGATATTATAAAAGTATATCAGATCCCCCTTTCCAGAATGATAAGTGATATTTTACATTGTGATTGTATGGCTGTTGCCATCACCAATCAAAACATATTTACCTGATATGTACATCAAAATGTACATCGAATCAATCACCGAATTTGACAGGTTTTCATGGAGCTGTTGCGACGGGTGTCGTATGCAATCAAGGGACGCTGACTCTCCCAAGGCACCTGGTCTCACTTCGGAATATTATTCATTCCGGGGTTCGCAACCGTTTCGATGGGAGTTCTCACGATTCTACCTTGCCTTCTCGGCTTTGAGGCTTAATAAATGTTAGGTACTTCTTCGATGTTTATTTTACTCATATGTTGACCTCTTTTAATTTCGGTCTTTTTATAAGCCCGTCTTTAGACGAGAGGTATTATGGTAAAGCGATGTCCGTCCGTCCATGCGTCTGTCCGGCCCTTGTAAACACGATAGAGCCCAAAACAGTTGTGCTAGGAATTTTAACGTTACCATGTGTATTGAGTATTTGAAGCCGAAGAACCCAATTGATTTTCAAGGTCATAGGTCAAAGGTCAAAGTCATTTTGGGGCTAAAAATAGATTTTTGCGTGCAAATAATTTGAAAATTCATTACAAATCTATTTTTGGTCGACTTGTTTTGAAATTTTGTACACTTCAAGAAAAAAGGATATTCTTTCATATATATAACGGGTTTTCAATCTTTTCTCAGAAAATTGAGGAATTATGCGTAAGGGGAAGAGGTGTCAATAGATGCCTACTTTTACCTTGTAAACAAGATATAGCCCAGTTGAGCCAGAACTTGAAATTTACCATGTGGATTAAGTATAATTTCTTGAAATTTCTAAAATGTGGGTCCTGTAGCATCATATCTCACCAATTCTGCTACATTTCTCGGTACATTTTTGGACATAAAAATTTTCACAATTTTTGGCCATATTACGAGGGTTGTCCGTTAAGTTCGTGGACAAGTATTAAATTAGGGAAAATTAGCGTCAAAGACATTTACTTTTAGTATATCTATTATCATATGTTAAACGTCTTTAAATTCAATAACATCTTTTAAGACCAGATAGATTTACAGCATGGACCAGACATGCACATTTCGGGTACTTAACCCTTGTCAGTGATGTAATATGACCAAAAAGCGTGAAATTATTATGTCCAAAAATGTACCGAAAAATGTAGTAGAATGGTTAGGGATATGATGCTACAGGACCGTCGTTAAAGGAATTTCAAGAAATTTTGTAACAGAAAATTTCAAATGCCATATACTATTTGCCAATTACGAACTGTAAACAATTATCATATTTTTATTTCATCATTACAACTATGACTTCGTAATTAGACATAGGATGGTGACCTGGAGCACGATGAATTTTTTCATTTCATTTGTAGTTTGTAAAATCCCGCTGATAAAACGATAATATTAATTTTTACATTGTGATGTTGACAATAGTAATGACATTACACATGCAAAATTTGAACGTTCAAAATTTCAAGATGACAGAGAAAACCGGATCTGAAAGTTGTAAGACGTGATCGTCATTGTTCGAAAAAATGACGTTTCTTCAAAAGGCGGAGCAGAGAACAGAGATACAATTTTGCGTAGGCTTCCGAAAAACACCGACAGAGACCAATACATTCCTTAAACAGTCGGAGAAACGTGATAAAACTAGCTGTTTGAAAGTCTTCAAGTGGAAAAGAGGAATTTTGGATGTAAGGTATAATGTTGTGCTTTGATTGTGAAGAAATTTTGTATATCATTAAAATGAAACTTGAATCTAATAAAATAAATTATACCCTCATTTATTTTAACATTGTTTGCTAGCTATTACCAAGGCAGTCCACGAACATTACGGACAACCCTGGTACATAATTTAGATTGAGGAACACTAACGAGGGTTAAGTACCCGAAACGTGCATGTCTGGTCAATGCTGAAAATTCATCTTGTCTTAAATGATGCTATTGAATTTGAAGACGTTTAACATATAAGACAAGGGAGGTTATTGACCTTCAAGGTCAAAATCATTTTGTGGTTTTTCATGATATTTGTAATTTGTGATAAGAATACAAGATGGATGTGAATTATCGAATTTCATGATAAACTATTTGTCATTACACAGTTATGGAACTTAGATTTTCTCAAGTAGACTTTTAATTTAATGACTAATTAATCATGATGGGCGTATCTTGCTGCGTTAGCGTAGGCTTTATTTTCTATTGATCCCCTCCCTTCTTTTGAATTAACAGATACAAATATAAGAATCATTTCTTTAATCGTTTCCATTGGAACCGTTGGAACATCTTGAGGTATGGAGGTACGATAACAGGAGATCTCTAACATTAATTAAAACCAACTCAGATGACTTTGATGTATACACAATAATTATATTATTTGAATAGAATGACATGTTATTCAAACAAATGTACATGACAATCGAAATAATTTTCTTTAACTTCGTAGATTTTACATGGCTTATTTCATGGCGGTATCCCAACTGCCATTTTAAAGAATGTTAAGTTAAGTAGGTACAATACAATTTGAAATATACTTGTTGCAAACATTTAATAAAGTTACTTTGATATGAATGTTCAGACATTTAAATGAAAATTATGCTAATACTAAGAATACTAAGTGGACATGGTAATTTTCAACTTGTTGAGAATTGTGACATGGTTCTATTCAGTGAAAGAGTTTCTCTAATTTGTTCATCTTAATGATGGAAGTATAAAAATAAGATAAAGCACTAGTGTATCTGAGAAACTGAAAATGCATATGGTATATAATAGTAAGCTTGAACATTGAAGTCAGTCAAATGTATTTTTCAGAATGCTTTGTTAAACATAAGGATTTTAAGTTACAGCTTTAATACTGAAATGAATCAGACACTTGAGCACGATAGTCCCTTGTCATGCGCATATGGCGTTCTGAAATTAAAAAAAAGATATAAATATATTACAATATATACCAAAATATTCTTAAAGATTAGTACAAATATTCTGTGGTATAAATTATTTTTTATGAGAAGGAGGAAAAGGTCTTCAATAGTCGAGGACAAAATCATCAGAATTTCCATAGGAGCGGTTGCGAACCGCGGAATGAATAACATTCCGAAGTGAGACCAGGTGCTCGGGGGGAATCAATGTCTCCTGATTGCATGCAACATCAGCTCCATGGAATCTTGTTAACAAATTAATATTGCAGGCAAAATGGCGAAAGACACGAATATGATCACAACAAATAATATTGGTACTATTTCATTGTTTTATTTAATTTGATTTGTAGGATGTCTGCAACATTATGATACATTGTTGACGTCATCATTGAATGCAAAAGGAAATTTGAAATCTTGCAATCCGAGGAAAAAGAAACAACTTTCTCGCTTCGCCAACTAGCAGATGAAATCCAAGCTGAAGAAACTGCACACAGAGTGGGAACTTTGTTCTATTCTGGTTCTAGTATCATCGGTGGTGGTTTGGCTATAGCTGGTATTGTTCTTTTACCGTTTACATTTGGAACATCCGTTGGTCTATCCATTGCAGGAGTATCCCTTGGAGTCACGTCTGGAGCAGCTAATGTAACTCATAACATTGCAAAGGAAGTTCGGATAAGAAACAGACTTAAAACCGCTAGCACTTCTATTGAAAAATTCAAAACTGCATGGACAGATTTCAGTGATACATTAGATGATTTACGAATCAGAATCATAGATAGCAGGGAAGTACTGGACAATCTCTCTGTAGAAAACCGTTCATGGCTGACAGAAGCGCTGTCTGCGGGTGCTGGCACATTTTCTATCGGTAACAAAGCACATGACCTTGCAAAGTTTGCGATAGCTTTACATATACACAGCGCAGGCGTTGCTAATTATATTGCTGCAGCAGTTTTTAAAAATGGGATTAGAATTCCCGCAAAATATTTGATTCCGATTTCAGCTGGCTTCATTTTATTTGAAGCAGGGAAAATCATTCATAAATCAAGACACATTCATAAGGGAACTCTGCACGAAAAAGCGAAGCATCAACTTGCAGACGACATCGATACATCATGGGAAGATGTAGTTAAAAAACTATCAAAAATATTTGACACGTAAACAGGATATGCCTGTTGATCAACCAAAAACTTTCTTTGTGCATATGTAGAGTCAAATGATAAACGTCTTCAAAATCAATAGCATCATTTAAGAACTGCTAAATTTGCAGCATGGACCAGACATGCACGTTTCGGGTACTTAACCCTCGAAAGTGATCCTCACTCTAAACAATGTAATATGACCAAAGAGTGTAAAGGAGTTACTATGTCAAAAAAAATGTATCGAATGATGTAGCAGGAAGGGCGGGATATGATGCTACAGGATACTTTCCCCATCTTAAAACAATGGTTGTTCAACTATTAAACGCTTCTGTTTATATGTGTTGCTGACATGAATGTAGAATATTGTATGAGTTATTTATGATTTTCAATACTTTTAATAAATATGACAAAGAAGGGGAAAAGACATAAATTAAGTTCTAATCAGACATTTTTAATGTTTGCGCACTTCGGACTTGGGACTTTGAAGGGACTGTGTTACAAAATCAAGAACTTTGACATACATAAATGTTATATCTGTTGACTTATACAAGATTTGTCTACATCTTTTTTTAAACTGCATGTGTACAGCATTTTGATGTCATGGTTTACAAAAATTAGAATACGTTTATCATCATCTAAAGAGATCGACGTAAAATGCTATCTACATATTTCTCTTTCGTAGAAAAACCTGCAAATGATGGAAAACTACATCTAAATTACCATATACTGACTACTACAGTACTACTTATGAAAGAAAGGAGGGGGTCCCGTTCGAGGTCTTAAAAAAATATCTAACTTATTTTTTCCTATTTATTTTGAGCATCTTTGTCTGCCTTAGAATATATCATATGAAATACACATGTTTTTAGATATGTGTGTGTCTGACCTCTAGCTTGCTAGGTGTCCATCGATGTTCATTTTTGTGCTCTATTGTGAGTGCTGTTGGAATTGTCGTCGGGATCTCCTTACATCGGAACGTTGTTCATTCCGGGGTTCGCAACCGTTCCGATGGGGAATCTCGCGATTTTGCCTTCCCTCTCGACTGAGACTGAATAACTTTTAGGTTCTCTCTTATGTTTATGTTACTCATTTGTGTCACACTTATGCCCTTTGCCGTGAAAAGTTCGCCGCGAAGGGTTTTACAGTAAGTGATTTAGGATATTTTTCCTCGGCATTGTCGCCATAACACTTTTTTTATAGACACAACCCCAGACAATGCATTTATTTTATTTATTGTTCCATTTTCGTGCGTGAACATCTATTGTGAGTGCTGTTTGGATTGTCGTCGGGCTCTTCTTTAACTCATTACATATGAATTACATATGAAATTCACATGTTTTGTAAAACATGTGTATTTCATGTGTGGCAAAATTGGCTGTGTACTATTTTTGAATCGGTCAGTGTGTGAATTACACTTCAAGAAATTGAGAAATGTATATCATACCACAAATTGCTCATTTTACAAACTTGAAAACGATCATGGACAGGAAATTATATAGATATTCTTCATTGTTGTGAAATAATGTGAACATGTGCCCTAAAATAATATTTATATTCCTACTGCGTTTCCCTTATATGAAGGTACCAAACCAACTGCACTGCATTTTTCGATAATCGCAAGAGCCTATCACGTGACATTTGAACAAATGCAGATTAATTTTCCATAAAATTTCCATTCTATTTACTGCTTCAACACAGATTCAAAATTCCATTATCAATCGATGCCGTCAGTGATTAAATGGGTCAAAATATAGGTCAGCCACATGTACACTTCCAAGAAGTATGACGAGTAAGTCTATCACGCGTCACACCAAACGAAATTCAAGGACGACCTGCGCTGTCATCTACGGAATTGTGCCACTTTTGGATGAGCGAATTCAGACATTAGTGGATCAAATATTCAATATCTAGGATGAGGATTTGCTCCACTTGTGTCATTTATCAACAGTGAATTCATTTTTGCTTCTTATGGAATATACAGATCAGAAATATTTCGTATCAGCGAATGTTGTGCCATGTTGAGGTAGGTCATGAACATTTCGTGTATTTGTTTCGTTTTGCACGGCTGTACTCGAATTTTGCATTATTCTAAATTCTAAATACTTCCAGAAGAAACAAAGTAATTTTACAGAAGTTTGAATAATGGTACCGATTGATTTCATAGGTTTATAAACAAATTAACAGTGTGGTCCAGTCAGTTTTCAAATGCTTTCCTTCCAATATCCGTGACATTTCTCCAGACTACTAACCATCCGCTTGGTCTTTATCATGTGGGACAAAAATTGCGATTTTGTACGATTTATTTTTTATTCAGTTTTGATAGAAATGTTCAAAATACAACCAAGAACAAAATTCAATTTCTTATTTTTCTACAATGTTTCCGTACAGAAGGTACAACTTCGAAACTAGCAAAAAACGCCTAAGGTTCGTTTGCTGTTACGTCAAGTGATGTTCTCCCTCCGCAGTGCCATTTCAAATGACAACTTAATTAACACGTAAAATGTAAATATGGATTGTTTTTCAGCTTTTGCGCTTTATCGCTGAGTATTGGCAGTAGGGAATGGAAACAAAATTCATGAAAAGCACTTCGTGCTTTACATATTTTGTCCGATGAAGCGCAAAAGCTGAAAAACAACCCTTAAACAATTACTTAGTCACTGTTTATTGTATAGTGATATTATTATGAATTATACCAACCGTACATTTATGAGTTTTGAATATTTTTTCCTGACATGGTCGCCATAACACTGTCTATATAGACATACCCTCAGACAGTGCATGCATTTTACATATTGTTTTCATTTTCGTGCATGAAAATCGACGGCGGGTGCGGCTAGCCAACAGGGGATGCTTACTCCTCCCGGGCACCTGGTCCCATCTCTGGCTTGCTAGGGGTCTGTCGATGCTCAATTTTGTGCTCTATTGTGAGTGCTGTTGAGATATCGTCAGGATCTACTTTAATAAACATTACAGAAGTACCCATCAGTTATTCAGTCTCATAGTCGAGAAGGCAAGGCAAAATCATTAGATTTCCCACAGGAACGGTTGCGAACCTCGGAATGAACAACATTCCGAAGTGAGACCAGGTGCCCGGGGAGAGTCAGCGTCTCTTGATTGCATGCAACATCCATCGCAACAGCTCCATGAAAACTCAAATTCGGTGATTGTTTCGATGTACATTTTGATGTACATATCAGGTAAGTATGTCTTCTTTGGTGATGATGACAGCCATTCAATCACAATGCATAATGTCACTGATAATTCTGGAAAGGGGGATCTCATATGATTTTATTACATCCCCGTAGTGACCAAAGAACTTCCTGAATGATGATTTCAGCCTTTGTGTAACATAACCCTGAACAAGTAGACTTACTTGCAAGCCATCTGGCTCTAATGGTGAAATCTTTATATTTTGAACATGCCTTGGTGTACCTAATCGTACCGTAACTCATTTAACATCGGATTCTCTTGAACTTTCGTTAGAATCATCAAACGCCTTTTATACCGTTGATATGACCATTCTGTCACCAGACGGACACTTGGCTCAGTACTGGACAAATCTATAGCCTTGAACCAGCGCATTTTCAAGAATTACACTCCGACTGACTTTGACGACAGTACTCCATGACGAGCCCTGTTAAAACCTCTTTATAGAAGACAGGGCCCGTTCACCTGTCCTCTCTGAATCTCAGTCGGACTCCTTGAGTGTTAACATGCATGAGCTCGCTACAACAGGCAGAGCTCCGGCTGTATTTCGTATGCCTTCTTTTTTTATATCCATTTACATATCAATCTGTATGTTTCTTGGGTCCATACGTCAAGTTGTCTATTTGTATATTTATCTTACAGTGAAGAAGTTATTTACACAACAATTGTGAGTTCTTCGATATCTTTGGTTAATTGGAAAAGTAGGAGTGCTGTGCGCACGTAATCCGGATAATCACATCGTCTGCTTCATGCGTGGCAGATGATCGTCCTTAGTTGGCACCGGTTGCTAATTGGTCTCGTTAGTTTATTTGTTGTCTTTTTTGTTTCATGGTTCTATGGTGTGAGTTGGTCTCGTCGGTTTATGCTTGAACTTTTGTATTTCAAGTTTCTATGGTGTAAGTTGACGTCCCTTGTCTCTTTTGTACCTCTTTCTATGGATGTCTATTCTATGTTTTGCATTGGGCGTTTTGAAATTTTGCTGTTAGTAATGCAAACGAGTGTTGTTGGAGATCCCCTCCTTTCTTTTTAAGTTCAATTATACTCTTCCTGGACACCTGGTCTCAGTCCCATATTGGGATTTCGCTTCTATTCATGTGGTTGAGGTTTTTCTTGGTTTGCTTTGGTTCCTGTTTTATCCTGATTTTGTATGTCTTCGGTTTATGATTTTCTAAATTTTCGATTTTGTACTGTGTATTGGGATTTGGTCATTATCCATATCTGTCATAACATACCTTCTTTATTTAAATAGTTATTATACTATATAAAATACCTTAAATTGGATAAAAGCGTATTGATATATTTGCACTGAAAAAGAGCCCATAAGTTAAAATTCATTAAGGCAAAGATATTAACAGTCTATAATTTTGGTTGCCTACTGTGGTGTCACGTTTCAGCTTTTTAAGGTATGAAGAACATAAAAGTGTTACATGTAAGATAATTTTGCCATTGTAACATGACGAATGATCATTTTTCACGCCAACTCGGGTGTGTGATATTTAGCATAAATGTAAATATAAGAATTTTTGTATAATTTTGGTGAGACACTTGCAACGTTTCCGAGAAACGCGAATATCGATACACGAATTTCAACATGACCAATTAGAGCTACCAATGCACCGATTAACATCCAACGGAGCCAGCCATTTCCTACTTAAAAGTGATCAAGTTACTCTTATACAAACGTCAACTTTGAGGGATGTTGAAGTGCCCATAGTTTCAGGAAGAAAGATACTTTGCCACATGCACAGTGCCGTCGTATTGTGTAATCCAAAGATTGTTTTCATTATCTACAGCCAACCAACGTGGATCTTTGATGCCATGTGAGCGTCCCACTAACGGTCTCATTAGGTTTTTCCGATCTATGATATATACACAGTCATTGTCTTTATCTGCACATAAAATGTTTCCAACTTTATCTATCGCCAGACCCACAGGGCGTGAAAGATCCTCACCAATTATTGTTGACTTAATTGTTAACAGAATTTTTCCGTCTCCATTTATTAGTAATACGCTGGAGTTTTCTCTGTCACTGATGTAGATATAACCATCGGTGTTCTCTAAAGCATGTATAGCTGTGTTTTCATTCGGACCTTTGTAAATTTGTTTCACGCCCGTTCCGTCGACATTGACCAACACTACTCTTCCATCATTAACACAACTAAGTATTCTCTGATCAGCAGTGACTGAAACTCCATAAGAGATGGAGGGTGAAACATCTAACACAGTTTGTTCTTGGTCATCTGCAAGGCATCTTCGTACGAGATAAGGATTCTTACCAACTGGACTTATGATAAGGTCCCCATTTTTCATCACGGAAAATGTATTAACTCTGCTCTGTAAAGTTTTCTTAATAAGTACCTGACCTTTGATATCCACCATTACCAGCTCCCTTGAATCTGTCCCTCCTAGCCATACATCACCTTCCTTTGTTATACATACGGATACTGAGCTTTCAAAGGGAGAATCAAATTTCGATATAATTGTCAGATTTGTTTGCAAAGCCGGTGTCAAAACCGACGATGATAAAACATCCCTCAAATTAAGAGGATCATGAGTAGGAGGCTTGGGGAGTTTTGATTTATATTTCATTTCCGTCAGGGAAACTCTCTGCTTAGCAAGTTGCATAATAGACGAAATACTGTCTTTTTCAATGGCAACAACATACTTTGAAAGTACTTCTTCGCTTAAGTAAATTTTTGATTCAGTCTCTTTCGAACACTTATCAAAAATTGTCATACTGTCTGCCATTGTGCAACTGAGATTTTCCAGTCGTTCATTGTGAACCTGAGATATTTTCTCTATGAAACCTTCATTTTCAGATTCAATTTCCTTTCTGATTTCCTCGCACGTCTGTTTATAACTTTCTTTTTCGGTATTGATTTTCTCTTTTTGGTGCAACAATGTCGGCAATATATCTTTTTTAATTTCATCCACATCGCTTCGAAGCATTTTCTTCTTCCTTTGGATCGTCTCACCGAGGTCGGCCATTTTGTGCCCTTGATGTTCTCCGGTGACGCATTTCCCGCAAACCGGAATATTGCATACTTCACAGTGAAAAGTAGCCTTTTTGTCGTGGTCTGAGCATCTCAGAATTGACCCATCTATTTCACATATCATGCTTCGCAGTACCACATTGTGGTCACTTGTAAACTTTTGGTGAAAGTTTTCACACTCTTCACAGATGGTCTTCTTACAGTCTATGCAGTAATATTTTCCTGGTTTTCCTTCCTCACAAACATCACAGGGAACAGGTTTCTGTGCTTGTTCCAAATCGTCTGAATTTGACTCTGCCATTTTGCGTTTGATCTAAAAAAATTTGATACTTTGACTTCTATCAATTCAAAATAGTTTTGGTCCAGGCTAAGTAAAGTCAAAGAGTATGTTATCTGTAATAAAGCAACCTTACTTAAAGTGAAATGAAAGGAGGTTAACATCTGAGCACCATCCCGTCAATGCTATTTTGGACATCGATTTTATTCAACTTTGCTACTGAATCGACCCTACAGGATATTTGCAGCCGCTCACTCTCTGCAATGCCTCTTCACAAATCTAAATTTAAAAAAGTTAAATCAGAGGGTGCTACTAAAATGAAATGTGGCTGTGTTTGAAAATCACTTAGAAGACTGGGCCCTGATTCTCTGTCCTGTCTGACAGTTTGTCAGACTTCTCGGGTGATTGATCTTGAGTTCGCTTCAGCGAGCAGAGCATTGACTGCCATAGAATTTTTTTACATCCTTTTACATAGAATTTGTGTTACAAAAGGTCGCTGGGTTTTACTGTCTTGTTTGTGACGTGACCTTACAGTGAGAAGTTTTATGTTTATACAATTATTATGCTTCCATGGAGACCTCTGTGTATCCGGATAAGTTGGAGGGTTGTGCGCACGTAATCCGGATAACCACACCATTTGCTTATAGGAGATGGTCGTCCAAAGTCGGTGCTGGGTGCACATTGGTCTCCTTCCTTTAATGTGCTGTCATTAATGTTTGATGTTTTTGTACGTCTGTTTCGATTGTTTTGTATAATGTTCTATTGAGTTTTGTCGTGTATTTTTTTAGGTTTGTAGTTTTTGTCTGATGTCATTTACGTTTCATTTTCTTGTGGGTTTGTTTCGCTGGGTGGGTGCAGGGTGGTCATGCTGGAGATCACCCCCTTTTCTTAGGCTGGGAGCATCACTGATGATGATTTTACTATCCGAAGCACTTGTCTGGTTCATTATAATTTGTTTAACATTTTTACAAGAAGGTAAAGAATGGAACACTTCTCCACTCCATTCTCATTTTAGTAAACTTGTGCTAACTTCTATCATGTTAACGAGATATTATCTCTTCATTGTGATTATTTCGTCCGCAGCTACGTTAAGGTGCTCCACGCAATGAAGTTTGATAAAATTCCGCGAAAACGTTGTGTGACGTTATAAATGACGTCACATCAGTTATCGTAAGCTAAGGATATTTCAAGGGATGAGTTGTACTGGATCGATTTTGAATATTATTGAGCTTTCATCCTATTCATTACATCAACTCTAAATGTTTCCAATGTTTTATTTACGAGAAGTAATGGAAGAATGTGTGTTTTATCACAGATTTACACATCGAGTCATTATAGGCCAAGCATGCACAGTCTGAGTTCAGGGTTAAAGGGAAGCTTTGGATGAGAAACCGCTTTTAATTCACAGAGGAATCGCTGATTTTCATTTAGTAAATCAATATAGGGAATTGATCATGGTATCCTCATAAACGAGCACAATTTTTATTTCGATTACTTGTTAGATATTATCCATATTGAGCTAATCAATGGAGTTTTACTGATTTACCGGCTTTAAATAAATTATTTCTTATTCATTTTTATATTTATTTAGTTGTTGTTGCTGCCGGATCTTTCTTTTTTTTTTTTTTTTTTTTTTTTTTTTTTTATTTTGGAGGGGGGCAGCTCATGTGCGTTAATACCTTTTATTCTAAAGCATTATTTTTTAAAAAATATATAATATTATGATATATATCATCACGAATACGGTTCTAAAATACTTTTGTCAGTAAATGGCTATACGGGCACCGTAGTAAACAAATCCGGTACAAAAAAACCATATTGAGACTTCAGATACGGTCCTAATGAATCTAGAATAAATCTAAGAACAAATAAAAATAATAAAACAAATTGTAATCAGCAAGAGATCGGGTTGGTTATAATTATACTGAAACATGATTAGCCTGGCCTGGAAAGAATCCCTCCCCCCCCCCTTCCGCCCTCTCTCTCTCTCTTTCATTTATTTATATATTTATTTTTATTATTATTGTTTTGTCACCGATAGAGCTCTGCTCACGAAAGCACTGTGACAAATAACAATGAAAAATCGATTTTGTTAAATGAACAATTAGAAGACGGTCAGTATCGCGGTCTCAATGTAGTTCGCCGGGTTGGATTCAGTACGGGGAAATATTGTATGAGCAGAAGTTTTAAGTTCTAGCGGCAACCTTTATCACCAGATTTATTCCCTATGTTAATGTTTTGACTTGAATAAAAAAACTAAAAGCGGATGCCCGGACGAGGCTTACCCTCCTCAGCCCCCCCCCCCCCCCCCTTGCCTTCTTAATATATATATATATATGTATATTACATTCTCATCGTTGTAAAAATAATACTAAAATAAATAACCCCACTTTAAATTGTATCATATATTCATTTGAGTTATGTAAAAACCCGTGTTTAACTAATGCTTTCCCGCTAAATTTCTATGACGTAATCCAGATCACCTGTGCGTTTAGGTCCCATCTGAAAATAGACTGATATAAGGTAGTTGTAAAAATGTAAATTGCAGGTGACTACCCTTGTACAATTTCAATATTTTTATAAAAGAGGACACTTCAATTTACCAGGATTTTGCTGAGCATTAAGTGGAAATTGTAGTAGTTGTGCAAAATGTGGATGTAAAGTCGAGTTTTGCAGTGTTTTAACCACATGTTTTCCTTCTCGGTATCTTTTCTCCTCTTAATCGATTTAAGTGTCACAATGCCTAGCACATATCTAAATCTACAGGATTTACTTAAGAAAACGATATAACATTTATCATGTTTATATCATTTTGTCTTTATTTACAACTTGCAAAATTCAATTTAAAACCGGGACAACACTTTAGAGTTATATTTAGGGCTGTCACGTGACACAGGGGAATCCCCCTGGTGAATATTTTTTTCTTAGCTACCAAACACCTACCAAAAAAAATACAGCTTTGAACTAAAGGAAGAACGTTTAAGCTGTAATTGAGGGTTGAATGCCAGGCACTATAAAATGGAATATCCTAGACCCCATCCCCTTTTCTGAATAAGCTGCTCATTGAACATGAACTAATTTCTCTTTAAAGTCACTTGATGATATATGTGCTTAATCCTAAATGAAGTAATGACTCACCGCAAAAAGAAACCGAAAGTACATCTCATTTGATAAGAAGGAGATAAATATAAAGAGTATAAAGAATATATAATTGGTATGTACTCACTTTAAAGATGTCTAAAACAAAGTAAAAACTTCTTTAAGGGAGCTTCGGTCTGTTTTCACACATCGTTCTACTCCTGTATTTCTCCCTATAAGGTGTATGTACTTGTTTGTAAACGATAACGTAACGGGTCAATACCACGGAGGCTCGAAGTGGGATTGTCATATTTAAAGGATTCAAATTTCTGAAACTCAATATGAATGGCGCATTTTAACGTTACTCTAATTACTCTAGGTCTCGTCAAGAGCAAACCATCAATCAATTATTTTTGTCAAAATTTTAACGCAAACTAGTATATCATGCTTAGAATTTAGAAACTAGCTGGTTACAATAGTCACATATGCCCTCACTACCAAGCTATGATCAATTGTTGCTTAAAAATTGGTACCCTGATATAACCTACTCTTCTACATAGAAGACCGATTGCGAACACGTATTAGCACTTATTTGCATAAGGCTAGTACTGTAGCAAAACAAAACAACATGGCGGACGGATAACACGTGGGACGGAAAGGAATCGACAATCGGTGGTATCAAAAACTGAAAAAAGAAATGTAATGAATATAAAAGAACATATATAGTATTCTGTTCTTAAATGATGCTATTGAATTAGAAGACATTTGTATCACTTCGTGAGTGTTACTGCTGGTGGACCAGGAGCCCCCGAGCGCACATATGTAGCCAAGTTTGATCAACTTCGGTTGGTCGTCTCTTCAACGCATTTCTTTAAATTTTTAAAAAGTGAGTCTTGCAGCATTATATCCCACCAATCCTGCTACATCTATCGGTAAATGTTTGGATATAATTATTTTCACACTCTTTGGCAATATAACATTATTTAGATTGAGGTCACTGACGAGGGTTAAGTGTCCGAAACGTGCATGTCTGGTCCATGCTGAAAATTCATCTGTTCTTAAATGATGCTATTGAATTTGAAGACGTTTAACATTAGCTTGGCATTGGAAAGATAGAGACCTAGCTTAGAGGACGACCGTGAAATTAAAACTAAAGTCGGGGGGAGAAATTAGCTTAAGGGAGCTACAGTATACATGTACGGGTACAGTTCTCGTTTATTTTTACCTGTATGTAGATGTATAAATATAAGTTTGACGTGTATATATATCCAAAGTTTTTTTATATGTGTATAAATGATATATATATTCACAGTCTATATCAAATATTAAAAAAGAATAAAAAATCATAACTTAATAAAGTTAATCATCATAAACAAACGCACATGTGTATAGCAGACTTCACCTGCCCCCGCATTTAAGCTTTCATACACTATTACACGCTGTTAGTCATTTGAAAGTGTGCGATTACTCACGTTCAAAATGGTTATTTGAACGGAATATGATATCTAATACATGATATCAACCTTGTAATTGCAATTAATGAAACATTAGTACGACCTAATGTAAGTTGGTTTTTTTTTTTTTTGAGAATTTCAAAAAGACGGTGTATACGTGGCTTACTACATGTTTCGTAGTAATCCCACGATGCAGAATTCATTCAAGCGATTGCCTGATCGTAGTAGCGTGCTCACTCTGATATTAGTAAAAGTGACACTTTATGCAAATAACAATTTCCGAAGTTTACCGAAATCGTGTGTACCAGAAAGTAAAAATGTCTTTAAAACAAAAATTTAAGAGATAATGTATGCAAGTGATATATAGATGCTCAAATGGTAATACATAAAAGCCATGTACGGTAAAACTTCATTATTGACAGTTTTATCCCTGTTAAGTCATGTGTACCTTTAAAGTTCCTTGTGGTTTCTTATTTTTTACCTTTAATTGCACGTTTATATACAATGTACATAACATTTTTTTTTTATCTATTTATTACAAAATATTGCGGTATGGAGACATCAAGAATCTAAGCAACACATTGTTTTTTAATGACACAGAGAACGTAATTTGAATAGATTTAATTACGGAATGTATTTTTAAAGAGAGCTTTAATATTTCTAAAAGCGGCGTCTGAAATGTTTCAATAATACTTCTAGGTATCTGGATAATATTCTGACTATTGACACTCCTGATTTTGAATTATATAAGAATGAAATTTATCCACAAGAATTAACACTTAACAAGGCAAACGTTACAAATACAGAAACACAATTTTTGGACATAAATATCAAAATTGTAAACGGAAATATTCATACAAGTGCATATGACAAAAGGGATGATTTTGGATTCAACATAGTATATTTCCCTTGGCTTGACGGTGATGTTCCAAGATTACCGTCTTTTCTTGTTTCTTGGGGTCCCCAGAATCACCGTGGGGTAGCACGTAATACACAAATGATATGTTCCACGGGAATCCCCTTTGATTGAACCAAGTTAATACTGTCTAAATCTATTTCATATGAATTTATTTTAGGCCTATCAAATGGTCATTAATATCAATTATATGATGGTAATTTATTCTGGTCAAGAATAGACGTGTATTCGGAGAACACTTATACAGAAATTTTTCAATGCTCGCCACATGTTATGATATGGTGCACGGACAGATACAAAATTTTCTGTTTAAGTGTTCTCCAAATATACGTCTATTCTTGACCAGAATAAATCACCCGGGATTCCCGTGGAACATATCCTTTGTGTATCACGTGATACCCCACGGTGAGAATCGGTATTCAGAATGTACTCAAAAATAAACTCATTTAGGCGATGTGTATTTTGACCGTTTTCATGGCAACCCCCTGCTAAAGTAAATAAAGCACTATTGGCTAGTATGTAAAATAGACATATCTTGGACACATGTTGAATTAAACATCTGTAACTGGTATCAATATATCGAGGAACGATTGTTCTATTAGTCAAGGATCATATGCAAAATAACTAATCTTTATGAATTGAAATAAAAATGCTTGAAAAATATATAAAAAGAAACACTTTTCATTTTGTTTTTGCTTCTAAACTCTATATTTTGATTCATGATTGTTATTAGATGATAAAAGAAATATCTAAAAAGTCTTCTTTCTTAGTTGACATAACATTTGACATGGCTTCGAAGTTGATGTTATTTTTACACAAAGGTGGCTATAAGATACAACTACTACTTATAAAATCGAATATTTTGAACTGTTTTCTTGTGTATCTATATGTTTTTTTCTTATGAAATAAATGTTTTCAAAACATGATAAATGTGAGGAAAACCGTATTATTTAGTAAAGAAATTACAGATATTTGGATATAATCAATAAAAGGCATGTAGTTCTCCTAATTTATATTCTGATCTAATGTCATGGTTACTTTTTCTGCTATTTTGAGTTATAAGGTCGGTTTTTCATACTAAAATTACATGTTTCTGAGAAATATTTCAAATACTATATATTTGTTGTAATATAGGATATGTGTATATCTCATCAATGTATCAAATTAGAATGATACACAACTCATAAATATAGTAAGGCATAACATAACAACCCAATAACATTGCAAAAACACTCAATGAATTGTGAATAACACAGTATCACCACACAATGATATAGTGTATACCAAACAATAGCATAGCTAAGCCCAACAATAACCCTTTATCATACATGTATATAAACAACTTAATTATACACTGTAAACACTCAATAACATAGCAAATCCACTCAATAAAGTGGTTGTTTCACTATATGAAAATATCTTAATTACCACCTAATAACACGACAAAACCACCCAATAGCGTGATTGTTTGGCGCTTTGTTATAACAAAACCACTTAATTAGACAGCAAAGCCACCAAATAGCGTGATTGTTTGGCGCTTTGTTATCACAAAACTACTTATTAGACAGCAAAGCCACCCAATATTTTAGCATAACGTGATGATTAGTCTCTCACCTCCTGAACGTAAAACGTCTTCAAATTAAATAGCATCATTTTAGAACAGATAAATTGGCAGCATGGACCAGACATGCACGTTTCTGGTACTTAACCCTCGTCAGTGATCCTCAAATCTAAACAATGTAATGTTTCCAAAGACTGTGAAAGTTACCATGTGGAAAAAGTGTACCGAAAGACGTAGCAGGATGGGTGGGATATGATGCTACAGGACCCACGTTTTAGAAATTTCAAGAAATTTTGATAGCAAAAATTTTAGAATGCGTTAAAGAAACGATCAACTGAAATTGAATGGACTTGGCTTCATGTGCCCTCGGGGACTCCTGGTCCACCAGCAGTGATACTCACCAAGTGTTATAAATGTAAAACGTCTTCAAATTGAATAGCATCATTTTAGAACAGATAAATTGGCAGCATGGACCAGACATGCACGTTTCGGGTACTTAACCCTCGTCAGTGATCCTCAATCTAAAAATGTAATGTTGCCAAAGACTGTGAAAATAAGTATGTCCCAAAATTTACCGAAAGATCGTAGCAGGATGGGTGGCATATGATGCTACAGGACCCATGTTTAAAAAAATTCAAGAAATTTTGATAACAGAAATATTACAATGCGTTGAAGAAATGATCAACCGAAATTGATCGAACTTGGCTACATGTGCCCTCGGGGACTCTTGGTCCACCAGCAGTGACACTCACCAAGTGGAATAAATGTAAAACGTCTTCAAATTGAATAGCATCATTTTAGAACAGATGAATTGGCAGCATGGACCAGACATGCAAGTTTCGGGTTCTTAACCCTCGTCAATGATCCTCAAATCTAAACAATGTAATATGCCAAAAAAGTATGAAAGTTACTATGTAGAAAAAGCGTACCGAAAGACGTAGCAGGATGGGTGGCATATGGTGCTACAGGACCCAATTTTTAGAAATTTCAAGAAATTTTGATAACAGAAATTTTAGAATGCGCTGAAGAAATGATCAACCGAAATTGATCGAACTTGGCTACATGTGCCCTCGGGGACTCCTGGTCCACCAGCAGTGACACTCACCAAGTGTTATAAATGTAAAACGTCTTCAAATTGAATTTCTATTTGTGAATTATAACGGTATAACTCTAATGTGTAGTCCTTTGTGTTTGATGTTTCTGTGTTGTCCCTTTTGCGTCTCTTATTATGCTGTCTGCTCTGTGTTTTTGCAGTGGGTGTTTTGGGGTTTTGCTGTCGGTGCTGCAACTTGGTGTTGTTGGAGATCCCCTCCTTTGTCTTATCTTACTTATTTACGATTGATTACGGTACGCAGTTTTAGCGGTTTTACGTAAAACAAAGGAGGGGATCTCCAACAACACCAGATTGCAGTAGCGTCGTTTTGATGGTTTGCGCATTGTTGATTGTTATGTGTGAAGTCATACCTTGTCCATTTTACGCTGGGCTTTTGTTTACCAGCAGTTATGGAAATTACGTAGAATTATTTTATATTCGTGCTTTTCCACTTGATAAAGGCCGAGTGGCCGAAAATTTGTAGACTCAGTGTTTATTGTTATTTATTATAAATGAGTTTATTTTTGGTATATTCCGAAACCGATTCTGTAGACCCTAAGAAACATTTTGGTATCCGTGAAAAAAGTACTCAGGGGTGCATGGGGTCCCACTGGCTCCCAGACTATTTTCATTGTCATGATCCTTACTTTCTTAAAATATACTAACGAAGGAAAGGTTTTGTGACTACCTTCCGCTGAACTCACTTCGGAAACTGGATTAACGCGATTTTAGTCACATTATCATGAACAAGAGGCCCAAGGGGGCCACATCGCTCACCTGAGTTGCAGACAAAGGGTTAAAAGTCACAAAAATACTTCGAATCTACAGATCAAAGCCCTTGACATCCATATTTGTTGACCTATCGACGAGAAAAACACAAACTTGGCAGAGGACCTTGAGTACTTGCTTGCTGCAAGGTTTCGTGAAATTCTGTGCAATGGTTGCAGAAATGTGTCAGCCAATCAGAGTCCTCGGCAGCCATATTTGTTGACCGATCAGCACAAAATACACAATCTTGGTAGAGGATCTTGAGTACTTTCTTCCTGTAAAGTTCATGAAATTCTGTGCAGTGGTTTTTTTGCAGAGAAGATGTTGAAAATGTGTTAGCCAATCAGAGCCCTCTGTGGCCATATTTGTTGACCAATCGGCAGGAAAAACACAAACTTGTTGGAGGACCTTGAATACTTCCTTCCTGTAAAGTTTCATGAAATTCTGTGCAGCGGTTGCAGAGGAGATGTCGAAAATGTGTTAGCCAATCAGAGCCCTCGGCAGCCATATTTGTTGACCGATCGGCACGAAAAACACAAACTTGGTAGAGGACCTTGAGTACTTGCTTCCTGTAAAGTTTCATGAAATTCTGTGCAGTAGTTGCAGAGGAGATGTCAAAAATGTGTCAGCCAATCAGAGCCCTCGGCGGCCATATTTGTTGAACTATCGGTTCGAAAAACACAAACTTGGTAGAGGACCTTGAGTACTTCCTTCCTGTAAAGTTTCATGAAATTCTGTGCAGCGGTTGCAGAGGAGATGTCGTAATGTGTCAGCCAATAAGAGCCCTCGGCGGCCATATTTGTTGACCGATCGGCACAAAAATCACAAACTTGGTAGAGAACCTTGAGTACTTCCTTCCTGTAAAGTTTCATGAAATTCTGTGCAGCGGTTGCAGAGGAGATGTCAAAAATGTATCAGCCAATCAGAGCCCTTGGCGGCCATATTTGTTGAACTATCGGCTCGAAAAACACAAACTTGGTTGAGGACCTTGAGTACTTCCTTCCTGTAAAGTTTCATGAAATTCTGTGCAGCGGTTGCAGAGGAGATGTCAAAAATGTATCAGCCAATCAGAGCCTGTGGCGGCCATATTTGTTGACCGATCGGCACGAAAAAGCCAAACTTGGTAGGGGACCTTGAGTACTTCCTTCCTGTAAAGTTTCATGAAATTCTGTGCAGCGGTTGCAGAGGAGATGTCGAAAAATGTGTCAGCCCTCGGCGGCCATATTTGTTGACCGATCGGCACGAAAAACACAAACTTGGTAGAGGACCTTGAGTATCTCCTTCCTGTAAAGTTTCATGAAATTCTGTGCATCAATTCCAGAGAAGACGTTGAAAATGTGTCAGCCAATCACAGCCCTCGGCGGCCATATTTGTTGACCGATCGGCAGGAAAAACACAAACTTGGTAGAGAACCTTTAGTACTTCCTTCCTGTAAAGTTTCATGAAATTCTGTGCAGCGGTTGCAGAGGAGATGTCGAAAATGTGTCAGCCAATCAGAGCCTGTGGCGGCCATCTTTGATTTCAGATCGGCTCGAAAAACACAAACTTGGTAGAGGGCATTGAGTACTTGCTTCCTGTGAAGTTTCGTGAAATTCTGTGGAGCGGTTGCAGAGGAGATGTTGAAAATGTTAAAAGTTTACGCCAGACGGACGGACGACGACGACGACGACGGACGGACGGACGGACGACGGACGGCGCGCTATGGCAATAGCTCACTTGAGCTTCGCTCAGGTGAGCTAAAAATGATATGAAATGGAGAAAATGCAAAAGATCATGCCTTGTCGTAAATTCGTTGTTTTTATACTGTTATATTGAGATAAGATATACCGTAACTGCTTACGGTCATCCGCTTACCGGTGACAAGGAAAATGATGCTATTTCAAATTCACGTGGTGAATTTATGAACATCAGTGCCAAACAAGAATCCCTATGAACATGTATTGCATACTAGAGTTAAAGAAGATCCTGACGAAAATATCAACAGCACTCACAATAGAGCACAAAAGGACCAGAGCCACGAACGGCAAAATCGGCCTAATTTGCCACAACGTTCATGTTTTATATTTTGATAATACCATATTTCAGCACTTCAGAACTGGCAAACTTTGTGATTTACGACCTTGCTGAAGCAAAATATTTTAATGTGAATTGAGGGTATGGTATATCGTTTGCGACGTCATTTGACGTCATTTTCACATATGACGTCGCATAATGTCAGGACAAGTACCATGAATTACTAAGTATTAGAAATGATAAGAGATATTTCTACATTGAGAAAATGTGTGAAATATTAATTTAAAGGAAACATATTTTGAAAATTTCTATAAATACAATATGTGTACAATCTATTATGTACAATCCGTGTTTGTTTTGCCTTTGCTCGAAATCTCAGGCTGAAAATGTTTTCGTCCTGGAACTACAGTATGCATGTCTTCAATGTAATACTTTTACTTTTTGTATTCGTTTAAATTGCGTAAGAAGTAAGCTGCATCGATCCACAAGAAATTGATGTCATTATTTATGATTATATGAAAAAAAAACAAAGAAAGACTTCATGTTTACCATCTTCATGAATCACTGATCCGATACGTTTAAACTGTCCTAGAAGAGTGTTCGGATGTATCGATCAGACAAAGGAATACCATGTATGCTTCTTCATTTTTTCCGAAAATTTCTGAAATACCGTTAAATTCAATGATTTTCTCGTAATAAAGTTGTCAGAATATCTCCAATCAAATGTACAACACCAAAACACGGTTGTATATCTGCTGCAGATCTTACTTAATTTTGCCGTAGATACACCACTGTCAGCGATGTATGAAGATGAACATTGATGTAACTCAATTTGACATCTATAAGTACTTCAAATTTGTTCCTATAAACTAGTAGGCTCAAATTACACGTATTAGTTTTAATCCAATTTCGCGGTCAGTTGCTGGACTAGACAGAGATAGTGAAAACCCCTTCCGTACACTTCGGTGCAAATGAGTCAATGACTCAATATAAATAAGTACAGATAAAACTCCAGCTGAAAAAATGATAAAAATAATATCTTAAGTCATTGCATGATTTTCGTTCTTAAATCAGTGTGCAATACCATTTTGCAGAGGTTGAGGCGGATACAGGAATTAGGGGGCGGGATATTTCTAACATAAAAGCGAAGGGTCCCATTCGGGTCAATGATAGCGGACTTTGAACATAGAGAAAAAACGATGGTTGCATTTTGAATATTTCGTATTTTAAATTACTTTTCATGCTCCCGTTCTTATCATGACATATATAATTATTGATTAGAGAAATACGTGTGACTCTTCTCACATGTATGTGCTAGTACTAGTAAAAGTGTGGGGCAATCGGATGTTAAATCATAATCGATAAGCGGAAATAATCGGATGGGCATAACCCATTATTACTATAATCGGAAAATTCAAAACATTTCTTTTCTTCATTTTGCATCCAACAATGAATTGAAATAAACACCAAATCATTATTTCGTTGAATAAAATTGTTTTATTGAGTAAAGCACTTTCGATCACAACTACTATGGATACCCTATCAATTCGTTCAAGCTTCTTTTTTTTTGAATACCATGCAACAGAAAATGTCATACACTAGTATGTACTTTGAAGTACAAGGAAAAAAATAATAGTATAAAAGGGAAATGCACGAATTTATCAAAACCATGATACTAAATCGGACAATCCGGTCATCAGCGATGTCGGCGACAATCGCGTTTGATTTTCAACATCGATTAGTAATGTTCATCGCTGGCCATTCAACGACCGACAATCGATCGTCAACGATAATCGTTCCATAACTAAACTAGAATCCGTTGCCATGACTCCCATTCTGATACATTTTTAGTGTCATTTTGTGTGAAGAGAGAACATTTTTCAAAGAGGTGTAGATCTATTAACTCCGATTTATCGATTCTCAGAGATACAATCGATAGTCGGCGAGTTGGATTTTTTAGAGACGATAGCGACGATGGCTGCGACTATCGTTACAATAATACAGCGTGTATTAATGTGATCAAGATAGAGATCGAGGTATGGAATACGAATACATGTACGTAATGATTCGCGCTTAGAGGAATGAAAACTTAGGTACGTTACACGAATAAGAAAACCACTGATCCAAATCTGCCAGAACAGTACCATCAATGTGACAAAACGATGTCATAGATGCACAACATTATTAATATCTGGATCGATGGACTGTAGCATAGATGATTAATGTTCGAATGTTATGAATTGCAGCGTTCGCGTACTTTTTAAGAATCAAAATTTTTTTCTCACATTTTTGCAATATCGGATGATTGGCGAATCTAAAGGGAGGGATGAGGCCAGGGCGAGAAGGGGAGCATGTTCTAGACTCTCCCCTTTTTGCGGTCAACATTTTTAAATGATGTGATTTTTGTTTTCAGAATTTGATGATAAAGCTTTTATAACAGTACGGTGTCCTTGAAAATTAATTAATTTTACAAAATCTGTAAATGCAAAATCTTTCTTTTCATATGAAAGTTTACGTTCTCATTTGTATAAATTCAAATTTTCAGGCGAATCTAACGCATACATTCACTGCTATAGCCGTTTGAAAACGTCAATTTTAATTTGGGGTGCGCAGCTCTTATTCATTTCGCTGGCGCCACCTACAATGTATTGTGTTTTTATAACGGAGGTATATGGAGATTTAATTTTACAAATTCGACAATATTATGGTCGTTACTGCATATTTTCAAATAAAACTTTTTATGTCTCTTTTTTTTTCTCAACCCAGACCCGTCCGAATAAATTTTACGTTTTCAATAAAATCTATTTTCAGGAAAATGGTATCTTTGAATAAATTATTATATCACGGTCTCTTATCCCCTGTTATCCATTATTTTGGGCGCTGGACTTTATTTTACATCAAAATAAACGGACAGAGAATTGATCCAGCATAGTCTGAACCTCAATCAAAATTCGCTGGTTCGATATCGTTCGTCAATCATTTATTTCAAATTAATCATTTGATTTCAAGTTTTCTATCTTTTTTTTCTCTTCAAAAATCCCCACCTCCTCTTTAAAAGAATTAGATCATAAATGTTTCTTCCTGGGTGTCGATCTATTTTGCTTCTTTATGCTGCATTCATATAACGTCTTTCTTTTATGTTTCGAATTCTCATTATTTCAATCACGTTTTCTACCCCTTATCTTCTAATTTCTCATACTATCGTATGGGATAATTGTAGAAAGCCGATGCATTTTTTGTTTACATATTTTATTCCCGTTTTAGGAACATTTTAGGAAATAACATACATATATATAACAAACAAATGAACCGAAACCCCCAAAATCCCACATACATTATAAATGCCTTCTTTAAAGGATTTTAAAATTATTCTCTTATTTTTTCCTCTTAGCATCACGTGTATACATGCCGATATATACAGGGAAGACATAGAGTGGTTCAAAAGATTTAAGTATAATAACGAAAATATGTATCGTGACTACTCGAGTGCACAACTTGACATTTCAGGAAATTCATAAACGTCAATTTTTATGACGTCATTGGTATAAATGACGTCACAAACATTATCTACTATGGAGCAGTTTTCTGAAGGATTGGAATAATTTGAAATAGGTGTAAAAGTAATCAACAGCCAAATTTATAAAATTTTACATAATTTTAAAAGCTTTCAGATCATCTACTACCTATCTTGAAATACAACTTCTCATTTTCATCTTTTCATGACGTTCTAACCATCTTTGATGAACAATTTGTCAAGAAATGTGCCAACAGAGAACTCATAAAAGTTTAATTTTCGACTACGACCGGACCTTCTACCAAAAAAATCTTCATCGAAATAATCACGGGTATAATCAAAGAATATTTAAATATAATTATTTTTTTGGTAGAATGTCCGGCCCTGTACGAACTTATCGATCAAATTTCATGATATCTCACAAAAATACCGGAAATGCCAATCCTGGCTTGGTTTTGGGCTCTATATCTTCTTAAGACATGTCCGGAATCTCGTAACTTCGCACGTTTTCGAAAGACAAAATGTTCTCCTTTCCTTTTGTTTATAATTTAGAAACATTGTCTGTGTTTGAAAATATACGAAAACTTTAGGCCGATATCGCCGTTCGTGGCTCTGGTCCTTTATCATCGTCGGACTCCTAGCAAGCCAGAGATGGGACCAGATTTCTGGGAGGAGTTAGCATCCCCTGTTGGCTGGCCGTACCAGCCGTCGATGTTCACGCACGAAAACGAAAACAATATATAATATGCATGCACTCTCCGAGGTTATGTCCATATAGAAAGTATGGCGACCATGTCAGGGGAAAATATTCAAAAACACTTACTGTCAAACCCCTCGCAGTTAACTTTTGTACGAGCTCCACACGGCAAAGAAAATAACTGTGACACAAATGAGTTAAAGAATATCCTGACGACAATCTCAACAGCACTCACAAAAGAGCACAAAATTGAGCATTGACGGACTCCTAGCAAGCCATACATAATGCATAAGGGTTCCAACTCTATACGTTCTTGAAGAAAATTTCAAACCAATTTTTATGCACCAGACACGTGATTAGAATTCTAAATTCTCCAGCCAAAGTGCTTTTCATAAGCAGTCCAAATTAATTTCACTAGCGCCCTCTTGCGTTATTTTTAGAATTTGAATTTCAGCATTTACTTTACAGAGAGTGAGCGGCTCCAAAATTTCTGTAGGGTCGAATAACGTACCTAGATATGTCGAGGTATCTATAGCGCAGGTCCTTTTCTACTAGTCCTATATAATATTATTTCAATTTTCATGCATACAATATGAAAATATTGGCTTAATCCTTGTTACGCGGGCCAAATCAGATTAGAGATTATGCGATACTGTTTATTGAAGCCTTGAAGTGTGACATATATTGATCATGAAGCAGCTAGATCTGACTTTTATCATTACTGATAGATAAAAACACAAAAAGCAAATAATTTATGCCCTGACAGTCCAATGGATTCCAACACAAGATGTCTATATGCTTACATTTCATTGAATATAAGGATCGAATGTTGTAATTGGTTAAGACAAGTACTTCACGACAGCAATGGTTCCACTTTTCTGCGTTATTCACAGATTTCCTTCATTGTCGACGGCCAGCCATTGTGGCTCCTTAATGTCGTTTCCAATCAACCTCCTCATCTGCTCATTCTGATCTATGATATATACACAATTGTTTGCTCGGTCTGCACATAAAATGTTTCCGATCTTATCCACCACCAACCCCATTGGTGTCTGTAATACTTCTCCTTCTACGGTTTCTTTAATTGTTGAAAGAAATCTCCCATCCTTACTTAAGATCACCACAGCAGGTATTGCCCTATTAGTGATGTAAATGTTGCCGTCGGAACGTTCTACAACATGCACGCTTGAAAAATGTCCAGAGGCTTCGTAGACTGTCTTAATGTACTTATTTCTACATTTAGTCTTTAGGACTCTGCCATCTGACGTACAAATCAATATTTCTTGCGCAGCATTGACAGAGACTCCAAAGAATTTTGATGATGATAGATCTAGCACATTTTCTTCTCCACCATTCGAAACGAGTCTGAAGACAACTTCGCTACTTTCGGGACTCATGATGATATCTCCACAGCTCAGCACAGCAAGCGAGAATGTTTCGATCGGTATTTCCCTCTTCTTCAATACATGGCCTTTGATGTCAACCATAAATAGCTTTTTCGAGTCCTTTGCACCAAGCCATACATCACCTTCCTGCGTAATACAAATTCTAGGATGTCCTTGAAATGGACATTTGAATTCTGATACAATCTTCTCTTTGATTTGTTTTAATCCTCTCACAATAAACCTGGAAACTTGCATACGTCAGCAGGTGCGATAGGTCACTATAGCTTATTTCTATGTCATGGGACGGATATTGTTAGAGTCTATATCTAACAATCTCCGTCCCAAAAAAAAATTACTATTTCATCAAAGTTTTTAATGTAGGCTCTCAGCTTTAAACGAAACATCTCTATTGTACCTGACTACGAACTCGTACCATGACCAAAGCGTGGCGTAAGCCCTGCCATGTCCTATCATACTTAAACTCGTATCCTTGCCGCTCTTGAACTAACAAATAAGATAGCAAGAACAATAACTTTTCAACAAGTTTGTTCGTCCGCAGCGTTCAGAGAGATAAGAAATTAGTATAAACTCGGACAAAATAAAACAGCTTAGTAGTCTGATTACTCAATCAGTAACATTCACAAAAGGAGTACGTAGATGCATTTCTTTGAAGCCATGAAAACACCACAAAATTTATGATATGTTTTATTGATTGGGGATTTTTTTCAAAATTAACTGAAGAAAACTCAGTGAATGTATGTATAATCTTATGTATTTATTCAAATCTGATCATGGTTGATTTGAATTTTCATGGAAGATTTTAACGATCACAAGATAAGACTCCATAAGAATTTTAACGAGCATTTTTTTTTGCTTCGCTAACCCATGTATTTCACGACAAGGATGCTACCATCTTTTTGTGTAAGCCATAGATTGTTCTTGCCATCCACTGCCAGCCATGTTGGAAACTTAATTCCGTGTGACCTTCCTAACAACTGTGTCATCTTCAGATTCTGATCTATGATGTATACGCAGTGACTGTCCAAATCTGAACATAAAATGTTACCAATCCGATCAGCAACTAAACCAACAGGATGTGATACTGCTTCTCCATTTGTTGTGTGTGTTATGGTTGATCGGACTGTTCCATCTTTACTTATAATCACTAGAGCAGTGTTGCTGTAGTCACTGATGTAAATATCACCATAAGCGTTCTCTATAGCATACTTAGCTGAGTGTAGACCAGAGCCTTTGTATATCTGCTTGATATCAGTGCCATCACTGTTGGTTCTCATCACTCTTCCGTCCGTGGTACAAATAAGTAACTTTTGGTCGACAGTGACGAAAATTCCGTGACTTTTGAACGGCAAAGGATCAAATAGATCATGTTCATTGTCATCTGCCGTTACCTTTATGACTGGGAAATCTCCGTGATTTTGAGGAATATAGATTAGATCACCACTATCCATTTGTGCCAGAGTGTATGGCGCGGTTCGTATTTTCCTCTCTTTGAGTACCTGACCCTTAATGTCAACGTTTACCAGCTTTTTGGCTTCATTTCCTCCAAGCCATATGTTACCTTCCTTTGTGGTGTAAATTCGAGGATATCCTTTCAATGGACATTTGAATTTCGATATAACAATCGGATTTTGCATTATTGTATGATATAATATTTGCAGTTGTCCTAAGTTTTCGATAATTCTATAAATGTTCGGACGCTCGAACGAAGGAATTGCTAGTATTTCTATTTTACTCTGAACCTCTGGAAGGTTTTTCTTTCTCTCCAAAAGGTCGTTAATAGCTTCAATTTGGTTCTTTTTGAGGGCATCTTGATACTCCGATTCTTTACTCTTGCAAAGGTCTTTGATCATTCTGATTTCTGCTGCACGGTCATCAAACAGCGTCAATTGATTTAGCTGAGTGTCCTTTAAGCTTTTCATTCTGTCTTGGTGAATTCGGTCTAATACTTGATGTAAAACCTTGTTTGAATCTTCCATATCCTTCTTTAATTGTTCAATTCTCTTGTTATAATTGTGCCTTTCTGTTTCGTTTGCTTCTTCATGTCTTATGAGTTCTGGCATAACAGTACTTTGTATTTCTTCGATATTGCCTTGAAGCAATTCTTTTTTCTCCATTAAAACATTAAGGTACGTCCTCTTATGCCCTTGATGATTCCCAATGACACATTTAATGCAGATCGGTACATTGCATTTCTCGCAGTGAAAACAAGCATCGTCCCCGTGGTCAGCGCAGGTCGGTATTGACGGGTCAATTTCACCCACCTGACTTCTCAAAATAACCTTGTGGTCATCTGTGGAAGTTCTATGTGATTTATCACAATCTTCACAAAGGGTCTTTTTACATGGTATGCAGTAATATGTACCCGGTACTTCATCCTCGCATGCGTCACATGGAACAGGTTTTTGAATATGTGTCAAATCAACTTCCTGCGACATTGATATTTTTTATATGACGTGACGTCTATATTTCCTGAAAGAATAAAAATATAAAAAATTGAAATGTCGATAAAGAATTATTCTTAAGAAATACTGATAAAGCAACAGTAATAGTTTTATCCTTTTAAGACTCTTAGAAAATGAGGCTGCATATATTTGGAGTTTTTAAAAATGTATTTCATCTTCATCTATATATCCATCTTTTATTCTTATGGTTAGCTGTTAAACGTCTTTAAATTCAATATCATCATTTAAGACCAGATAGATTTACAGCATGGATCAGACATGCAAGTTTCGGGTACTTAACCCTCTTCAGTGATCCTCAGTCTAAATAATGTAATATGGCCAAAAAGTGTGAAATTATTATGTCCAAAAATGTACCGAAAGATGTAGCAGAATTGGTGGGATTTGATGCTACAGGACCCACGTTTAAGGAATTTCAAGAAATTATGTAACAGAAAATTTCAATTGCGTTGAAGAGACAGACGATCAACCGAAGTTGATCGAACCTGACTACATGTGCCCTCGGGGACTCTTGGTCAACCAGCAGTGACACTCACCAAGTAGATAAAATGTTCAACGTCTTTAAATTCAATAGCATCATCTAATACCATATAAATTTACAGCATGGACCAGACATGCACGTTTCGGGAACTTAATCCTCGTCAGTGATCTTCTGTCTAAATAATGTTATATGGCCAAAAAGTGTGAAATTATTATGTCCAAAAATATACCGAAAGATGTAGCAGAATTGGTGGGATATGATGCTACAGGACCCTCATTTTATGAATTTCAAGAAATTTTATAACAGAATGCGTTTATGCGTTTATTTCAAATGCGTTGAAGAGACAGACGATCAACCGAAGTTGATCGAACTTGGCTACATGTTCCCTCGGGGACTCTTGGTCCACCAGCAGTGACACTCACCAAGTAGTTCAAATATTAAAAATGTAATGATCGCTGCGCGATATAAGTCCCCTACCGGCTGCATAAATTTATGTCCTGCATCTATGTCCATCAGTTCATTATCTGTAAGAACAGTCAAGAAAAGTATTGGTAACAAGTCCAAGGGCCATAACTCTTGCGAAAATTAGTCAATTTAAATTGAACTCGCACTTGATCTGCATCACACTATAATGTATTCCCATATAAAAAAATCTGCTCATTATATGCAATAACAGGCATGAAAAAGTCCAGAAAACTGAAAATTTCAATAAATTTGATAAGTCAAAGGGCCATAACTCTTGTAAAAAAAGGCCAATGGAAATTAAACTAAAACTTTGTATCACACTGAGATGTATTCATATACCAAAAATCAGTGCAATTTTTGCAATAGAACCGAAAAAAAGTCCGAAAAACTGAAAATCTCGTAAAATTTGCTCAGTCCAAGAGCCATAACTCTTGTAAAAATAGGTCAATCTACAGCAAACTCAAATTTGATCTGTACCACATTGAGATAAATCCACAAACCGAAAAAGAGTTCAATATATGCAACAACATCGAAAAGAAGTCCTGAAAACTGAAATTTTCATAGAACTTTCTAAGTCCAAGGGCCATAACTCTTGTAAAATTAGATCAATCAAACGCAAACTCAAACTTGATTTGTATCACATTGAGATATATCCACATACCAAAAATGAGTTCAATACATGCAACAACAGTGAAAAAAATGTCCGAAAAACTGAAATTTTTGCTAAGCCCAAGGGCCATAACTCTTGTAAGATTAAGTCAATCAAAAGCAAACTCAAACTTGATCTTTATCACATTGAGATATACTCATCAAAAAAAAGAAACGCATAGTATTTGTTCATTTCATCCTTAGTGCACATATAAAATATTCACATTTATCATTTTAATAGACAAAATCAAACCAAATTTTCATACCCTAAGCATTCAACGAGAACCTCTGTAGTATTTTAAAATGTTAGTTAAAATGACCCAAAAACAATATGCCCTCGATGTTCTTTTAGAGGCCAAATTGTGTATTTTTCGGAGATCCGTATGCGCTTGTTTGCCATATCATTTGAAAATGTTTTGATTCGATGGACAAGCGGATACACCATACTAAACAGCGACAATCTCATAACATTTGGCGGCATTACTACGCATGATGAAGTTTTGTTCTTGGACGTCATCCAGAGATCGTCGCATTCCTTCAATTTGCGAATCAGTTTTACCGAGAGAAATTTGTTTCATAAGGAGAAAAATCTTCTAAATTTGACCTTTTGATCCTTGAACTTTACTGAGTATTACTCAAAATGGGAGTCATTCGATCACGTCGCAATGTTCAAACGCATGGCATCGGACATTGTAAGCATGCATTGCATTAAAGCGGAAGTGAGCCGAGGAAGTTAAAGTCAAAAATTTTTTATGGGAATCAATGAACTTTGACTTGGAGAAAATTCAAATTCCTCATCAACATGTAAAATGCATGAACACATCAAAAGTCGAAAACTCAAAATTTCATGTTTCTACCTAAAAAGAGATTTTATGATAATCAAAAAATCGTAATTAGCCCTAAACTGCTAGTCCTATCTCTATACCATCATTAAAGCAAACAAATAAGGTCACATAATCAATAGCTTGTGCATATTGAATAATAATAATATGTTGTAATATTGTTATATGCGTTTCTTCTTTTGAAAAGTATATATCCACATATCAAAAAACATAGGTAATCACAGATTACGACGCTCACCTCGTGACAGCAAAATTCAATTCAAAACTATTTCTTAGAACATGTATATTGGCTTTTAAAGGCAAAACCACTCAAGCAGAAAAAGTAGGTCAAGGTCATTTTATGAAAGTTTGATCAAAGATACATCCAATATGCAAGTTTGGTACATGTAGCAGTTATACTTTGCTCAATATTGGCTTTATAGAGCAAAATCACTCAAGCGGAAAAAGTAGGTCAATGTCATTTTATGAAAGTTTGATCAAAGATACATCCAATATGCAAGTTTGGTACATGTATCACTTATACTTTGCACAATATTGGCTTTTAAAGGCAAAATCACTCAAGTGGAAAAAGTTGGTCGAGGTCATTTTATGAAAATTTGATCAAAGATACATCTAATATGCAAGTTTGGAACATCTAGCACTTATACTTTGCTCAATATTGGCTTTTAAAGGCAAAATCACTCAAGCGGAAAAAGTAGGTCAAGGTCATTTTATGAAAGTTTGATCAAAGATACATCCAATATGCAAGTTTGGTACATGTAGCACTTATACTTTGCTTAATATTGGCTTTTAAAAGCGAAATCACTCAAGTGGAAAAAGTAGGTCAGATGCTGTATCCGATGCATGGGTCCATCTCGGCATCCAAAGATGAATCACTTGTGCAAGTTTGGTTACTGTAGCATTAGTACTTTGTCAGATACTGAGTTACCCCAAACTTCTTATCCAAATCACTCAAGCGGAAAATGTAGGTCGAATGCTGCATCCGATGCATGGGTTCACCTCAGCATCCAAAGATGAATCACTTGTACAAGTTTGGTTACTGTAGCATTAGTACTTTGTCAGATACTGAGCTACCCCAAACTTCTTAACCGGACGCGGACGCGGACACGGACGCGGACACGGACGCGGACGCGGACACGGACGCGGACACGGACGCGGACGCGTGGGGTTATAGCATAAGCTCACTCAACTTCGTCGAGGTGAGCTTATGAGTTCAATATATGCAACATCAGCGAAAAAATGTCTGGAAAACTGAAATGGGACAGACGGACAGACGGACGGACGGACGGACAGACAGACGGACGGACAGACAGACGGAGAGGAAACTAAGAGTCCCCTTCGGCGTTGCCGGAAGGGGACTTATAACAGCCTTTTTATCAGCTCTAGAATGTCAGTTCTAATCCAGTCGGTTCCGATTAGGTTATAATTAAAGCATAACGGTATGTTAGAATGCTATTATTTTTGTGACACACGTTGTTTGTTTCTTACTCTAGTATCCATGTGTTAGGGGACAGTGAAATGAGCCAGGGTAGCAGTTTATGTTTGTTTTTTACAATGCATAGCAATCAATTCATCAATGCATAGCAGATAATTCAAGCGTAAGCTGCGACTCACGCTTACTGAAATATGTAAGACTTTGGTTACGATGAGACACTTGTGATCAAATGTCAACAATGACACCATTTAGACATAAAAGACAAATGCGTGAAGGGATGCATTTCACCTTGCCCCACCATACGCCCCCCCCCCCCCCCCCCGCCCCTTGAGGAATTAAGACATTTTCTACTGACAGCACAATATCTATAGAATCGTTTAATGTGAATTTTGTTTTTGAGCGGGAAGGCCTTAGATGATGAGGGACAGGACGACATAGCAAAATAAATCCCGGGTCAATTTTTTTCTACTAAGAAAATATCCTTGCCCGATGATCCGACGATAATTGTTTTACTTCTATAATAAAAATGAATCCGGTGCGGAGGGTAGCGAAAAAACATTGGCCCTATAAATTAACAATTTAAATAATCCGGTTGGTAAAAGTCTTCTTTCAGCCCCCCCCCCCCCCCCCCTCAATATCAAAAAGAAACTCTCCGTGATTTTCTTGCATTAAGGTGAATTCTACATGCAGAAAACTTTAAAACAACAACAAACGATAAAAATGTTTTGAAGGTGTCGCTATATAATAAAATGAATCAAGATTGTCTTTTTAAATTCTCATCTGATTAAAAGTATTCTGATAAATTTTCATAAGTATCTAATCGTCTATGATTTCTGAGGAATACAAAGAGTGGACAATTTTGATTTAGAAAAGAACTTATTATCATTTGGCACACTGGTCATTTTATACGTACAGAGCTAAATCATGCGCATCAATTAACCGATGGTTGGCAATTCTAACTAGAAGTTTCTGAAGAGACTTAAGCTCTCCTGGTTGTTATGTTAAATTCACCAACGTTCCATGGAACTGGGGTCAGGGGCCCTAACAAACTATCAGGTTCAATACTAGACCGTAGGCACATTATAACACAAAATAAATTTACTATCAAACAATAATTCTTTCTGAGAATTGGTGTTCACAAGATTACACAGAATTATATGGGATATAATTATCACACCCATTTTCTCCATTGGGGTAAGAGGTTTAAACAAAATATTAGGTGCATAACTAAACCACATGTCCATTATACTGCAAAAAAAATTCCACTAATACTTCCCTAGGATTCGTGTTCACAAGATTACATAGTTATATAGGAGAAATGACTAGACCCATTTTTAAGACCCTGGGGTTCAGGGACTTATACAAAGTACCAGGTGAACTGGACCAAGGGCTTATTAAGATGCAATTTTTCCCTTACCATTGACAGATTCAGGGGATTCGCGATCACAAGAAAAGTTAAACCGACGGACAGACGGACTGACAAACAAACAGAATGACAGACGGACGGACTGAAGCCGGAATTGACTGGTCTTTGACAAGTTCAGCTAAAAATGAATCAGTCTAAACTGATGACTCGTATTTGATTTGTGAATACTGTTTTGTCAGGAGATTCGAGGTCAATTACGATCACTTGACATGTACTACATTTAAAAAAATTCAACAGTATTATGTACATTCATTCGACATTCGAATTCCATACTTTTACCATTGCTTTATATGCGTTCAATTTTTTTTTTTTTAGTTTCAGGAGGCAATTACAATAATTGGTCCACATCCAGAACGTGAAGGACATTGTGCAATACTTGGACGAAAAGGAACTCTTCAATTCCAGTTTAAAAATTCAGGATTTGATATTTATTTTCTGCTATAAAGAATAAGGTAATTTTCATATTTTTGCATGACGAACTTTTTTGTTTAACGAACCCTATCCCTGTCTTTTTTTTAAAGATATTTATAGAATAACTGTCTTTTGGAATGTGATTATACTGTGATAATCTACAATGGATCCAGGTATTATGTTCCATATAATTCCTGGATTCATTGTAGGTTATCACAGTATTATCACATTCCAAAATACAGTTATTATATATATTTACATTCAAGTTTTTCACGCTTTAATGACGTTAAAATACGTGCACAACTACGTTGCTAAGGCTCTGTTACTACGTACCGTCGAAGTTCAAACCAAGCTAAGTTACTATAACGTCATAGTTCAAACCGAGCCACCACATTTATACTCCTATAATCACAGTGTAAATTCTATACAAATGAATGGGCATATGTAAATATTCTAAATTTAACGTTAGCGCCCAAGTTGGACATTATCTTTGCAGACGATCGGTATTTCGATATACTCATTTAAGCAGTGTCAAAATCATTTCCAAATAAAAAGATGACGAAAATTATTTTACGTTACCACTGTAGTCTGACAAATATGGATAATGACCATATCCCTGTATACAGCACAAAATCGATAATTCAGAAAATCAGAAACCGAAGGCATACAAAATCAGGATAAAACAGAAACCAAAGCAAACAAACAAACACCTCCACCATATGAAAAGAAACGAACTCCCGATATGTTTGAAAATAATAAACATGATAAAACGAAAGTACTTTTAATATTTTCGTTCGATTTAAGAAAATTCTTCCGGCTGAGTGCGTAAAAATTATTTGATTGAATATTCTCACCTCAAAGAGTACTACTTAGTTCCCTTGGATACCATGCTCCCTTCAAGATAAGTCGATCTTCCTACATTCGTCATATTTTTGTTGGTTTGTCTTCATTATAGCGAGGTATTTAAAGCCATTGACCCGAGAAAGTACGCGTAGTATAGAAAAAATGTTCGACACAAAAGACAGTAATAAAGGTGTTCCTATTATAGCAAGGATCTATTTCAACACGAAAGATATACCTTGCGTGTTTAGATACAATTTCTAACTTAAAGTTAATTAACGAAGTGTATGTATACTTATTTAAGCTGAATAGGTACTGTCCATTCGACTTTTAATGGAGGGAAGGGGTATTTTTTTAATTATCATTTTCTGTATGAGAAAATAAAAATTCCATTGTGTTGTGACAGAGAATAATCATATTATCATGAGAGGGCATTACAGTCCTTGTGCTATTGTGCTTTGAAACCCGAACTAACTCTTCATATTATTGAAATACACTACATAGGTGTTAAGAAAAGTGAGGGTAGACATTTTGAATCCTGGAAAGTAATAATACTGCCCCTTTATAATCTAATTAAACACAAGTTTTGAAGTACTAATGTTAGCAATGGGGTAGGATCATACTCTGTTAGACCTTTCCAATGTTTCATCCATCGTTTGTAAGACGCTATACAATTATTCAAAATCAACAAAATATAGGTATGCATAATAAATATCACATCACTGGCTGGCTGGCAAAGTTAAAATATGGATGGCAAGTGACATTTCACTGCTCGCTACAGCCGAAAGCAGAGAGAGAGAGACGTATTTGGTAAGCCCTCTGTTTTTATGTCCATTTACATATCAATATGTGTGTTTCTTGAGCCCCTGTGTCTTACTGTCTGTTTGTATGGTCATCTTACAGCGAGGATGTTATTTTACACAACGAGTGTGCCTTCTTCGAGACCTCTGGGTAATCGGAAAAGTGGGAGGGCTGTGCGCAAGCATTTGGATATCTACGCCGACTGCTACTGGCGTGGCATGTGGCCGTCCTAAATCGGTACCGTTTGTCCATTGGTCTCGTTGGTTTATTTGTAGTTATTTTTGTTTGATGATGCTTATAAAATCAATTAAAGCTGTTTAAACTAAACAGATTATCATAAATATCAAAGAAGTACCCTTCAGTTATTCAGTCTAACAGTCAACGCCATTGAATTAGAATTTCCATTGAAACAGGTGCGATATACGTGCATTTTACAACGCCGCTTACAATTTATTCCATTCTTTTACTTCACTCTTGTGAATGTTCATTTTACACGGTTTTGTCCTCAATCTTTTTTTTATGGTAGTATTTCATGGTCTCTATCTGTTTGTCCGATTTCTCTTTTTCCGTGACAAAGATCTGTTTTACATTTTGTAAACCTATTTATTGTGATTTTTGGATTCTTCTTTTGGTTTTTGAGTAAATGACTTTTATTCACTGATTTACTATATGATATGTTCATCAACAGATACATTTGCAGTATGGACCAGACATACTCGTTTCGGGTACTTAACCCTCGTCAGTGATCCTAAATCTAAACAATGTAATATGGCTAAGGAGTGTGAAAGTTATTATGTCCAAAACTGTACCGAAAGAAGTAGCATGATTGGTGGGATATAATGCCAGAGGACCCACGTTTTAGAAATTTCAAGAAATTTTGATAACAGAAATTTTCAAATGCATTGAAGAAACGATGAACAGATGATTGAACTTGGCTAGATGTGCCCTCGGGGACTCCTGGTCCATCATGATCAGCAGTGAGACTCACCAAGTGGTACAATCATTTAAGAACAGATCAATTTGCAGCATGTATCCACCAAGGTCTTCCAGCCAATAGGTTGAAGCTGGCTGGATAAAGTGATCTCATTTCCAATCGATATAAAAACATTCTTCATTAACAATATGACACTTCCAATATCAATTTCACAGCCATTTTCATATATGAACCATGCTTTATAAATAGGACATATATTTCAATATTGACAATCTCTAATGGAGATATATCATGTGAAAGACAGATTTCATAATAGTAACCTTATAACCAAAATTGTCTCATACTATATAAAAACTTTACGTATCAGTGAATGATACAAAAGTAATTTACTTTGCATTCATTTGTTTACTTTTAAAAATCAATGAAATAAAGATCCAGACGACAATCTCAACAGCACTCAAAATACAGCGCCAAATTGAGCATCTACTAGCCCTAGCAAGCTATATCACATACTTTTTGTTAAATATACATTTTATCACATAATAGTTTCTCTTTACGAGACAATATCCATTAATAATTTCTAAAGAAGTTTGTTTACACGAATCTATGCATTTTGATTGGTTAATTGGTCGTCAGAAAATGGTGAAATACACCTTCATACCCCAATGAACACGATAAAATACCTGAAAAGCTGGAACTACTTCCATCAAAATCATTTATTATGTTGTTAAGATCGACTTTCGAATGATAATTATGCAAAGAAAAAATAGTTTTATTAACAGTAGCCCTTCGATATAAATACGATATCAGAATTCATGAAAATTGTATGACAATTTCGATGATGAACCGGTATACGTGGGGTTTTTTTACAGCGTTGTTCGGTTGCTACGCTCCTATTTTTGAAGTTTCTTACACCATTTCATGTCCTTAATTTTCATGAAAGACAGAAAATGCAATAAATGACGAGAATAACAGAAACTCCCAGCTATTTTCTTCAAAATTACAATCCCGTCGTAACAGTAGCAAGTACCTGCATTTGAAATTTCCCAATGACTGACGACTGTCAACGACAACATGCAAAAGTTTTGTTTGAAAACTTCAAAAGGACCGAAGATCACTGTTTCAAATGATTTCTATGAGGTATAATCGTTATAATCGTTCGCATCGCAAACGCTACGCTACGCGGTTTTACACAATTTTTGATGCGACAAACCAAACTTCATACTCCAATAAACTGTCAAAATTGAACAGTCAATTCTTATATAACTCAATGTAAAACTTTTTAAACGATATAAGCAATACGAAATTATTTAAATAACGTCAACCGTTGCTTGCCTGTGTTAAAAACGCTAAATTTTCAATAGTCAATGACAAATATGGGTAAGAACCACATCTCATCTCAACAAATTTTTTTTTGGTATTTATTTTTTTTTTCATTCAGAACTAGATATAGTATATAAAGAAAGGTCTAAAGACCTGAAAGTCTAATGTCCTGAATGTCCTGAATGACCTGAATTAGGATTTATTTTTCATGTGAAGAGATCTTATAACTAGCAGCATACATTTCATATATCCCTTCTATACTCATTTCATTTCATTTTAAACTAAATTCATGTCAATCAAATTCAGGTAATTTCAAATTCAGGTCATTCAAAATTCAGGTCATTTCAAATTCCGTTTCCATTTCACAAGTCATGTCATGATTCAGGTCGTATGGAGATCGTATCACTATAAGCATATATAGTTCATATCATCCTTTAATTTATCAGGTCATGTCATTTCAAATTATATAAGCAATCATATACGTTAGTTGTTGATTTTGATTTGTTTTATGCCTCTAACACTCTCACATTCACTCACTTATACAAATTGTGTGCTCTAGGAAAAACATAATAACAATATCAACATTGATTATGAGTAAATGATAAAGTAGACTTGCATATCAAAGAAGTATACATGTATCTAAGACCAGTTTTTTTTTTATAATTTTCAATATTTTTGTGAGGGCCAAATAAAGGAAAAAAAGAAAAAGAAAAAAATGTGATTAAGGAAAATAATAATGAGATAACAAAGTGGAAAATTCGAAAATAATTGCCCGAAGGGCTTACCAATGTTTAACGTCTTCAAATTCATAAGCATCATTTTAAAGCAGAAAATTTACAGCATGGACCAGACATGAACGTTCCGGGTATTTAACCCTCGTCAGTGATCCTCAATCTGAACAATGTAATATGGCCAAAATCTGTGAAAATTATGTCCTAATAAAAATAACGAAAGACGTAGTAAGATGTCTGGAATATGATACTGGTCTCGCTCCCATATCGGGAGTTCGCTTCTTTTCATGTGGTGGAGGTTTTTGTTTGTTTGCTTTGGTTCCTGTTTTTTCCTGATTTTGTATGCCTTCGGTTTCTGATTTTCTGAATTATCGATTTTGTGCTGTATACAGGGATATGGTCATTATCCATATTTGTCATGCTACAGGACCCAGCTTTTAGAAATTTGAGAAAAAATTGTAAGCAGAAATTTTCAAATGCTAAAGCAATATCCTGCTAATGAATTACAGCCTTCCTTTCACTACGTTATGTAAATCTAGAGTTCTGTTTTTACATTAATATTTTGAGCTGCTCTCAATATTTTAATTTCAAAGTAATATATCTAAGTCTTCAATACTTATTCATCTTTTTTGAATTATTTAATTTCCTTTTGCATAGTTTACTCATTTAATAATTTAAAATATATAACATTCAAATGAATCTATAATCCAAGAATTTAAACCTCAAAAACAAATATCTATATTAAAGAAAGACAACTCTTGCATACATGAGTTCTGCTGCCTCTTATACGAAACTAAAGTTACCAGGGTTTAAAATTCCTGATATAGATAAAAGAAGTACCAGAACTTGAACCCACAAGATTTGGGTCCATGTGCACAGTAAACATATCTATCCATGATCGAAAAATTACTCATAAAAATCTGTTCAGCAGTTCTGGAGAAGAAGTTGAATATGTATGTGAATCACCCCCCCCCCCCTCCCCCTTTCCTTTTCACATAAGAAAAAAAAATTCAAAAAAAAATCAAAAAATTAAAATTTTAGTATAAAATACATATCAAAGCATTTAGTAACTTAAATGTGATAAATATGCAGTAAATGAATGTGTAAAATCATACACATACTGAGTTATTTAAAGAAATAGTGCAAAAATGTGCATTTCTGACAAAGTCTGAAAAGACGTCAAAAGCACGTCAAAAATTTGACTTCCGAGTGGAACCAAAAATTAACAACACTTCTTAAGACATCTCTCTAGATCATCCTGATGCTTTCGGTTTGTCGATATGTGCTTCCATTCTGAAGAAGAAGTTTGTCAAAGGAGGGTAACCCCGTAACCTACTTTTGCCTGTGGTGGCGCCACCTGTTGATGGATCCGGACGAAAAACAACAACACTTGTAGGGGACCATGAGTACTTCATTCCTACCAAGTTTCATGAAAATCTGTTCAGTGGTTCTGGAGAAGAAGTCGAAAATGTTGAAAAGTTTACGACGGACGACGGACGACAGACGACGGACGCCGGACGGTGCGCTATGACAATAGCTCACTTGAGCTTTGCTCAGGTGAGCCAAAAAGGGGACAAAAGTACCCGGTGTTGTTCTGCAATCTGTGCATCTTCCTGTGTATAAAGTCAGAATCGACAAGCTATATAGAGGCCTATAACAGTGTATTAAGAGTTAGAGGGGAGGAGTCACAAATCGGCGGTCAGCAAAGTCATACATAGTATATTCTATTTTTTTTTCACATCCTAAAAATAGGTTGAGTTTATTTTTTCTTGTATATTATTAATTTATCCATCTTGCTGCTATTTCAGTATATTTTTGGACAAAACTTTCACACTCATTGGCCATATTACATGGTTTAGATTGAGGATCACTGACGTTGGTTAAGTACCCGAAACTTGCCTGTCTGGTCCATGCTGAAAATTTATCTGTTCTTAAATTATGCTATGGAATTTGAAGATGTTTAACATTTGTACCTATTGGTAAGTGTCATTGCTGGTAGACCAGGACTCCCCGAGGGCACATCTAGCCAAGTTCGATCAACTTTAGTTGATTTTTTCTTCAACGTATTCGAACTTTTCTGTTATCAAAATTTCTTGAAATTTCTAAATCGTGGGTCATGTAGCATCATATCGCACCCATCTTGCTGCGTCTTTCAGTACATTTTTTAACATAACTAATGTTATTTTCCCTGTCATATTTGAAAAACTTGCTGTGTCTTTCGGTTCATTTTGGACATAATTTTCACACTCTTTGGTCATATTACATTGTTCAGATTGAGGTTCACTGACGAGGGTTAAGTACCCGAAAGGACATTTCTGGTCCATGCTTCAAATCTATCTGTTCTATACTATTGAATTTGAAGACGTTTAACATTTACCCTTAATAAAGGGTAAAATCTTTGTCTTTACATGATATTTGTGTCTTTCATCAATTATTGTGAACCGAATCGAAATTCATCGAATCGAGGTATAAGAATCGAAACCGAACCAAACCTAGGAAATACTGAATCGATTGCAGCATCCATAGCAAAACACCAAACCATCCCAAGTGCAAAACACAGGGAAGACATTTACAGCAGAACACGAAAAAGGGACAAGGAACACCAAATACGGCATCAAAACACAAAATACTACACATAAACCAACGAGACAATAGACAACCGGTGCCGACATATTGACGGTCATCTGCCAGGTTTGAAGCAAATAGCAGGGTTTTCCTGTTTAAGTTCACACAACTCTCCCACTTTTCCGGTTACACATATGTCTCGAAGAACGCACAACTGTAGCGTAAATAACCTCCTCATTGTAAGATAGGCACACACATTAGACAGCAAAACGCAGGTTCCCATTTGTTAATATTATAAAAAATGAGACAGTCACATCGTTAACATTGATCAACAGGTTTTCTTAAAGTGTTTATTCAATCTTTTTATATCCTTAACAAGATTCGAGCTGAGAATTCGTTACCTATGTTTTCATTTTGGATGCTGTTATTCTAAGTATTTCACGACGAAGACATTTCCAGTTGAACTTGTTATCCATAGATTATTATCGTTATCTACAACAATGTCACGTGGTTCATGTATGCAGTATGATCGATCGAGCAACTCCCTTAGTTCATTTTTTCCATCGAGGATATAGATACAGTCATTACCCTGGTCTGTGCATACAATGTTTCCGTTTCTATCAAGTACCAAATCGTACGGTTTCTTCATCATTTCTCCTCCAACAGTTTTTGTTAATTTTGACAAAATTTTGCCATCTTTATTGATAATTACCAATCCAGGTAAACGCCAGTTACTGATGTAGATATTACTATCTGTGTTTTCTACTGCATGTATAGTCGATTTCATCTCAGAACAGTTGTATATGTCTTTTATGTGTGTTCCTTTGCTATTTGTTATCACCACTCTCCCATCCTCGGTACAGATGATCAATTTCTGGTCAGATGATACGGAAACCCCCGTACAAAAAGATTGTGATGGGTCAAATACAATGTGTTCATTGCCGTCCGCTGAAATTCTAATCACTGGATGACCAAATTTACTTTGGGGCATCATGATAACATCTCCACAATCCAACGAAGCAAGATTGTATGGAGTTTTCTTAATTTCCCTTTTTCGGAGTACCATACCGTTCATATCTACCATCACCAAATCTTTAGATTCATTTCCACCTAGCCACACGTTCCCCTCTTTTGTGATGAAAATCCTAGGATATCCTTTCAATGGACTTTTGAACTTTGATAAAATAATCGGCTTTTCCATCAAAGAACGATAGGGTATGTGTAGTTCTCCTAAATTTTCGACAATCGTCTGTATGTTTGGAGACACAAACGATGGTTGCTTTGGAAATATTGGTTTACTGTTTAACTCTGGTAGGGATTCGTTTCTCTCAACTAGGTCGATAATAGATGGTATGTCATTCTTTGCTATTGCGTCCTGGTACTCTAATACTCTACTCTGGAATAGCTCTTTTGCCTTCCTAATTTCTTCAGCACGACCATGAAACAAAGACATGGTGTTCTGGTGAGTACCTTTGAGTCTTTCCAACTGTTCATGGTGAACTCGATCCAATTCTTCATGAATGACTTTATTTCCGTCCTCCATATCTTTGGTTAATTGCTCGATATTTTTGTTGTATGTTTTCCTTTCTGTATTGTTAGTTTCTTCAAGAGATACCAACTTTGGTACAACAACATTTTGTATTTCATCGATTTTGCCTTGAAGACATTCTTTTTTCTTTTCAATGATATCTTTGAGGCTCGCCATCTTATGTCCTTGATGTTTACCAATGACGCATTCAGGGCAGACTGGTACGTTGCATTTTTCACAGTGAAATGAAGCCTCGCATTTGTGGTCAGAGCAGGTCAGTATTGAAGCGTCAATTTCACCTATCTGAGTTCTCAGAATCACCTTGTGGTCTTTTGTGAACTTTTTATGTGATTTCTCACAATCTTCACAGAGGGTCTTTTTACATTGTATGCAGTAATATGTGCCTGGTACCTCGTCCTCCTCGCATGTATCACATGGAACGGGCCTTTGAGCATGCGCTAAATCTACATCCTTTTCCATCGCCATTTTAAATCTGACGTTTCCGTGATACTTTCTGAAAAATAAAACAAAAATGTAATGATTTCAAATTACATTTAAGTGATTATATTAAATACTTTTTTCATTGCCGAAGCCACAATTTTCATTCATGTAAAGTATTGGAAAATGAATTATCAAATTCTTCAAATTCTTGGCTAAACGAAGAGACAGAGAGAGATGAGGAGGGGTATTGTGTCCTAATTTAAATCGATCATCTTGATGTTTAATCCGTTTGTATCACTTATTTAAGAGTACCGAATCAATAAAGTATTATATATATTCAACTTCAATTATAGTATGTTATTTAGGGGTTACCATGCGTGTGTTTTACAAAAACTGACAGGGTATCGGCGAATCCCCTATCAGAAATTGAGCTTTACCGCGAGGCGTAAAACATCAGTATGGTAACCCTATTCTAATGCTTTGGTCAGTAAGAAGGTAGAAAACGTCTGCTTTTAACGACGTCGCCATATCAATACATGACGTCATAGCAAAAACTGCAGTGAAACGTGAATCCCCTTGCAGTTTTTTAATCGCTCAGCAAATCAGATTGCGCGTTACAAACGGAGTACGAAATTTTAGTTTCTTTAACGCTAATACTTTGCATTTCGCATTACTTTATTACCCCTATCTTTTATTGGGAGAGGGGAAGATTGATTAATTACATCGTGACAGATCAGGCAGCACAAACAATTTTCTATAATGCAAGGTAAGAAATTCTACCTTGTGAAAACTCTTGTGAAGCTGTGTGATATGTCATATTGAGTCTATTTTCATTAAAATCTGTGTAAGAATTCTCATAATTCTAGAAAAGAAAATTTTGAAAAAGAATGAATGAAAGAATTAAATTCAAATCTTTCATGAAAAAATGCTTTTGCAAAGCATTCATTGAAAAACATTTACGAACAGTAAAGATATCAATATCAACTATATAAGGGAAAATATGGGAAAAAAATGTTGAAGTGCAAAAATAATTAACAGAAATGATTCATATGATTTTGAAAATGCATAAGAATCTCGGAAAATGAAAAGAATAGAAAAAGCAGAAAGTAATGTTTACCCCACCGGAATTTGTATACATATGTAAATATAATCCCCAACCTTTTGGTTCATGGGCACTGAACATTTTTAATTGTAAAAATTCATTAAAAGTGTAAAAGTTGATATTTTGACAAACATGCATTAATACATTCCTTACAATATATACGATAAAATGTATATTATCAGTAATATCAGGGACCCCTTAACCAAGGTCACATTAGCTAATTAAGCGAAAACCGCTAAAAAGGAATCAAAGCAAATACACCAATTAATCACGTAAAATGAAGGAGACCCTGTAAAGTGAAACGTTAGCCGACATTGAACGAAAATAATACGGAAGTGTTCCAACTCTAAATTTTCCAACCATTTCTAATGGTACTTTGATGCCGAAATGATTTTTAACACAACTGAAGCGAACTCTGGTTTGATTTTTTTTTTATTTGAAATGTGCATTTTTTTACAGATAGTGCACGGCTTCACATTTTGTGTGGGGTCAATTCAGTAGCATAGTTCTTATGAAATCTATGACCAAAGTAGTATTGGAAAAGCAAGTTTAATGGAAACTGCTTGGGAGAGCTGCCACGCTGTTCTGTTCTCCAATTTCCATGAAGATTAGACACAGAGATACTGTTAACTTTAAGTTTGAAAATGTTAAGGATATTAAGAAATTACTATGCTTATTGTCTTTTTAGTGGTTCATTATTACGAGATATCTCTAAAAACTTCAACCAACCCCAATATGTCTCTCCTGTCAGTGTAAACGCACTTTTGACATTATGTTTGCAGAGTAGATCCATCGATATGCCTTTTGTTTCGAAATGTCCGATGTTGGAACTAGGTCAAATGTTAAACGTCTTCAATTTCAATAGCATCATTTAAGAACATAACAATTTGCAGCATGGACCAGACATGCATGTTTTAGGTACTTAACCCTCGTCAGTGATCCTCAATCTAAACAATGTAATATGGCCAAAGAGTGTGAAAGTTATTATGTCCAAATATGTACCGAAAGACGTAGCAGGATGGCTGTGGATATTGTGCTACATATTTTAGAAATTTCAAGAAATGTGGGGAGGGGGGCGGATACATGATTTTCAGTTAGAGGAGATTTGCATCATTATGAAATTTCATCCACAGAGTATTTATATCTATAACTTCTCCAATATGTCAATCCAAGATGAGATATATAAAAAGGTTGGAACAAAGATCACATTAGAGGCAATTATGAAAGACAATATGAAAGGTGAAGGATCTCAACCTTGCAAAGTGTAACTGTAGCCGATATTTGAATAACAGTTTTTAGTTATAGTTTCATTCACGAAGGATATTTGCGTTTTTTTAATTATCTTGTGACGTACGAGATATGTATTCATGACAAATATGGATAGTGACCATATCCCTGTATACAGCACAAAATCGATAATTCAGAAATCAGAAACCGAAGGCATACAAAATCAGGACAAAACAGGAATAAAAGCAAACAAACAAAAACCTCCACCACATGAAAAGAAGCGAACTCCCAATATGGGAGTGAGACCAGGTGCCCAGGAAGAGTAAGCATCTCCTGCTTGCATGCAACACCCGCCGCTTCAATTCGGTAGAAATGTCACATCCGGTTACTTCCATTTCGGTAGACATATAGTACAATCTTTGGTTGGATGGTTCAAATGGTCTATGACAGAATATCATTCACCATTCTGGAGAGTGGGACATCATAGTGTATGACGAGTTCCCCATATCGACCGTAGAACTTCCTCAGTGACGATGTTAGTCGGTCACAAACATATCCCTGACTGAGAAGCTTATCTGAAAGACGCCTAGCTCTCAGAACAAAATCCGTATATTTGGTACTTGCTCTGGCATAGCGTATCAACTGAGATATGAACACACCATAAGCTGGCGATGAAGGGATGTTGCTACTCAGAAAGGGAAAGTTTGTAATGGTGAAATTGAAGTCGTCACGTTTGTCATAGAGTGAGGTGTTCATGTGACCATCAGTGTCGTAGGACAACATTATGTCCAAATAGGATGCTGAATTATTTGTCTCTGTAGTTTCTTTGACTTCAAGCTCTGAAGGATAGATACTGCTCAGATAATCCGCGAATTTTGGATTATTGATGGACAACACATCGTCTATGTATCTGTAAGTGAAGTTGAAGTCAGAAGCTATGTATCATAACACATTTAATAGCTTAGTCGTCAACTTACACACTTTTTGGTATCTTCCAATCATTTTCGTTAGTTACAAGGTTTTTGTCTGCAGACGATTTTGACCTAGTTACAACATCACGCATTTAGAAAAAAAAAACCCTAATAACTGAGGAAAATGTTTGGAAAATACCACTATAATATGAATGGATATGATAAATCGAAAGAAAAACTCTTTTTAAATTTCCGTCTGATTAAAAGAAGGGCAGTGTCTCCTTCAAAGTGAACTAGGCAGCTTTACATAAACATAAAAATCCTGGATACTATAGTATGATATTCATTCATGAGCTTATTTTCATATTTTGTAATGACGAGACGTTTTATTCAATGAATACACCCCACCCTGACCGCCCCCTTCTTCTTTGAAAATAAAAAATGTCCATCATTTACGCAGAATGTTGATGTATTTTGAAATACGTGTTGTTAGAAGTAGGTCATAATCATTTAAAAAAAACGACACTGTAACAAATGAATAGAAGGGTTGAAAAGTTTTGCATATATATAATCATGATAAAACGAAAGTACTTATTTAAATATTTTCGTTAGATAATAAAAAAATATTTGTCTGATCTTCAAAGAGAATTACACTCCCGTGGATAATGATTTACCTTCCAAAACTGTCTTTCTTTATACGTCATATTTACAGTGGTGTGCCTCCATTTTATCACGAGAGGCTCCAACAGGATCACAATTAATTTGTAGGCGACTCGTCTATAATTTGTGAAGTATAGATTAGACTATATAAGATCAATTTCCGAACATTTTAAGTATGTTTTGATAATTGTCTGAAGAGGCAAATTAAGGGAGGGGTCTTTCGATAGTTTGCATGTATTAATTTATTTGACGAGCGTAGCGAGCGGGAAATTTTTGGACAAATTCCTTCGTTGAAATGTGTATTATGGCTTAAAATCCCTCTTCCCCCCCAAAAAAAAAACTACCAACAAAGAGAGATGGAAACGGTGGAACACTTAGGCGAAATGAACTGTTCTCAACTAGTTCGAAAATTCTGAATACGATCGATCGATATTCATTTCCTGTTAAAATTGATAGGCTTATTTCCATAGTTTTTGTAGGACAAGATAATTTTGTTCAATGAATGCACCCCGCCCAACTGTCTCCTTCTTTCGAAATAGATGTCTCATTTACGCACGATGTTGACATCAGTTTCTTTTAAGAATAGACCGATTTGCTGTATTTTGAAATGCATTTTGTAAGAAGTAGGTCAAAATCATTAGAAAAAACGACAAAAAATGACTAAAATGGTTCAAAAGTTTTCTATGCAGGACAATAATAATCAAGATAAAACGAAAGTACTTTTTAATATTTTCGTCAGATAATGGGAAATTATTTGTCGAACTGAAAAAAGTGAGTTTTTTTTTTTTTTTTTTTTTTTTTGCATATTCTTACTTCGAAGAGAACTATGTACATTCCCATGGATAATGTTTTCTCTTCCAAAACTCTCTTCCTTCCTCCATTATGTAAATAGCAATGTATGCATTTTGTCATGAGAGGCTCAAAGGGGATCACAATTAAATTATAGGTGACTCGTCTATAACTTGTGAAGAATATAAAGATTGGACTATTTTGACGGGACAGAGAACGAAGAGTATATATATACTGTATACAGTCAATAATCGTTACTTTGCATGTCTCTTGCAAAATTCTTAAATTTATTATATGTACACCCTTTATTCAATATGATAGAGAATTCCGTATTTTTCTTTACATTCATCATGATAAAGTAAAAAAAAAATGGTAACATATACTTCTTCGAGATATATATTTTTCTTCAGATTATGTCAACATGCAAGTTAATTATGTCAACGTACATGCAACTTATTTTTGTTAACATACGCGACTTATTTATGTCGACATGCAACTTATTTATGTCAAAATACATCTTTTAAATATAATGTTAAACGTCTTTTAATTCAATTTCATCATTTAAAATCTGATAATTTACAGCATGGACCAGACATGCACGTTTCGGGTACTAAACCCTCGTCAGTGATCCTCAGTCTAAACAATGTAATATGGCCAATAAGTATGAAAATTAGTATGTCCAAAAATGTACCAAAAGACGTAGCAGAATAGGTGGGATATGATGCTACAGGACCCACGTTTTGGAAATTTCAAGAAATTTTGTAACAGAAAATTTCAAATCCGTTGAAGAGACAGACGATCAACCAAAGTTGATCAAACTATTAGATAATCTGTAGTAAAATAACTCGCATGTATGGGCAGGAATCAACTCGCACACAAGGTCATGGGGGCACAGGCTTGCAATATTACCTTGCCATCATCGCTTTTTTCCTGCGCCATTTCACGCGTTGATAAAACCCGAGAGGAAACGCTTGTACGGCATGTCGTCACGGTGATGTCATTCCGATTTTTGACGTAAACGGCGCAAAAGATCGAAAGGCAGAGGCACACAATATGTTTCTTTTAGTGTTTAGGGACGAGTGCATAGGCAATGAAGGAAACGATTCTTATCTTTATGTAGACTCACGTCTAAAGACGGTAGGTTTTGATTTATAGCTTGAGTTTTGGAGTTTTAGTGGTGACTTCTTACTCAGCTGATCGTACGAATGAAGAAAGAATCCCTGATATTGCATTGTATTGCATAGAAACAAAAGCATTGCTTGTACCTTGTTTACCTCATAAGTGTAGTCAAACCTGATGGTATATAATTGCAAAATTTTATTTACAAAGATGAAGCCCTAGTTTCAGTCTGCAAGAATCTTGCAGACAAACAATAGGCGATGACGGCAGAGGTAGATTTCAAAATGAAGAAAAGCGAACTGAAATAGGACGCATGCATAGGAGATTGGGCAGAAATATGCCACCATAGCAAACTTCTACCAGAAAATGCGTGTTATTATGTTCTTATGTGACAGATGACCATCCAAAGTTTGCACCGATTGCCCATAGTTTGATGTTACTATGTTGCGTTTGGTGTTCCTTACAATTCTCTCTCATTTTTTATTTCTTTGGTTTATTGTGTATGTCTTTTTCAACTTCGGTTGATCCTTTCTTCAATGCATTCGAAAATTTTATCAAAATTTCTAAAACATGGGTCCTATCCCACCCATCCTGCTACGTCTTTTTCAACATAATAACTTTCACATTTTTTGCCATATTATACATTGTTTAGATTGAGAATCACTGACAAGGGTTAAGTATCTGATCTGTGTTTTGACATGGGATGTTGCTAGTGTTTTGCTGTGGTAGCTGCAGTCAAGTGTTGTTGGAGATCCCCTCATTTCTTCTGTAAATATTAAGAGAGATCAAAGTGCATCAAATACCGACATTGGATGGTCATCCGCTGACTTCAAATGGTGTACTTCTTCGGTTTAAGTAGGCACAACCCACCCCTTTATCCGTATTCAAAGAACTTAACTGCAAAGCTGGTGTACGAAAGGTATAACAAAGACGATAGTAAAATGTAGAGGCCCTTGGAAATTCAAATACTACGTCTGTAAATTGATATCAAAGGTGTCGAGCCGGTGAGCCTCACTAGGACTGCAGGTTGGCTGACATACATACTCACCTATGTTCTATGTCACATACTAAAAAATCTCCTTTTTACTTCATTGTTTACATGTCTGTGGTGTTTGTTTTTAATCAATGATCATACGGAAAACAGCCCAAGCTCTGCTGGCTGAAGGGAGCTTATGTACAAAATGGATATTTGGTAAGGTCATTTGAGAAGTGCAACCAACATTCAGATTAGACAAAAAAGAGAAAGGAATATTTGTTTATCAAGTGATTTCCTTACCCAATTTCCATTTTGTACCTTCATTAAAAGATACCGACGGCAATTTGACCAATGGCCAAAGCATCCACACTCAGCACGTCAGCACAGTAAAATTCAACGATGTCGCTATTTGTTCTAAGGTTTAGGAGTTATTTGTGTCACAAATGGTGTGATTAGCAGGATTATGAACTGTTTTTACGAATAAAATGCTACATCCTGGCACGAGTTGGGTTAGGGGTCCAGCGTTTGATAATGAAATTTTACACTCTGTGAACTGTACACAAAACAATCATATTTCAACCTTCTTTCATCTCAGGCCTTGATCTTTAACCTTGAATGCTCATAGCAATCATTCTTCCCTCCAAAGCTGTTGAAGGAGGTTCTCAAATAGGCTCTTTTATGAAGACAGATTTCATTTTAACCTTAGAATCAATAATAGAGTAGTGTCTTTGTTTCCACTTAAATTATTATTTCATATATACATGTACATGTATATATTTACATGTCAATGAATGATATAAAAGTTATTTACTTTGCATTTATTTATTTTCAAAAATCAAAAATCAAGTATCTCACAATATTTTCGTGAAATATACATTTTATCACATGATACTATCTCTTTATGAGACAAAATCCATTCATAGCTCAACGTAAATTTTTCCTCATAACAAAAGCATTCAAATCTCGATTTCACCACTGAACACATACAATGTACATGTACATGTATATACATTGTACTTCATCTTAACATACATACTCTCATGATTTTTTTACTCTTAATTTTGATATTTTCTCTTTCAAATACTGTTATTCCAACACATATACATGTAGTTTCCCTTCCATGCCATACACACAAGTACTTAAATCAATTAATTCCCCGAGGCTGTTATGGTACATGAAACATGCATATTAAATATTATTTTTGAAATGTTAAACAATTGTTACATAATACATAGAGCAAAAAAGACTGAAAAGTCTTTTTACTAAAATCTACAAATACCATTAAGGTACATTTACATCAACAATACAACCATAAAATTCAAGGGATTCATAAAATAATCATATCATTCAACTTGAGGAAGGAATTCAGCTTTAAACATATCACTTTCTAATATTCACTCTTCTTCCTGCCATCATTCAATAACATCATGATCAATAATTCTTATTGCTAGTTCATTCTTTACCATCAGCCTTGCAAACGATACATACATGTAACCCAATAAACTTTCATTAATGCTACAAATCAGGAGAATAGAGCCATCCGAAAGCCTTCCATCACCTTCAATATGACTTACAAACCAAATGTTTCTGATTAACTTACCGGTAGCTGGGCAGTCATTCGCAATCTAAATGCCTAGTGTTTGATTTATGATAACCTGGGTTTTCATGTAGTTGATACATGTACATGTGGGTTTACAGCCCATTTTCTTCACCTTTTCTCTGAGACAGTTATGGTCAATGAGAAAAACTTTAATAAAATATCTCAATCCTCTCATTTCTAGACACCTCAAATTTCTAGATACCTCAATCCTCAAACTTCTAAATACCTCAATCCTTAAATTTCTAAATACCTCAATCCTCAAATTTCTGGATATCTCAATCCTCAAATCTCTGAATACCTCAATCCTCAAACTCCTTAATACCTCAATCCTAAAATGTCTAAAGTTTTACATGAAACATAATAGAACAGAAAAGGCTGGTTTTTAAATTAACATCATATCAAATCATCAACATGAACAAAACATTACCAATGTCATCTGTGTTCCATGTTCCATAAAAAGAATCATTCTAGGTTATAAGTAACGAGATTTTAGAAACAGGATTTCTGACTTATAAAGTTAAAAGAGTGGCCACAACATTTATAGGGTAACATCAGTATAAGTCACATGTAGAAATCAAATCCTCAGTTTTCCGTCTCATTCTCATTTTCACTTTGGTAAAATTCATGCGGATAGCACACGATATCACAATGAAGAGAAATTCTTCAAATGAAATAATAAATATCCCAATAGTACTAGGGAAGGTGTAACAAAAACAGAGAGACATATCAAGTGTTAGGAAACCCTCCTTGTGAGGAGAACCCGAGTCCGACCCCTCGGTGCGTGTGCGTCGTCATACGGGCGAACTCGTACTCCTTATCTAGCCGTGAGAATAATTCCTGTTGTTTCTGTATCTGCTCCTCCGTCATTTCCCCGCCCTGAGTTGACGGCCCCTCCTCACCCTCACAGCCGTCCTCATGCTTAATTCCCATTAACTTGCGGAACTTGGCGGCCATTTTTCCACTCTGATCAGATGCAAAGGCTGAACTTCCCCACTCCTTCTCTTTGTCCTGTAAAAACACGACACTCTTTTAATATGTATTTTCACCTTAAAAGCTTGTTCTGGATGAAAGTCTTTCTGGTTATTGATTTTTCTATTCATAAATATTTTTACTTGTCTTTTTGTTGTACATTATACAATTATTGACTGGGAATGAGGGCAATATATGATTTGTTGGACCTAGAGATAAAATATTGCCCAAGGCCGAAGGCTATATTTTGTCTGAAGGTCCAACAAATCATATATTTCCCGAATTCCCAGTCAATAATTGTTTTGTTATACCTTACATCAATACTGCAGCAAAGAACCGATTAACCCGGCATGTTTGTGTTCATTTTCTTCTATAAGAGAAAGAGCGCGGAAAAATAGGTAGAGCTAATAGCGTCATCAATGACGTGACGTCACAAAGGATGTACCGTTTATCGGTCAATATTTTTTTAAATATTGCCCTAGGGCCAATATTGATGTAAATATTGACCGCTTGGTCAAATATTCGAATTTATAGGTATTTTTCCTATGGAGATTTTAAATAGAGGTACTGACAAGGGTATAACAAAGTGGTATAATTCTGGTTTTTCACATGCAATTTTGCGATTCTACAAAGTAATGCATGTCCAAGCAGTATTATGCACCAAAGGAATATTACTTATATTTAAATTCATACTTAATACATGTATCAGAAACCCTTATTTGAATGAACATCACGCATACTGCATGTAACAGCATCTTAATACATGTATCTAAATGTTAGTAAATTCTCCCTACCTTTAAAACTTGAATGTACTGTCACAATTTGCAACCAGAATCATTGGAGTAAAATTCAAGCTGCCAAATGGGAATTTAACACAGGAAATCTACCAGTAATGTAAACAGTATTAGCGCCTCACCTCTTTATGGTCTTTAGCCTTTGACCACAATAGTTTACGTTTCTGAACTTGTTCTGCATACTTTAGGGGGTTGACAGCTGCTGGGTTATAATACTTAGGGACTGCCACGCCCGTCATCTCCTGAGCCTGTAATATACAACACAGAGATCATAACAAACAATCAACCAAAAACTGTTCAACATTTTTACTGGCTGACCTCTGTCGATTGAAGTCAGAAGTGACCTAATGACATATAAAATACTATAGGTTTGCATGTAGTTTACAAACTCAGTATTTTTAGAAGCTTCATACTGTACTATTCATATGTGCAATTTAAGCTAAACGCCATGATGAAATAATCTTGAGCTTGTACGGACGGTCAAGGTTTAGGGCAATCTTAATGGAGTCACTCATTATCAATTTTTAAAATAAGAGCATCATTATTTTAAGAATTTATTTTTTAAGTGCCTAAGTATATTCTATTAAGTATATTTCACCTTTTGATGCATTGCTGCCATAGTATGGAGTAGAGCTACTTGTGGCGTAACGTTAGATTTTGTCGAGGACGCCAACTCGGCAAAGAAATTCTTCTCATTTAACGGCAAATTGCTCGGCTTCTCTTTTGGAGTATCTGAAAAACATACATCATTTCACTATAGTAAGGTACATGTAGCAGCGCTCAGGTTATTGCGATAATCTTTTCAGAGGAATCTTTTCTTCTTTTTTTTCTTCTTCTTTTTTTTTTTTGCATTTTCTGACATATATAGCAACATACATATATAGACATTACAAGACATGCATACCTTTCACACTCCTTTCACACACATAAATGTTAGTATATATAATATTATGAGAAAAAGCATATAATGTAAGTATAGATAATTTTTTGAGGAAATGCATAAAAATGGCATATTAGTGAAGATAATGGTTAAGAAAATGGTTAATTAAATTAAATTAAAATCTTTTCTTCTTTGATTTCTTTATGTAGACTCAAACATGTGTTCAACTTTTACATATATTGCAGTCAACAACAAAACAATGACTGTCATTTTTTGCATATCATTCAACCAAATAACATTCAACAACCTTCCAGTAATAAAGGTCAAGGGAGTATTTGTGTTTTAGATGATTTCTACAGGGGCAATCCATTTGCAAAGAAGAGCAGTGAATGTAGGAAATAATGGAAAATTCATTTATAAGCAATTTAAACACTAATGGCACAGTATGATTTGCATAAAACAAGTTATCGCAACAGGTTTGTTGATTAAAGAAGTAACGACCACATACCGAGTGATTTACCATCAATACTGATCCCTTCAAGTCCCTCCCCACTCTGTAGGTATTTACTGGCTTTTAATAGCTGCTGTCTCATCTTCTCTTTAAACGTAAGATGTTTTTCGCTTTCTTCTTTCCGTGACGTAGACGGTCTGTCGATGTCAACACGATCTCGAGTCTTTTCACGACTCCTTGACCTACTTCTGCTTCTCTCCCGGGAATGGCTCCTTTTGTGTCTAAAATGAAATAGAACTTGGTGAAAAAGATATGCTTGTGAGATGCTACGCTCTAAATGGCTGCTATCATTTTTAAGTAGGCGAAGAGAAAGCAAGGTCAAGGTAACAATGTCGAACCAAGGAACAAAAAGAAAGGTCTGGCGGCTTAGAGCAAACATTTGAGATATGAAAACCCAAAGACTTGCCGTTCAAAAATTTTGCATGAGATTTAAGTTTCTGAAGGACAAAAACAGACAATCAGAACATACATGTAAATCTTTCTTTGCAGGGCATAAACATTTCAAAAGTTTGAAACCCAATTCAAGAATCAATTTTCTGAGTATGGAACATATGTAAAGGGGTTAAGAATTTTCATGTTCTGTAAATTCGTTTATTGTGAAATGACCCTAGCTACAGTACGCATGGTAGTGATTTTGGCAAAATTAGTAACTTTCCCTTTAGTCTTTTATAATGGTTGTAATTTTTCTGAGTATGGAACATATGTAAAGGGGTTAAGAATTTTCATGTTCTGTAAATTTGTTCATTTTCACTGAGGGAAATTATTGTGAAATGACCATAGCTACAGTACGCATGGTAGTAATTTTGGCCAAATCAGTAATTGATCCTTCCGAAAGCGGGAAAAATTTGAGAAATTCCATGATGTCACAATGCAATTTCGATGTTTGACCGGGGTTCAAAGCTTGTTTGTCCGAGGTTAAAGCATTGTGACGTCACGATATTTTGCATTCTTTTCCCGCAATTCGGAAGGGCCAAATTTCCCTTTAGTCTTTTATAATGGTTGTAATTTTCAAGCGGGTCACAGAAAGCCTGATACTTAACCCCAAGCAAAAAAATCCACACTTACAGTATATTTTTTCAACACATTAATCTAATGGTCTGTGATTTGCCATAAAAGGTTTGAATCAACGAACCATCATTGACAAATGCAAATAAATGTTCCACAGAAAATGGCAGTAAGAGACAGACCAAGGACAGACCAACATTCTGGACAACCACAGATATACATACCTTCTATGGCGTGAGGATCTGCTGCCATGACGACGACGGCCATGTTTGTGTCGTCTTTCTGGACTTCGACTCCGCCTCTTTCTGTCCCTGCTGCGTTTACGTCTCCTGTCTCGTGACGACCGTCTGTCTTTTTTGTGTCGTCTACTGTGGGACTCAGAATGACTGTGTTTTCTGTGTGAGGAACTCTCCTTCCTATCTTTACTCTAAATGATAGAATATACTTTATAATATACAATTATTGACTTGGAATGAGGGCAATATATGATTTGTTGGACCTGAAGATAAAATAATGCCGAAGGCCGAGGGCTATATTTTGTCTGAAGGTCCAACAAATCATATATTGCCCGAAATCCCAGTCAATAATTGTTTTGTTATAACTTAACATCAATACTGCAGCAACAAACCGATTAGCCCGGCATGTTTACGTTCATTTTCTTCTATACCAGAAAGAGCGCGGAAAAATAGGTTGAGCTAATAGCGTCATAAATGAAGTGACGTCACAAGCGATGTACCGTTTATCGGTCAATATTTTTGAAATATTGCCCTAGGGCCAATATTGATGTAAATATTGACCGCTTGGTCAAATATTCGAATTTATAGGCATTTTTCCTATGGGGATTTTATATACACGTAGATACTGACAAGGGTATAACAATTTATTATGTTTTCATACCATCACGTCATATTTTTTTCTTTACTACATGTACTTAGCCAATTCTTTTTTTTTAAGAGTATCAAATGTCGCAATTTTAAGGCTAAATTTTTCGTGTTTATATCAACTAGTAAAATATGACATCTTTTTTTCATTCCTTTTCTTTTATTTTTTAAAAAATTTTCTTTTCTTCATTTAGATTCTTAAAAATGTTCATTCACATGTAGGTAGATTACCTTTCTTCTTTCTCTTGAAGACCTTGACCTTCGCCTTGAGGAGTGTGGTGACCTTGATCTTCTATGCTTTGGTGACTTTGACCTTGACCTGGAAGCATGTCTTTTTGAGCTTGATTTCTCTCCCTTGCTGGAAGAAACAGACGAAGTGGACTCCTGGCGCCCTCTACTGGTAGATTTCACATCTTTGTCTCGATCCGATTTTCCGGTTTCCTTGGTAACTGTTGCCGTATCGTCTGGATCAGCTGATTTCCTGTCTGGTGATGACGCTGGAGTCGCTGACCTACTCCCATCTGAGGACGACGACCTTGAGGAATCCGACGAATGTGACCTAGATCTGGGTCTTGGTAGCGTATCAAGCTCCTGGAAGAAAAAGATTAATGTTAGGTCTGGAACTCTGTTTTTCTTATTATCTTTGAATCATAAACAAAGACATGTCAATGTGTATAAGCTTTTAAAATCTAGTTTCAAACAAGTTCAATATAATGATGTAATACGGATGTTGAAAATAAATGCATATGTAAAGACAAAATGTAACAAATAGCCCTACAGATTTGAAAAAAAAATTCTGTATGTAGTGCATAAACTCGTACAATTTGATAAATGATGTTTTCTCTTTTAAAAACACTAGAAGGCCCAAAGTAAAATTTGCCTATCTTGAGAGGCTAAAAATGTTTATGAAACATGTTTTTCTGAATAAAATCTTATGTTCATTTAAAGAAACTTGGCTTTATGAAACTTTTTTTTTCATTTCATCAAGGAAACCTGCTCATAATGTAGAATTATTTCATAATTTAATATGTAAAGCATTTCTTGTTACGAACTATGGAACAAGTACTTTCTTCTTTTAAAAGACCAACAAAAATATCAAAATCATTATATCATGTACAGATATCCTCTATGACATTTTAAATTGTTCATCAAGATTTCATGAAATGCCCCCCTTATTTTCATGTTTAAAATGCATATGTACAACATAATAAAAATTCTACAAGAAACGTTTAAATGCAATTGTCATATCATGTGCATTTGTGCAATTTTCATTTTTAGATTTTTTCAAATTTGATATAAAATCCTACCAATGCATCGTAATACAATACAATTAACCTTCGGCAAAGATCTAACATTCACTGTTCGGAGGTCGTGTCAGGGTCCAATTTTTACTCAACCATGGAAATGAAACTGCGTATATTGCAAAATTTTGTAATGTGTTGATAATTTTTTCTGCGGTTCCCAATTTGATCAAGACATGACCTCTTACCAGTGACTGTCCGATCTCTATGCAGGTAACCATGGTAACGCATTGTGAGAATTATTACATCAATCAGATTGATTTAAGGTATATTCTACATCATCACAATCATTTACTCAATACAGATAAGATCAGGAGAAAATGCATTTTTTCGTTTTCTGTGGATCTGTGCGCTCAAGAGCTTCGAGATTCTGGATCGTCCATCGTTGTCATGGTTACTTACCCACTCTCTCTCTCAGAGCAACAATATTGAATCGTTGCTCCGGCAACTGGTCACGCTTCAGCGATGATGATGGTGGTGGTATTACCTAATTGATATGTAAGTAGCAGGTCAGATTATTGTCGAAACAAGAAAACCAGAGGAAGTTTTTAAACGCCACGGTAACACAGGTTGACCGTGACGTGGTTATTTGGTTATTAAAGGACGTTCGTTACCTTACTACATATTGTCAACTCCACCAATAACGACATATTTTGTTAGGATGTGAAAATAACTTTTGTGATTTTAGTTCATTTGTACCGAACCTGAATTTTGATTGTTGAATAGTTTGTACGAGCAAATCATCAGTTTTTTTCTATCCGATTTCATTGCAAAAATGATGGGGCAAACAAATCAATTGAATGTAATTTTAAGTCCATTAGCAAGCTCTGCAGATTCCAGCATGTAAGCCTACGGCAGAGAAATTTAATTTTCATTTTGGATTGGACAAATGATAGATACTAAAACTAACAATACTTTGACTCCTCATTGATATTTACAAAGTTTTTTCGTGGTTAGAATTATTTAAAAAGATATGTTCAAATGTCATCAGACCGATAATTTTAAACTTTCCATAATTTTTTCTATTCTCTGAATCTGAACTTCCTTCACTAGTAATTGTCCAGAGATAGATCAAATTGTTATTTGACAAAAATTTAAAACTCAACAGCTGTATGAATATAATATGTATATTTTGTTTCAGCGAAAAAAAAAAAAAAAAATCCTCACAAACTGATGGAAAAACATAACATGTTCATTGACAGGATTGGACATAGATTTCAATAAACATATCTACTCAAATTCAGTCTTTGTTGGTTATCTTTGTATTGGATTGTGGAGTTGACTGTGTACCTAGAGACCAACATCACCTCAATAATAAACACCGTACCTGAGACAGTGAGCTGGAGCCTAACAGCTTCATGACGTCATCGGCCAGTGATCTCCCCTTCTTGACCTCCGTCACTGAAAAATATGATGTTTAGATATACATGTATGAAATGATTATAACTGCATGTACTAAATAAACTTAGCTCTTTTTTGAATCACTAGAACACAGACAAATTCTACAAGCCAATAGTCCATTTTCCAGATAAAAGATATATGGCCTTGATTTTATACACATAGACACCAGACATCACATCATTTGGCAAAATTTTTTCATTATAACGTCACATCTGTATTGTCACACTTTTTACTTTGACGTCAAAATGAAAATATTGAGAAATTTTGTGATGCCTGGCATTTGACTGTCGTATGTGTTTACTGGAAAAATCAGCTACATTGTGTTGTATACCGGTAGTTTGTTGACAATTTGTACTAGTCCTGCAAAGATTTTTGTAGCCTTGGATGTCATACATCATAGATTTTCATACAGGCTGTAAGCTATGCCTTAAAAAGTCCCTGAAATTAAGCTTTTACAATTACATCAATTTTATTGTATTTGTTGAAAGGTCTCAAAATCAATTTCTCAAACTCGAAACTCTGATTCTTTACTCATTTCTATACATTCCAACAATGTAATACATTGGTAACTTTGTACATGTATGTATGAAATGTACATGTACACAATGAATAATAATAAATTATATTTCAAACTCAAAAGTCTTGATACTTTACGTATTTCTTCATTCCATAGATATCTATGGGTAAAATTGTTTAATAACTACCTTTCTCTTTTCTGCTATCTTCCTCGTCACTACTGTCACTTTCCTTCTCATCTTTGGATTTCCTCACAGACCTTACGCCTTCATCTACATCGTCATCTGACTCCTCATTTTTCCGCGACTTCTCCGACGCAACTGCCATATTACTAGAAGTAGCTGATTTAGAGGAGACATTCTGGGTTGCAGTTTCTTTAATAGGCCCTACGTTTTCAGTTTGTTTATTGGAAAGGCTAGGCATACCAGGGTATGCAACGATGCCGTCAATTAAATAATGGTCCTTGCTAACTGGCTGCGTGTCATGACCAAATTCATCAGTTCCGTCGCTTATCATTTTTTCAAATGATTCATATTCAGCCTGTAGACTTGGTACCACTTTTGATGTCTGCAAGAAAATCAAAGGGGAAATGAAATTTTATATTGTGGCTGCAAATTCTGCTGTGCATGGTACTGTCTGTGCGGCTCTCTTCCCAACTCAATTTTGACTACTTTATCATGCAAAACTTTAAATGAAATTGACATCATTCAATAGATCTCGCTTAGTCGTAAATGTTGGTATAAGTTATATGATAGTCAGTGCACGCAATCAAACTTTAAAGACAAAACAATTTTTAGGTGCGCCATTTCCCATGCTATTTTTTTCCTGTGATGTTGTGACACTCTCCATATACTCACTTGTTAAACTTTGCTATGTCACACGGAAATTTAACATTGAAAACGCCCAATCTAAAATTTATTTTGTCTGTATAAATTGATTGCATAAACCCTTGACCATGTAACATATACCAAAATTTACGACTAAGCAAGTTCTATTCGATGAAATAGATTTTATTTTAATTTTTGTATGACAAATTTGTTTCAAAATCGTGATTACTAGTGTCAAAGCAGTAAACAAACGATTTTGAAGGTTTATTCACAATAACTTTGTTGTTTTGTTACGAATGTAAATAGAGACGTGAAACTTTGAACAAATAATGGTTGGCAAATAACTCAAATATTATCTTAAAATGTTGGACTTTCGTCATCTTTTACATGTATGTCGATCTTTTAACCACAAGATTTCCTCAGTTTAGCAACTTTGCTAAAGCAGTAACTGAACGATCAAGCATTTGGGTGGGTTATATTGATCAATTTTCAATTCTAATAAATCTATGTTGATAAATCTATAGTAACATTTTTTCCAAAGACAGAATTGTAGAAAACTGAGGCAAATTCCCATAAATATCATTCTAACTGAAAGTTTTAAGAGACTACCCTTTCCCAGCCGTAGACTATGCGTACCAATGCTCGAACGGGCGAATGCTCGAACACTTTTTTTAATTAAAGATAATTATAAAGTATAAAGCATGTGATTTCCAGTATATTTTTTCACATATGTCTAGTACCGATTCTGGTGTATCCTGAGTGTTAAGGTGCCTTAATTCCGGTTTACAAAATATAGACTAAAGACGAAAATTAGGTCAACATATTTTTTTTTTTAATCCTGATGACCCTTGTAACAGGTACCGATATTTAATGAAGGAAACATTCTAAAACTCATTTCTACAAATATGTATGGAGAAAATATTCCAATTTTTCAAAATCGGATTTAATTTTTAGTAACTCCTCAATATTGACCCCTTACGGCTTCATATTGAAGAAATGGAATGGTCCATTTTTGACTCTTGTGCCATCATACATATAATTTTATTTCATAAATAATAGATATTCCTATGATATGACATAAATCTTTGTGGAAAAAATTGTTCAAATCTGTCAGAAAAATCAAATAAATATAGATAATTATAAATTTGCAAATTATCTTACAGAGAAACACGGATAGTTTAAAATTTACCTCTCCGCGAGAAATGCAATTTTTCCTTATACATCAAATTTTTAAAATGTTTTATTTAATGGCATGTTGTGGAGTTTCATTCAATAATTTCAACATATTCTAAACAACAATTGTATGTATTTAGAAGTTCCATTACAAAAAATGCATAACATTTAAAATGATCGACAATGTATCAGTCTCTTTTAACCGTTCGAGCATTCGCCATTCTGCCGTAAAATAGGAACGGCCTAGAGGTAGGTCAATTAGCGCCCTCTATCGTTGACATGTGATATCATGTGACTTATTTTGCATACAGGAATAAACGTCAAGGGTGAGTCATCATTGACATGTGCACTGGTTATGTGTACATTTGACTTTCATCAAGTTACGGACAAAGATGATAGGAAAACGTTCGAGCATTGTTACGTACAGTCTAATATCTAATCTGAAACTATCATTGCTTAATAAATGACCAAATACTATTCATCAAGTCACCCTATTATAAAAATGTTGAATCTAATGTTGATTTCTAGTGAAACTTTTGAACTTCATTGATTTTATCCAATTTTGTTTATTTTCAACTAGCCCCTACACCGTAATCGTATGGTTACTGCTTTGTCACCCGTATCCAGTTTCCGAAGTGAGCCCCGCGGAGACAGTAACTGAACTGTGAGTACGGTAATAACATGATTATTCAAAGAATTTGAAATTTGACCCTACTAAAAGAGATCTACAGGATGTGGTGATCTGTATGACTGTTTTGTTAGCAACAAGAAGCAATTTTCTTATTCAAACACTTCATTTTTACTGGGGTCCAACTTCATTTACGTATTACATGTACATATATACAGCGATTGTTACACACAAGTTTGTCTTCCAACTTGCAGGGATCACCCTAGCCCTGCAGAGTAATGAGATAAAGATCTCATTTGCTAAAAAGCAATGAGATTTTTTCGATTTCAGTGAGATTTTGAATGAAAAAAAAGGGAAATACTGTAGAAATCAAACTTCCGTTTCCCTTTATTTCCATGGAAATCTATCAACAGTGAACACTAGTATTTGAATGTGAGAATCGCCATTTTTTTCTTCGTTGTTTGAATGCCATTTTAAAGGACAAATAAGGTCAAATAAGATTAATTCTTTGTTTCTTATGCACCGCTATAAATTGTCACCGGCGAAACTTTTTTTCACAACTTCAGAGAAAAATATCCGCCGTGCCTCAGATTATCAATCCCTGGTTTAATATGAAGTATCTATTCATTCAAAGGAAATTACATTGTCTTGTGAATGTTTTTTTTAAATGTTCCAACGGTTCATATTAAAGTTTTTTAGCGCATCGTGACAAGTCATTCATTTTACCATGTTTACGGAAATGTCTAATCTGCGAGTATGGGATCATTGGGATGTACGTCAAGACCTTTAATTCAAGCATTGTAAATATTTTTAAGGAATTTGTAAAGCTATTGTTCACATTGACGATTTCAAGGACTTGTAAACTGTTCACAAGTCATTGAAGATACTAAACCCGTAGTTATTGCTGAGTACTGGACACAAGCCGACACGTTTCGAGTACAAATACATGTAATAGCCGGTCTGCTCGCGTGCGCCGCAATACCATGAAAGTGTTTCAACTGTGTTTGTATATAATTTTCTTTTTCGGTCATTTTCTTTGCAAACAAAAGTCAATACCGAGACTGCATTGTAATATTTCATACTCTATGGAGTCTTTGGTATTATAATGACAAAAGAGCACGTACCGCTGACAACCGCTAGAAAAATGTAAAGCTATGGAAAAAAAAAATACTCGCATACAAATGTCAATATGAGAAACGGGAATTTTAAGGGAAAGATTGGGTATGTATATATACAGAGTCGGCAATACCTGCCGAGTTTTCATAAATACATACGTGATGTCCCACACAGAATTAGCATAATCGGCTTAAAATTTTGAAAATTAAAGACGAAACTCTATTTCTGTCGCATTGTATTAACTCAAGTGCGATTTATGCAAAGGAGGCACGCGATTTTTTAGCGCGACAGAGCAGCAAAAATGCGATATTTGAGTAAAAAATGCGAGAATATCGCAAAATCGCGGCCTAGGGTGATCCCTGAACTTGGTAATAGGGGATCCTTTCTTTCTTTCTTTCAATAATGTTAGACCCTCGATTGCCGAGTGTTCTTAACATTGTGCGCGTCGTGCAGTTAGTTTGTACAGTGCTGGTTAAAAGAAGATTATTTACAGTTAAAAACAGAAGGCCAGGTGATTAGGGGCAAATGAGAGGAACCTTGGACACAGTGGACCTGAAATTGTCAAGGTTCTGAATTGAGACTGTAGTGCAAGGCAGACTGTTCCAAATTGCAATAGTGCGGGGTCCGTAATAGGTTGTTATTTTTTAATGGCCGAATGGACCAATATTTTCGGGCCAAGTGGACCTTCTACATGCCGAGTGCTCCACGGGCCGAAATTCCACGGCCCGAGTTGCCCGTGATTCTCAAACTTCTTGGGGAGACAGAGAAACTTAGGTCGTTTCGACATATTCTGACGTCTTTAGGTAAAATCATTCAACAATCAGTTAAAACATAGATCAATGTTTAATATAAACACAAACTTTCTCTTGTTTTTTGCTCAAGAAACTCGTGTTAGAGCTGGAACTATCTCCGTCTTCGTAACCTGCCAGGAACTCCATTTTGGGCTGGTCACGTGATTATACGAAAGAGCCGTCTCGTGGCGACAACGTTTAATTCAACCGACAGTTGTTTCGAAGGACAGACGACTGGGATATGCGGACATCTCGGACCCAAGACATCTCGAACCCAGACAACTCGGCTCGTGGTCGGACAACTCGGACCCTCGAGGAACAGACACCTCCGCCCCTTTCTCGGACCCAGGAAATATAACAATGATTATTTGTATATATAAATAAAATAAGACTTCTTCCAAGTCAAAACGGAGAAGATATGAATATTTAAAAGTCGGCCATCACGGTCCCTTGTATTCGGACATCTCGGCCCCTTTCTCGGAACGGAGAAGATGTAAATATTTATTTCTTTCAAACCGGAGAAGATTTGGAAAAAATCTATTTCAATATCTTTATTTATACATATATAAATTAAATTAATAAGTTAGAATTTATACGGACATGTCGACCCCCTCTATTTGGCTTTTCTTTTTGTAAATCGTTAATAAGGAATACAATAATCATGATAATGCTATCTATTGCAAAAAAGGAAGGTATATGAAATATATATATTTTCTAAGTCTAGGTCTAAGTGTCCGTTTTCATTCTTCTCTTCTTTTTCTTTTATATTTTTGTCTTTCTTTCCCTTATCTCCAATTATTTTCGTCCATCTTTTATTATGTTTGATACATATTTCACTTGATTAAGATAATTTCTATAATTGAACTTGTTCATGAACACGATGTAAGCTGTGACCTTGTAAAGAGAAGCTGAGGGAAATTAGGTAATTAAGATAATTGAGATGATGAATATAGAGTTCACACTCATACCGACAAAGTGATGCAACACAGTAATTGCCTCTGTTTGTTTTTGACAGGTGCGAGATGTAATTGGAATTTAAATGTAAATGATCTGTGCTAACTATTTTATTTTATAAATATCATATGATGTGTCATTAAAATTATTTTGTGAGATAACAAACGAATTCAAGTGACTGTATTTCTTTGTATGCATTATTTTACAGCTGTTTTATATGTAACTTGCACACGTAATTGTATTCATATGAAGTATGTTATTTCATAAAATAAAAGTCCTTATCATAGTTCATAAATTGACATTTCAAATATTGTCATTGGTAATGGTAATAATTTATTTTCAATGCTTATAATCTTTTGTAAATATTTATAATGTTGTCTTGTTTATATTATGAAAATGTACAAATGTGTTTTTATATAACGTTGTATTTTTGTAGTGTTTTAATATTAATAAATGGTTGAATTTGAAAATGAATCCTTTTATTTGATCATCAATCATAATATTGTCAACAATAAGGGTCCGAGATGTCCGATATACAAGTCATAATATTGTCAACAATAAGGGTCCGAGATCTCCGATATATATATAAGTCACAAGATTGCCTATACTAATAGACTAAGGGTCCGAGTCATCCGATATATGAGTCCGATATTGTCTATACAGAGGGTCCGAGTTGTCTGATATAAGGGTCCGAGATGTCTGGGAACGGGCCGAGTTTTCCGGGGTCCGAGTTGTCGGGGGTCCGAGTTGTCCTCGTACCAATATGAGGACGCAAGATGAATTAAAAGAATGCGTCTAGGGGACGGGTGAAATTCATCCCACTCGGAACGTTTTCAGGATTGAGTTCCGAACATAATCAAGAATGCGCATGCGCAAAAAAAGTAAAACGCGGGTCTGTTACGGATGAACTCGTGTCAGATGAACTTAGCCTGCGAAAGCAAATAAAGGAAAACATCGACGAATACAGTGCAGTATGAGTAAGAAATGAACGACCTGGCAAGTATTCCACTTGAATTTTCATGATTACAAAAGATACAGTGGCATATTTCGGGGGGGGGGGGGGGGGGGGTGCATGTACATGTACTGTAAACTGCATGATTATAAAAGCTCTACAGTACTGTACTGGGCATCAGAATTGCAGAATATCTCTTATAGAATATAACCCCTTTTTTTTGTCTGGTGAGCCGGTAGATGCCAGACGGTACATGTAGGGGCCGGCTGCTTACAAGAGACAAGATCACTGCTAGTGTTATAGTAAATAAAAAAGGAGGGGGGGGGGGCGGTATGTTGGATTATACAATTAACACATAGAGGAAAGGGAGGGGTATTGTAAATGAATTTGTATACTTCATGTATCAGTAAAACTAAAGAAATGATGCATAATTGAGACAAAGAAATTATTTGTAGAGGCCTATATTATAACAGAGTAAAAAAGAATTGATGAATTACACATACTTTGGTAAGCAAGCAAAGGGAGGGGGAGTTGTACGATAAACTCTCAGACTGGTCAATCTGAATCAATTGTAGTTGGCACTATAAATATATGATCTTTATATTTAAACAGGTTCAAATATGACCATAAAGATCTATTAATTGGCTTGGATGATATACAGGAAATATTAAGGGCTGTACATGTATATACCCTAGCTCACACAGACTCAGGGGCTCAGTGTTTGTATATAAATCCTAAGTGTTTCTTAATCTTCTTTAACTCATTATATGTATTTCTGAACTAACAAAAAAGTCAATTACAATTTCAAGACATTTAATTATTCAATCAATTTGATGAAAGGAGAAAGCAATTAAGTGAATCATTTTCTTCATATAGATATTAATTATGTGTCTTAATTTGTGTTTTAATGTTATGGGTATGCAACACACAGCAAGACTGCATTTTATCGTACATGTAATATGCGCTTGAGCGCCAAAGAGAATGGATTGTTTATATAGTCAATATCCTCCTTGGTCTTGTGATTCTATCTTTTGTTTATTATCTTTAAAAATATTTTGTTAATCATGCAATGCTGTATTTTAAGACTTTTAACACCTGCATTTTTATTAAAAATATCAATGAGATTAACATGATCTTTTCTTATATGAATTATACTAGTGATGGTTTTTTTTAATGTACTCCATTAATATATGATGTACTTAAATCCTCATCTTCTACATCTACCTCTTACAACTAAATTAACACTTATTTCCATATAATTTCAGGAAATTGAGACACAGAATAGTGCTACATGTAGACATGGCAGCAGTACATGTAAAACATTCACAGGCGCCTGTCCAGCAATGAGTGCAATAAGCTTCCTCCCAAATGAGTATACTGAGATTATTTTTGTACAGTTAAGATTTATAATAATTTAAGTGTCAGAAATGAACATGATGTTATTCATACATTTTGATATTGTGGCAGGAGTGCCAGCGTTCTAGAGGGTGAAAGCTAAATACATGTAGAATGACTCAGTGTCTGTCATTTTTTTAGATATACATGATAGAAGGTCTGGGGACTACTACTATTCCTGGTACGGCCACATGTTTATTTAAATATCCTTTTACATTTTACTATATACCCTCTTGTAATTACAATAAAAGTAATGGTATCGCAAGAATTTACAAACTTCAGAAACTGCGTGTTGATACTGCTTATATATACAGGCATTTTAAGGGCATGGAATATTTAGAGTGTCAACGTAAATATAAGAAATGACACTTTATTTTTTGTATTCATTGGTCCTCTGTATAATTCTGATTGGTCTCATGAAAATTTTCAGAGAAGTTATGCAGGATTTGCAAGTGACCAACCAGAACTGTTAGACCCATGAGCACTTAAAGTATGGAAGTCATATTTCAATGCAGAACTCGAGATTTGCATAGGTCCTATTAAGATTGATGCTAAAAACTTTATGCCAATATGGGATTTTTCTATTTTAGTCAACTGAATTTTTTTTTTTTCAATTAAAATAAATTAATTTGTTCTTTTTCTTGGATTATCTAGAGAACAGACCATTTAGTACCCAGCAGAGATAATGATGTAAAGCTGTACTTATGATGAACCATACAAAGAGAATGTTCAAAGTGTGAACCATTGGACAATTAAGCTGTAAGTACATGATACATGTATATCAAATGCTAAGACACCACACATACCACCTGCATATATAAAACAATAAAATATCTTGAAACTGCAATCAATTAGAAGATATACCATTTTACCATCTTAAAATATCAAATATCTCCTACCAGTACAGACATCATACACTAAGAAATGAACTTTTCATACTAGTACAGTAATCATACACCAAGGTATTCAATTTTTCCCTCCAGTACAGACATCATACACTAAGAAATGAAATGTTCCTACAAGTACAGTCATCATACACTAAGCAATCTCACCCACAAGTACATACATCAAACTCTATTAAATTAAATTTTCCTACTAGTACAGACATTATACACTAGTTAATTCTATCTCTCTGACCAGTAAAACCATTATACACTAAGGAATTCAATCTCTATGACCAGTCATCATACACTAAAATATAAAATCTCCCTATCAGTACGTCTGACATCAAACTCTTAAGAAATTATTTTTACCTTTCAGTACAACATCATACTGAGTAAGGAATTCAATTTTTCCTACTATTCCAGACATCATACATAACAAATTCATTCTCTTCTACCAGTACAGGTGTCAAGTACTAAGAAAGTCAATTTCTGCCACTTACTAAGTACAGATACAATGTATCATACACTAAGGAATTCAATTATCTACCAGTCCAAGCATCATACACAAGGGAATACAATCCCACTATCAGTGTAGACACCATCCTCTAAGAAATTCAGTTTTCCTACCATTACATACATCAAACTCTTAAGAAATTAAATTTTTCTACCAGTCCAGATATTATACAGTTAGAAATTCAATATCTCCTACATGTACAGATATCTAAGAAATTAACTTTTCCAACCAGTACAGAAGTCACATAGTGAGGAATTCAATTTTTCCTACCAGTACAGGCATCATGTACTAAAGAAATTCAACATGTTCAATTTCTTTTACAAGTACAGACATCCTACTCCAAGAAATTAAATTTTCCTACTAGTACAGACATCATATTCTAAGAAATGCAATCTCCCCTACCATTAAAGGCATCATACACTAAGTAATTCAATTTCTCCTACCAGTACATACATCATACACTAAATATTTCTCCTACCAGTACAGATATCATACACTAAGGAATTCAATCTCTCCTACCAGTACAGACATCATACACTAAGGAATTCAAAATCTCCTACCAGTACAGACATCATATACATGTACATAGGAATTCAATTTCTCCTACTTGTACAGATAATGCAATCTCCCCTACCATTAAAGGCATCATACACTAAGTAATTCAATTTCTCCTACCAGTACATACATCATACACTAAATATTTCTCCTACCAGTACAGATATCATACACTAAGGAATTCAATCTCTCCTACCAGTACAGACATCATACACTAAGGAATTCAAAATCTCCAACCAGTACAGACATCATATACATGTACATAGGAATTCAATTTCTCCTACTTGTACAGATATCATACACTAAGGAATTCCATTTCTCCTACCTGTTCAAACATCATACACTGAGGAATTCTATTACTCCTACCAGTAAAGGCATCATACACAAAGGAATTAAATTTCTCCTAACTGTAAAACATCATACACTAAGGAATTCAATTTCTCCAACCAGTACAGATAACATACACTAAGGAATTCAATTTCTCCTACCAGTACAGGTATCATACACTATGGAATTCAATTTCTCCTACCAGTGCGGACATCATACACTAAGGAATTCAATTTCTCCAAGCAGTAAATACATCATACACTAAGGAATTCACAATCTCCTACCAGTACAGATATCATACAATAAGGAATTCAATTTGTCCTACATGTACAGATTTCATATACTAAGAAAATAAATTTTCCTACCAGTACATACATCATATACATAGGAATTCAATTTCTCTTACCAGTACAGATATCATACACTAAGGATTTCAAATTCTCCTACCAGTACAGATATCATACACTAGGAATTCAATTACTCCTAACTGCACAAACATCATACACCAAGGAATTCAAAATCTCCTATCAGTGCAGACATCATACACTAAGGAATTCAATTTCTCCTACCAGTACAGATATCATACACTTAAGGAATTCAATTTCTCCTACCACTACAGGTATCATACACTAAGGAATTCAATTTCTCATACCAGTACAGACATCATAAGTAATTCAATTTCTCCAAGCAGTTCAGACATCATACACTAAGGAATTCAAAATCTCCTACCAGTACAGACATCATATACATAGGAATTCAATTTCTCTGACCAGCACAGATATCATACACTAAGGAATTAAATTTCTCCTTCCAGTATAGACATCATACACTGAGGAATTAAATTTCTCTCACCAGTACAGACATCATACACTAAGGAATTCAATTTCTCCAACAAGTACAGATATCATACACTAAGAAATTAAATGTTCCTACAAGTACAGACATCATACACTAAGGAATTCAATTTCTCGATAGAAATTTAATATCTCCTTCCTCTACAGATATCATATACCTAGAAATTAAATAAATCCTACCTCTACAGATATCATTCATGTTGAAATTAAATATCTCCTACCTCTACATATATCATATACCTAGAAATTAAATATCTCCTATTTCTACAGATATCATACACCTAGAAATTAAATACATCCTACCAATTCAATTTCTCCTAACTGTCCAAACATCATACACTAAGGAATTAAATTTCTCCTATCAGTACAGATATCATACACTAAGAAATTCTATTTCTCCTACCTGTACAGATATCATACACTAAGAAATTAAATTTTCCTACAAGTACAGACATCATATACATGGGAATTCAATTTCTCTGACCAACACAGATATCATACACTAAGGAATTCAATTTCTCCTACATGTACAGATATCATGCACTAAGAAAATAAATTTTCCTACCAGTACAGACATCATATACACAGGAATTCAATATCTCCTACCAGTAAAGATATCATACACTAAGGAATTCAAATTCTCCTACCAGTACAGATATCATACACTAAGGAATTCGATTTCTCCTACATGTACAGATATCATACACTAAGAAAATAAATTTTCCTACCAGTGCAGACATCATATACACAGGAATTCAATATGTCCTACCAGTACAGGTATCATACACTAAGGAATTCAATTTCTCCTACCAGTATAGACATCATACACTAAGGAATTCAATTTCTCCTACCAGTATAGACATCATACACTAAGGAATTCAATTTCTCCAAGCAGTACAGACATCATTAACTAAGGAATTCAATTTCTCCAAGCAGTACTGACATCATACACTAGGGAATTCAAAATCTCCAACCAGTACAGATATCATACACTAAGGAATTCAATTTCTCCTACATGTACAGATATCATACACTAAGAAAATAAATTTTCCTACCAGTGCAGACATCATATACACAGGAATTCAATATGTCCTACCAGTACAGATATCATACACTAAGGAATTCAATTTCTCCTACCAGTATCGACATCATACACTAAGGAATTCAATTTCTCCTACCAGTATAGACATCATACACTTAGGAATTCAATTTCTCCAAGCAGTACAGACATCATAAACTAAGGAATTCAATTTCTCCAAGCAGTACTGACATTATACACTAGGGAATTCAAAATCTCCAACCAGTACAGATATCATACACTAAGGAATTCAATATCTCCTACATGTACAGATATCATGCACTAAGAAAATAAATTTTCCTACCAGTACAGACATCATATACATAGGAATTCAATTTCTCCTACCAGTACAGGTATCATTAACTTAGGAATTCAATTTCTCCTACCAGTACAGACATTATACACTGAGGAGTCAAATTTCTCCTATCATTACAGACATCATACACTAAGGAATTCAATTTCTCCAAGCAGTTCAGACATCATACACTTAGGAATTCAAAATCTCCTACCAGTACAGATATCATGCAATAAGGACTTAAATTTTCCTACAAGTATAGATATATATATACATAGGAATTCAATTTCTCTGACCAGCACAGATATCATACACCAAGGAATTCAATTTCTCCTACCAGTACAGACACCATACACTTAGGAATTCAATTTCTCCTACCTGTACAGATATCATGCAATAAGGACTTAAATTTTCCTACAAGTATAGATATATATATACATAGGAATTCAATTTCTCCAACCAGTACACATATCATACACTAAGGAATTCAATTTCTCCTATTAGTACAGACATCATACACTAATGAATTCATTTTCTTCTACCAGTACAGGTATCATACACTTAGGAATTCAATTTCTCCTACTAGTACAGACATCATACACTGAGGAATTCATTTCTCCTATCAGTACAGACATCATACACTAATTCAATTTCTTCTTCCAGTAAAGATATCATACACTAGGAATTTAATTTCTCGAAACTGTACAAACATCATACCCTTAAGAATTCAATTTCTCCCACCAGTACAAACATCATACACTAAGAAATACAATTTTCCTACCAGTACAGACATCAGACACTAAGGAATTCAATTTCTCCTTCCAGTACAGACATCATACACTTAGAAATTAAATTTTTCTTTCAATACAGGCATCAATCTCTTAGAAATTATTTCTTCCTACAAGTACAGATATTATACACTAAGGAATGCAATCCCTCCTACCAGTAAAGGCATCATACACTAAGGAATTCAATATCTCCTACAAGTACTGACATCCAACTCTAAAAAAGTAAATTTTCCTCCTAGTACACCTAGAAATTAAATATCTCCAACCACTTCAGATATACACTTAGAAATAAAATAGCTACACCACTACAGATATTCTATACCTTGAAATTAAATAAACCCTACCTCTATAGATACCATATAAATAGATATTCATTATCTCCTACCTCTACATATACCATACACATAGAAATTAAATATCTCCTACCTCTGCAGATATCATACACCTAGAAATTAAATATCTCCTATCTCTACAGATAACATACACTTAGAAATTATAATGAATTATCCCCTGCCTCTACAGATATCATACACCTAGAAATTAAATAAATCCTACCTCTACAGATATCATATAACTTGGAATTAAATGTATCCTTCCTCTACAGATATCATATACATAGAAATTAAATAAATCCTACCTCTACAGATATCATAAACCTAGAAATTTAATATCTCCTACCTCTACATATCTCCTATTTCTACAGATATCATACTTCTAGAAATTAAATAAATCTTACCTCTACAGATATCATTTGCCTAGAAATTAAATAAATTGTACCTTTACAGATATCATAGACCTAGAAATTAAGTATCTCCTATTTCTACAGATATCATTCACCTAGAAATTAAATAAATCCTACCTCTACAGATATCATATACCTAGAAATTAAATATTTCCTACCTCTACAGATATACACCTAGAAATTAAATATCTCCTATTTCTACAGATATCATACACCTAGAAATTAAATAAATCCTTCCTCTACAGATATACACCTAGAAATTAGATATCTCCTATTTCTACAGATATTATACACCTAGAAATTAAATAAATCCTACCTCTACAGATATGATAAACCTAGAAATTAAATATATCCTACCACTACAGACATCATATACATAGAAATTAAATAAATCCTACCTCTACAGATATCATAAACCTAGAAATTTAATATCTCCTACCTCTACATATCTCCTATTTCTACAGATATCATACTTCTAGAAATTAAATAAATCTTACCTCTACAGATATCATTTGCCTAGAAATTAAATAAATTGTACCTTTACAGATATCATAGACCTAGAAATTAAGTATCTCCTATTTCTACAGATATCATTCACCTAGAAATTAAATAAATCCTACCTCTACAGATATCATATACCTAGAAATTAAATATTTCCTACCTCTACAGATATACACCTAGAAATTAAATATCTCCTATTTCTACAGATATCATACACCTAGAAATTAAATAAATCCTTCCTCTACAGATATACACCTAGAAATTAGATATCTTCTACATCTACAGATATCATACACCTAGAAATAAAAGATCTCATATCTGTACAGATATACACCTAGAAATTAAATATCTCCTACCTCTACAGATATACACCTAGAAATAAAAGATCTCATATCTGTACAGATATACACCTAGAAATTAAATATCTCCTACCTCTACAGATATACACCTAGAAATTAAATTTATCCTACCATCTTAGATATCATACACCTAGAAATTAAATATATCCTGCATCTACAGATATCATATACGTAGAAATTAAATATCTCATATCTCTACAGATATACACCTAGAAAATAAATATCTCCTACCTCTACAGATATCATACACCTAGAAATTAAATATATCCTACATCTACAGATATCAAACACCTAGAAAATAAATATTCTCTACCTCTACATATATCATATACCTAGAAATTAAATATAACCTACCTCTACAGATATAGACCTAGAAATCAAATATATCCTACCTATGTAGGTATCATACACCTAGAAATTAAATATAACATTCCTCTACAGATATACACCTAGAAATTAAATATATCCTACCTCTACAGATATCATACACATAGAAATCAAATATATCCTACCTCTACAGATACCATACACCTAGAAATTAAATATCTCATCCCAACAGATATCATACACATAGAAATTAAATATCTTCTACCTCTACATATATCATACACCTAGAAATTAAATATCTTCTTCCTCTACAGATATCATATACCTAGAAATTAAATATATCCTATCTCTACAGATATCATAAACCTAGAAATTAAAAATATCCTACCTCTACAGATATCATGTACCTAAAATTTAAATATTTTCTACCTCTACATATATCATACACCTAGAAATTAAATATCACCTACCCTTACAGATTTCATACACCTAGAAATTAAATATCTCCTACCTCTACATATATTCTACACCTAGAAATTAAATATCTCCTACCTCTACAGATATCATACACCTAGAAATTTAATATCCTCTACCTCTTCCTATATTATACACCTAGAAATTAAATTTATCCTACATCTACAGATATCATACACCTACAAATTAAATATCTCATATCTGTACAGATATACACCTAGAGATTAAATATCTCCTACCCTTACAGATATCATACAACTCGAAATTAAATATCTCCTACCCTTACAGATATCATACACCTAGAAATTAAATATCTCCTACATCTACAGATATCAAACACCTAGAAATTAAATATTCTCTACCTCTACATATATCATATACCTAGAAATTAAATATCTCCTACCTCTACAGATATCGACCTAGAAATCAAATATATCCTACCTCTGTAGGTATCATACACATAGAAATTAAATATAACATTCCTCTACAGATATACACCTAGACATTAAATATATCCTACCTCTACAGATATCATACACATAGAAATTAAATATCACCTACCCTTACAGATATCATACACCTAGAAATTAAATATCTCCTACCTCTACAGATATCATACACATAGAAATTAAGTATCTTTCACCTCTACATATATCATACACTTAGAAATTGAATATCTCCTACCTCAACAGATATCATACATCTAGAAATTGAATATCTTCTACCTCTACATATATCATACACCTAGAAATTAAATATCTTCTTCCTCTACAGATATCATAAACCTAGAAATTAAAAATATCCTACCTCTACAGATATCATGTACCTAAATTTTGAATATCTTCTACCTCTAAATATATCATACTCCTAGAAATTAAATATCACCTACCCTTACAGATATCATACACCTAGAAATTAAATATCTCCTACCTCTACATATATTCTACACCTAGAAATTAAATATCTCCTACCTCTACAGATATAGACCTAGAAATTAAATATATCCTACCTCTGTAGGTTTCATACACCTAGAAATTAAATATATCATTCCTCTACAGATATACACCTAGAAATTAGATATCTCCTACCTCTACAGATATCATACACATAGAAATTAAATATATCCTACCTCTACAGATACCATACACCTAGAAATTAAATATCTCATCCCAACAGATATCATACACATAGAAATTAAATATCTTCTACCTCTACATATATCATACACTTTGAAATTAAATATCTCCTACCTCAACAGATATCATACATCTAGAAATTAAATATCTTCTACCTCTACATATATCATACACCTAAAAATTAAATATTTTCTACCTCTACAGATATCATATACGTAGAAATTAAATATATCCTATCTCTACAGATATCATAAACCTAGAAATTAAAAATATCCTACCTCTACAGATATCATGTACCTAAAATTTAAATATCTTCTACCTCTACATATATCATACACCTAGAAATTAAATATCACCTACCCTTACAGATATCATACACCTAGAAATTAAATATCTCCTAACTCTACATATATTCTACACCTAGAAATTAAATATCTCCTACCTCTACAGATATCATACACCTAGAAATTAAATATCTCCTACCTCTACATATATTCTACACCTATAAATTAAATATCTCCTACCTCTACATATATTATACACCCAGAAATTAAATATCTCCTACCTCTACAGATATCATACACCTAGAAATTAAATATCTCCTATCTCTACAGATATACATCTAGAAATTAAATATCTTCTACATCTACAGATATCATATACCTTGAAATTAAATATATCCTACCTCTACATATATCAACTAAATAGAAATTAAATATATCCTACCTCTATAGATATCATGTACATAGAAATTAAATATATCCTACCTCTTCAGATATCATACATGTTGAAATTAAATATCTCCTACCTCTACATATATCATACCCCTAGAAATTAAATATATCCTACCTCTACAGATATCATACACCTAGAGATTAAAAATATCCTACCTCTACAGATACCATACATCTAGAAATTAGATATCTTCTACCTTTACATATATCATAGACCTAGAAATTAAATATCTTCTACCTCAACAGATATCATACATCTAGAAATTAAATATCTTCTACCTCTACATATATCATACACCTAGACTAAGGGTATACAGACATCCTAGGGATAAATTACTGATATGACACAAGTGTACAGACATCTTAGGGATATGTTATGACATGACTCAAGTAAACAGACATCCTAGGGATAAAGTGCTGACATGACACAAGTGTACAGACATTCCAGTGATATATTACTGACATGACACAGGTTTATAGATATTCTAGGAATATATTACTGACATGACATGTTGAGTGTACAGACATTCTAGGGATATATTACTGACATGACACGAGTGTACAGACATCTTAGGGATATGTTATGACATGACACAAGTATACAGACATCCTAGGGATAAATTACTGACATGACACAAGTGTACAGACATCTTAGGGATATGTTATGATGTGACACAAGTGTACAGATGTCTTAGGGATATGTTATGACATGACACAAGTATATGGACACAAATGTAAAGACATTCTAGGGAGATATTACTGACTTGACACAAGTTTATAGACGTCTTAGGGATATGTTATGACATGACACAAGTATACAGACATCCTAGGGATAAATTACTGACATGACACAAATGTAAAGACATTCTAGGGAGGTATTACTGACTTGACACAAGTTTATAGACATCTTAGAGATATGTAATTACAGGACTCAGGTATACAGACATCCTAGGGATAAATTACTGACATGACACAAATTTACAGACATTCTAGGGAGATATTACTGACTTGACACAAGATTACAGACATCTTAGAGATATGTAATTACAGGACTCAGGTATACAGACATTCTAGGGATAAATTACTGACATGACACAAATGTACAGACATTCTAGGGATAAACTACTGACATGACACAAATGTACAGACATTCTAGGGAGATATTACTGACTTGACACAAGATTACAGACATCTTAGAGATATGTAATTACAGGACTCAGGTATACAGACATTCTAGGGATAAACTACTGACATGACACAAATGTACAGACATTCTAGGGAGATATTACTGACTTGACACAAGATTACAGACATCTTAGAGATATGTAATTACAGGACTCAGGTATACAGACATTCTAGGGATAAACTACTGACATGACACAAATGTACAGACATTCTAGGGAGATATTACTGACATGACACAAGTGTACATACATTCTAGGGATAAACTACTGACATGACACAAGTGTACATACATTCTAGGGATATATTACTGACATGACACGAGTGTTCATACATTCTAGGGATAAATTACTGACATGACACAAGTGTACAGACATTCTAGGGATAAATTACTGACATGACACAAGTGTACAGACATTCTAGGGATATATTACTGACATGACACGAGTGAACAGACATCTTAGGGAATGTAATTACATGACTCAAGGATACAGACATCCTAGGGATAAATTACTGACATGAGTCACAACTGTACACACATCCTAGGGATAAACTACTGACATGACACAAGTGTACATACATTCTTGGGATATATTACTGACATGACACAAGTGTACATACATTCTAGGGATATATAACTGACATGACACGAGTGTACATACATTCTAGGGATACGTAATGATGTAATGACATGACACAAGTGTACAGACATCATAGGGACAAATTACTTATATTACACAGGTAGTAAATGATGTTCATATTTGTACGTCACATTTAATAGCTCACTCTAAGATGCCGACATAAATAGGAGATTTTGATATCATAGTCCATGATAAGTATACAGGTACGAATTATTACAAACATAGTCCATGGTGTCCATATAGGTAGGAGATAAAGACATCATGGTTCATGGTGTCCATACAGGTAAGAGATACTGATATCGTAGTCCATGGTGCCTATACAGGTTGGAGATATTGATAATATCATCAGTGATGTATATACAGGTAGGAGATATTGATATCATAGTCCATGGTGTCCACACAGATATTGATATAATAGTCCAGGATTTATATACAGGTAGGAGATATTGATATCATAGTCCATGGTGACCATACAGGTAGGATATATTGATATCAAAGTCAATGATGTTTATACAGTCAGGAGATATAGATATCATAGTCAGTGATGTATATACAGGTAGGAGATATTGATATCATAGTCAGTGATTTATATACAGGTAGGAGATATTGATATCATAATCCATGGTGTACATACAGGTAGGAGATATAGATATCATAGTCAGTGATGTATATACAGGTAGGAGATATTAATATCATAGTCCATGGTGTCCATACAGGTAGGAGATATTGATATCATAGTCCATGGTGTCCATACAGGTAGGAGATATAGATATCATAGTCCATGATTTATATACAAGTAGGAGATATTGAATTCATAGTCAGTGATGTATATACTTGTAGGAGATACTGATATCATAGTCCATGGTGTCCATACAGGTAGGAGATATTGTTTTCATAATCAGTTATGTATATACAGGTAGGAGATATTGAAAATCATAGTCCATGGTGCCCATACAGGTAGGAGATATTGATATCACAATCAGTGATGTATATACAGGTAGGAGATATTGATATCATAGTCCATGGTGTCCATACAGGTAGGAGATATAGAAATCATAGCCCCTGGTGTCCATACAGGTAGGAGATATTGATATCATAGTCCATGGTGTCAATGCAGGTAGGAGATATAGATATCATAGTCCATGATTTATATACAAGTAGGAGATATTCATACCATAGTCAGTGATGTATATACAGGTAGGAGATATTGATATCATAGTCCATGATGTCCATACAGGTCGGAGATATTGATATCATAGCCAATGGTGTCCATACAGGAAGGAGATACAGATATCATAGTCCATGGTGTCCATACATTTAGGAGGTATAGATATCATAGTCCATGGTGTCCATACAGGTAGGAGATATTGATATCATAGCCCATGGTGTCCATACAGGTAGGAGATATTGTTATCATAATCAGTGATGTATATACAGGTAGAACATATTGAAATCATAGTCCATGGTGCCCATACAGGTAGGAGATATAGAGATATCGTTGTCCATGGTGTCCATACAGGTAGGAGATATTAATATCATAGTCCATGGTGTCCATACAGGTAGGAGATATTGATATCATAGTCCAAGGTGTCCATACAGGTAGGAGATATAGATATCATAGTCCATGGTGTCCATATAGGTAGGAGATATTGATATCATAGTCCATGGTGTCCATACAGGTAGGAGATATAGATATCATAGCCCATGGTGTCCATACAGGTAGGAGATTTTGATATCATAGTCCATGGTGTCCATACAGGTAGGAGATATAGATATCATAGTCCATGATTTATATACAGGTAGGAGATATTGATACCATAGTCAGTGAGGTATATACAGGTAGGAGATATAGATATCATAGTCCATGATTTATATACAGGTAGGAGATATTGATACCATAGTCAGTGAGGTATTACAGGTAGGAGATAATGATATCATAGTCCATGGTGTCCATACAGGTAGGGGATATTGATATCATAATCAGTTATGTATATACAGGTAGGAGATATTAAAATCATAGTCCATGGTGCCCATACAGGTAGGAGATATTGATATTATAGTCCATGGTGTCCATACAGGTAGGAGATATTGATATCACAATCAGTGATGTATATACAGGTAGGAGATATTGAAATCATAGTCCATGGTGCCAATACAGGTAGGAGATATAGATATTATAGTCCATGGTGTCCATACAGGTAGGAGATATTGATACCATATTCAATGGTGTCCATACAGGAAGGAGATATTGGTATCATAGTCCATGATGTCCATACAGGTAGGAGATATTGATATCATAGTCCATGGTGTCCATACAGGTAGGAGATATTGATATCATAGTCAATGGTGTCCATACAGGTAGGAGATATAGATATCATAGTCCATTGTGTCCATACAGGTAGGAGATATTGGTATCATAGTCCATGGTGTCCATACAGGTAGGAGATATTGATATCATAGTCAATGGTCTCCATACAGGTAGGAGATATAGATATCATAGTCCATTGTGTCCATACAGGTAGGAGATATTGATATCATAATCAGTGATGTATATACAGGTAGGAGATATTGATATCATAGTCTATGGTGCCCATACAGGTAGGAGATATTGATATCATAGTCCATGGTGTCCATACAGTTAGGAGATATTGATATCATAGTCCATGATGTTTATACAGGTAGGAGATATTGATATCATAGTCCATGATTTATATATAGGTAGGAGATATTGATATCATAGTCAATACATGTAGGAGAATCTGAGATTTTCATATTAGAGTGTATGTAATTTATTCTTGTTTTATTTCACAGAAGAATATGCTGTAAAAAAAAAACCCCACTGCATCATGACCAGTTGACTGTTAATGGGAGACAATATTAATATTTATTAACTTAATGTGCTCTGATAAGCTTGAATGATTTTTTTTTTATTCATTGAGACTTTTCGTAATTTTAACATGTCATCAAGGATTGGTATACATCTGTTTATTCATCACAGTAAAGTTAACAACTATGCATGTACAAGTAATTCCATTTATGTATGGCTGCAGTTTGAAATGCATTATTGAATAATAAAAGCTACTACAAAGTATATTGTTACGTTTTTATATCCAATTCCTCTTGAACTGCATGAGTACTAGAGATGAGATCTTATATATGTTTCTACCATATTCATTTGTCTGTTGGAAGTAGAGAAGTTTATTATTTATGATCTTAATTGATCATGATTGTATATTGAGAGTTCAAAAGGTTATAAGTTGAACGTGTGTGTCTTGTCAATCATTACTACGATTTTTATACCACTGAAATAAGGTATTTGGGAGGCATGGCCATTTGTTTGACTGTTGACTATGTTACATGAGCTAGGCCATTACATTTAGATGGTAGGTGAAAAGGCTTTTACACTGTACGCCTTAAATGTGTATGCCTTCTAGTAAAACATTCAGGTTTTGTCCTTGTGGTTTGACCATCTTTACAGAATACAGCATCCAATTATTATGGTACATTGTACTGACAGATGCAGATGGTTGCATTAGTGTTTCACAAACATGTGTTGCTATATATCTGAAAACAGTATATATGCGTTGTATCTAGGTGGACCATGAATTAGAGCTTTTTTAGGCGAGTTTCGCGTAGCGATCTCGGCTATAGTGATCGCAGGATTTTCATGACGTCACATCACTTCCGTGACATCCCCACGCCCGTAAAATGTATAAATTGTATATTCACAGTTTTTCTCAACCCCGATCGTGTGGCCCGATGACCCTGGACCTCATTATTCACAATATTTATTTAAGACAGCGTACATTGCATTCCGCGCTTAACAGTTGTTTCATAATGTTTAAAAAAATTTAGAAGTTAGAGATTATGTTAAAAAGGATACTGGATGCAGTAAACATCAACTGTCTCGTGTGCACGTGTGTTGAAATTGCTTATAAGTTTATCGGCTATATTGCGGTACTAGGAATTACCGAAAAGACAGCATTTACAGAAACGACAGTGATATTTACCGAATAGACAGATATATTTATTTTTGGTTTTGGTGATTTTATAAACACATTTCCAATCATAAAATGTGTTTAGTTTTGAAATTTAAGTGTCTTTTCGGTGCAATTTGGGGTCTTTTCGGGAAATACCACGTCTTTTCGGTAAATGCTGTCTTTTCGGTAATTCCTACTGCCCTCTATACTGTACCACGTGACACTATGTAAATAAAATGGAAGGCGCTGATGTTCAAGTCGTAGCAGTTCGAGTGTTTAAGCGATTAACGAGGAGTTACGGTCATACATTACACTTCTAGGTATAGAAATCAATTTAGAATTCACAGACAATCATGCGTTCATAGCGCATTGGTCTGTCCCATCTCGCAAATAGAATGCCCTGACTCACTGAACACCGAGCCAGGGCTGGAACGGACACGCTGAACAGCTAAATTCGAGTAAATAATTGGCATGGGGTCTGGGGACTTCCTAGATCCCCAGCGGGTCCAGGGCTCCCCAGACCCCTTGCCAATTATTTACGTCCCCCCCTAAATAATAATGTGGATCCGCACTGATTCTGATAGTACAGACGTTTATTTTTTCTTCATGTATAGCACAGGGGTGAGGTATCATCGCTTGGTCACAAACCCTTTCCTTTTAACGTACCCTTTCTTCTATATGTCTACAGGTATATTAAAAAAGTTTTATATATATAGACAGAAGGGTTTGTATTGAGGAAAGGGTTTGTGACCAAGCGATGATACCTCACCCCTGTGGTGTATAGATCTGCATATCTGTTCCACAGGCCGTAAAAGTGCCTGGTATGTGTGCGACCTGTGTATATATTATTTAAGGCTAGTACATGTATCTTTCTGTGGGTTGTGACGCCCATTCCAAACGCTTGCCTATTGTTTTTGTTTTATTTTTTTTGGGGGGGGGGGTCTTTTTAATCCGACAGGTTTCTACTGAATAAAACGTCACTTTAGTATTGTACAGTCTCACGTTTCACGCTTATTGATGTACGTTATCAACGACAAAATGAGAGAGAGAGAGAGAGAGGGGGGGGGGGGCTAGAACAATACACGGTTCGCATAGATATTTTTAAAACTTCAACAGAGAGAGAGATGTAAAAAGTGAGTTTCTGGTCGGCACATTCATATATATATTCGCGCCGTTATGCCGTCCCCTATGGCATGGATTGAATCAGTTGAAATGAGATTTTGGGCGTAAATTTGGCGAACGACTTTAAAAGATTTTCGATAAATGAATTAAGAAAATTAGTTTTGATGTCAGCCGTGCAAAGTACCACTACCTTTCAATGAATCGGTAAACGTGTACACGAATGCTTTCGAAAACATGTACATGCAATAAGGCTGTGTCGTGCGAAAAACATGCGGTAATCCAAATTCCAATTATCTTAATAGCAACTTTGAACGAGGGCTTCGCACAGTGACACATGAGAAAACGTAAATTTCGCGTATGTAAACAGGTACGTACATGTATAATAATATAAGCCCCTGATTTTAAAAGAGCTTCATTGACAAAGTATGGGGCCTAACATAGAAGCGAAAGAAATTCCTTTTTTTTTATAATTAGATATGGACTATGTATTTTTATTTTCATTCGCCAAATGGGCGAGTAGGACATGATGTTTTGGGGGCCCAGCTAAAAATTTGGTCGCCATGGGCGACTGGGCGACCGCCAATTAATTTCTGTCCCTGGGTTCATAAATGTTTCATTTCCGAACATTGGAAAATGGATTTGTTCTATCTGCTAATACAATATTTAAAAATCCCATAAAATAGTTTGATATCATTCTAAAATGAATAAACGAAACTCGCCATCAGTTCCTTCAGAGCTTTGATCTTCAACTTTAGTTTTACAAAATTTGGTGACCTGCATATCTATTTCAATTTATGAGAATGGTCATGCAAGTATTAATACAGCTCATAAGCTTCCACTCATTAGAAAAATTCTCATATAGATATACATGTGTAAACCAATCACCATTCATATATATTTCATACAGTACATGTATGTGTATTGCAAAAAGAAAAATCCTTGTTTACGTCATAATAGGACTATAATGTATACATATATATACTTAACGATTTTACTTCAAGAAGAATCTTACTGGGTAATATATCAAATGTTTCTGCTGAACTTTTTCCCCTGTTTTAAGACATAATTGGTACATATAAACAGTTCTCAAGGTAGGATCATGGCAAAGGTATTTATCGCTCATTTTATAAAGGATTATGAAGTGATTTTTTTTCTAATTCGTTACACAAATTAAATGTTTACATCGAGTGCAAATATCTTTATTTGTTCACATGCAAGTACAGTATTCAGAATATTATACACCCATGTGAATTCTATCTGCTGACATTCTAAAAAGAAATAAAGATGAGCAAGTATTTTTGCTGATTTTAATTTTTTTTTGGGGGGGGGGGGGGGGGGGAGGGTTATTGCACATACCGTTTTGCTTTAAAAATTCTATATATATATTTGCAGTTCTTTTGTTTCATTGAAGACTTCATTTCTAACAGTAATATTACTGAATATATTCCTTCTTTTTCTGTCCATGGAGATAAAATACAGCACCTACATGTGGTCTATACCCGTACATCATTTATACTCTATTTATCCTAAGAGAGATCATGATCCTTTAGAATGTGTGGTATTGATTCTTCTGTATATGATATCAAAGACTAATAATGGTTGAAAGATTCTAAGTTTTTGAGAAATATGCTGAGCTTCTGTGGAAAAGGGAATAATATATTCATCTCCTCTGACATCAGTCTGATGATAGTGTGTATAATGGATTGAAATATCTATTAAATACTTTATTCAATGTTAATGGTAATGCACTAAATATATATGTAGATTGCAAAACAAGGATGCTTAATGGTGACAATGTTAAAGTTTCAGCATTCAAAAAGAAATGGAAAAACACACATACACACCTTAATTTTTTTTCAAAATCATTGCTGATTACAGGCGCTTTCTCTTCCTTGGTATCAGAAGAATGCAGATATCATTGGGTGAATTGCTCTCAAATTTATACTTATCTTAACTATAGTGGATGCATGTACTCATGATGTATGATAGTCGTAGAGCAACCCCCCCCCGTTTCCGTTTTTTAATACCACAGTTAGATCTACATGCAGAAGGGGAAAAACAAAAAGGCCAAGGAGATGAAGGTGTTTTTAACCAATCCTGAAATGTTTTAAAGAACCATTTAAGGGGGGGGGGGGACATTCAATGCCAGGTACGCATCTTTTATTATATCTATAATTAGGATGTACATTTAGCCTTTCCTTAATGTTTTTTTTTTTTTCTGATAGATTTTTAAGTGGAAATATAGAGGTTGGGGAGGGGGGGTCGCACTCACGATATTAGTGTTTGTGCGTAAGATATTTTGTTCTTGTTGAATTTAACCCCCCCCCCCCCCCCCCCAAAAAAAAAAATAGACACAAATTATTATAATCATCAATCAGTTTCTCTTTGTCTTTTTTTCAATTCAAAAATCGTCGTAAGTTTATTCATAGACGTATATCAAGATGGTTTATTATTTATCGATGGTCCAGAGGAACAACCCCTCCCCCCCCCCCCCTCTTTCCAACAAACCAACAAGAAGGAAAATCTGTGAAAATTAAATAAATGTTTCCTTAATTGTCTACTTCTACCCTTCAAATTTATATCTCAATCCTTTTCATTAGAGATATTAATATTTGAATAATCGCGGTTTGTACAACTTATTCTCGATATACCGGGATCGCGGAATCCGATTTGGTTATATAAATAGTTAGTACGTCGGAATGCGCATGCGCCGCTTATGGTGAATTTCACCCGTCCCCTAGACGCATTCGAATTAAAATTAATTATACAGCCGGAACGCCAATCCCTATTTTGACGGTTGGAGGCATTGTTTCTAAAAGGGGCGGATAACTCTTGACACAAAAAGTAGCAGAATAAGAATAAATTGGGCTAAACGACCTTAATTGTTTATCTCAAATTTTAAATATTATTACACAACAAATAATATTCGGATATAATTCACTACATATAACTGAAATTCCTCTGAAAGGGGTTTTTGATATTTTTCAGCCCTGCTAAAGATCCAACGAAAATTGTGCATACACCGTTGGTTTTAAAAGCTGACACAAATGCTCCCCTTTGCACTTCTGGTCAAAATTCAATGGTAATCTTTTCAACAGAATCCCAATTATGATACCTATATAGAATTTTAGTCAGTAAGTACTCTATAAATAGCAATAAAAACGCTATAACGAGGACCAGATTTTAATTAAAAATCATCATTACGGACTCAGAATACACCAAATTCAAGTAGCAATGGAATTTTTAACATTTGTTTTATGGTTTGATACCTTGTAGATGATTTTGTGCCAATGCAATGTTTCATTTTGGCAAATTTAACCACTTCGCAGCACCGACTTGGGTACATGTGTACTCGCTGTTTACAAACGAGTTTCCATACGTTGACATGGAAGATGGACGCCCGAACAGCATATCGAAGTTTGAAAGGTGACACAAACCCCTTAAGGCAAAGATCGGCATATTATTTTTGGTTTTGGTGACTTCGGTGATATATAAAGTTTACACTCACACTGTTCCTAATCATTCCCAGCCGAGATTTTAAAAGAAAATAAGCAATAAAATGCAGGTAAACAGATCGCTGGCGAAAAACTGCCCTTGACAACGCCCGATTTATTTCAAAATGCCACAAAATTTACCTGATTAAGTGTTATGGATTGAAACGGGGTCACTATTGCCATCAAAATCACCTGTGTCATTCTTGTTTACACATGCAGCACAGTCAGTATGACGCGTTTTTGATGACGTGGTACAATGTCGTCATATTCAAAACATTTGTCACGTGACTTCGTTTTTAAACTTCAAAGACAAGTGCCGACTGGCGTTCCGGCTGATACTGCAGACATGGTAGACAAAAAAATATATATAAATTTTATTAACGAGTAGTCAAATAAACAGTGAATATATCAGTAAATCAACGATAAATGTAACGAATGAATGAATGAATGAATGAATGAATGAATGAATGAATGAATGAATGAATGAATGAATGAATGGACATAATGCCACTCTGACATCAGAGCTACGGCGTCATAATTCGCGTCATGGCTCGCAGCCAGATTTGAAATTACTATTGTCGTATATGGGCATCATTAGCAGTCTAGCAGACACTGTACATAACGAAGATTGAAAACAGTTGGCGGGCATTGGATATGATACTCTGTTATTTTATGAAGAAGTTGATGTAAATAAAGCCTACGCTCACGCAGCAAGATACGCCCGTTTGGATTTTTTCACAGCACCAAAATATCTAAGTTCCATAACTCCATAAGGACAAATCGGATGAACCTGAAAATCGAAAGGCGGCTTCCTCTTCAAAGTCTGATCACAATGTACAAATATCATGAAAATCTGTTGACGCATATTCAAGTTATTGCGTTCCATGCACCTATATTTTGCCCTTAGCATAACATGTATGTGCATATAACCCACCCCCCCTTCCCATTACACACAGTATATATATTTCAGTTATGCGACAAAAAAATTATAAACCCGTTACATATGTCAAAGAACATCCTTTCTACTTGAAGTATACAAAATTTCAAAACATTTCGACCAGAAATAGATTTTTAAATAATTTTAACTATTTTAGTATATTTTCACTGTATAGACCCTTTCACATTATCTGCGGTACTTAATTTGAATGCCAGTTCCGGGGGACAACGGATAGATTGTGCATGCACCAGTGACGTCATTTGATTGTCCTAGGACGTTTAGCGCGGAATCATGTTTCGTTCGTTCCGCGGAAAACATCTTGGAACAATCGAATTACGTCACTGGTGCATGCGCAATCTATTGTTTGTCCCCCGGAACTGGCCTTCAAATTCAGTACCGCAGATAATGTGAAAGGGTCTATTTCAAAAATCTAAGTCCCATAACTCTGTAACGACAAATCGGATGAACCTGAAAATCGAAAGGCGGCTTCCTCTCCACAGTCCAATCATAATGTATGAATTTCGTGAAAATCCGTTGACGCATATTCAAGTTATTGCGTTCCATAGGCGGACGGACAGACGGACAGACGGACGGACTTCGCCATACCATAATACGACCCGTCAAATGACGGGCGTATAAAAACTTTATTTTCCGTGTTAAATTCGCGGCTCCCACACGAGTTGAAAATTAGTAAGATTCAATTCCGCCCATAGGCTGTACTGTAATTTCATAAAAAATACAGCACGATTTGGCGTATTTAGGAAACTTCAATGTCCGTTTTCTTATGATTCTAGTGTAATAATTCGTGATCCGGGCATCACAACTGAAATTTTATAACAAATGCATGAAGTCAGGCATCTTCGATCGTTTATTCGGATAACTGATTTTGGCGGTTCCCACTTATTTTAAAAATTCCTTCTTTCTACGAAATTCCCTCTATTTTTTAGTATTAAATCATTATGTTTTCTTATAGAAATGAAAATAGGTCATGAATCATCGTTACATAACAAATTAAAAATAATATGAAGAACAGAAATTAAATAAAACGAAGATTTAACAGAGAAAAGTTACTTACTGATTTTAATGGGAGCTTCGGCGAACTACGTCACGTGACTGAGAGAAGCGGCATCATTTCTCCGCATCAATCAATCAATCAATTTTAATTTCAATGTCAACTTTGTGGTAAATTGATTGATTGATTGATTGATTGATTGATTGATTGATTGATTGATTGATTGATTGATTGATTGATTGATTGATTGATTGATTGATTGATTGATTGATTGATTGATAATGAAAAGTGGAAATCTTAATAAACCCAAAAGCAGAATTGTTTCAATTGAATAAACACTGAAGCCAGATGGGATCAGTGTTTATTTCTCTATTTACAAGTTTTTTTGAATTCACAAAGGGAGGAGCTTCAAGTTTTTACTATTTAAAATATCCTCTTAATCCAAATTTCAATATTCTTATCTTACAGATATCATTGCTCCTCTCCCCCATCCAAACCCGGAAAAAATCTACGATGTTGATTAGGGGACATCGCTTCTTCAAATCTTCGGCCTATACTACAAGCGCGGATCCAGAGGGGGGGGGGGGGGGGGGGGGGGGGTTGGGAATTTTCGAAACATTGCTAAATTTTTGTTATTCATATGCATATTCCATAAGATTAAGTCCCAATTCCCCTTTTGTTGTCATAATATTTGAAAAATATATCATGAATTTGTATTAGAAATCTTTCATTTTGATCATATTTTGCGGGTCCCTGTAAAGTGCGAAACGAAACAAAAACGAAACGAAACGAAACAAATCGAAACGAAACGAAACAAATCGAAACGAAACGAAACAAATCGAAACGAAACGAAACAGATCGAAACGAAACGAAACAAAACGAAACGAAACATATCGAAACGAAACGAAACAGATCGAAACGAAACGAAACAAAACATAAAACTTAAAGAAAATGAGAAAAAGAGGAAAAATCGCCGAAAACGAATATTTCAAGACAAGATCAGCATGTAATATTGCCTTAATCCAAGAGATCTACATTTTTAACTAGTGCCAAGAGGGTTTCTTGAAAGAGTCAAAGTTGACAATTAAAAAAAGTAAATGTCAAATGCCTTCCATATATTTAAGATGAATAAAAGGGAGGGGATAGAAAACCACGCTATGACACCGTAATGAGATCATAAAACGGGGTGGGGGCACATTTCAGGAAAAAAAATCTTATCCTTTTTCAAACGAAATGTGCCACCCCCCCCCCCCCCCACCCCCCCCCCCCCCCCCCCCCCAGTTTTTAATTGTTCTCATTTTTCTGATAAAATTTTCAAATACACATAACGGAACAGTTCCGTTTCCTCTACGCTAGACTCCTCCCTGCTAAATAATATTTTTCCGTCTGTGACGAGGTTATTCATCCCAATCACTCTCCTTTAAAATGCAATTGTGCTATATACCGTATATATTATGTTTTAATCGTCAACTTTGATTCTTTAAAAAGCCCTCCAGCCACAAGAACTAACGGTTGAAGGCAATAATGAGGGGTGGACAGGGACAAAGGGAGGGGGAGAGAAAGGGGGCGGGAGGAGGGAAGAAGGGGGCGAGAGGAGGGACAGATGATTGGGAGGGTAACAGTAACCCAAAAAAATTAGGAAATTACTTTTAATATAAATAATCTTGCTCTTATGCGTTCATGTACATAATCTCAATTTTTAGAATTACCACGAAATTCATCTATATATACCTTAAAAATTTTTCCCGATCGCTTCGCTCGCCGCAATTTTCAATTCATTTTTTCAAATACTTCAGGCTCGCTTCGCTTACCTTAGTTTTTCATCTAAACAAGTCTATTTCTTTTTTCAAGGTTTAAAAAAGGAAATAACCCAAATAACTTCACTATTGCACCAATTTACACTTTAAAGTTTAAACATTTGTCTTGACCGCCCAAGACCCCTCGCCTGACGGGGAGGGGGGATGCGGCAGAAGGAGAGTGGTACCCCCTAACCCTTCAATAAGATCTAGTCTTGAAATAGTCGTTTTCTGCGATTTTTCCTCTTTTTCTCATTTTCTTTAAGTTTTATGTTTTGTTTCGTTTCGTTTCGATCTGTTTCGTTTCGTTTCGATCTGTTTCGTTTCGTTTTGTTTCGTTTCGTTTCGATCTGTTTCGTTTCGTTTCGATTTGTTTCGTTTCGTTTCGATTTGTTTCGTTTCGTTTCGATTTGTTTCGTTTCGTTTCGTTTTTGTTTCGTTTCGCACTTTACAGGTACCCATATTTTGCCGTCAGTATTTCAAAAATTTTCTTGCTCACTTCCGCTCGCCAGAATTTATTACATACTTGTACGTTATTTTCAAATGATGCTGCGCTTTCCTATATACAAAACATATACATTACACCTAGGTCAATAAACAAGGGCACGAACAGAAACTGAAAAAGACACGAAAAGTGAATTTTATTCGAATTTTATAAAAAAAATTCGCTGGCTCGCTATCGCTCGCCATTTGTTGTATTTACATATTAGACCTGACGATCAATTTAATCAACTTACTATGATGTGAAAATTCAAAAGTTTTTAAGCTGTTAGCTCGTCATTGCTCTCCAGTCACCTGTTTTATTAATAATCAGAGACAGAACTGATAATCATCAATCAATAATTTTACTTTCTTGCGTTTTTGTTTTTTTCTTTTTCCGTTTTTGTTTTTGTTTTTGTTTTTTTTTTTTTTTTGCTCTTCAAAAAAATCGGACTTTAAAACCCACCCTGAAAAAAATTTCTGGATCCGCCCATGTACTATATTCACCAGTCGAAGAATTGAAGTAATGATGCGAGGATTTGAAGTAATGATGCGAAGAATTTAAGTAATTATGCGAAGATTTGAAGAAATGATGCGAAGAAACGATTATTTCTTCAAATCTTGGCATCGGATGGAAATTTTAGGAAAATGCCTTTACAAATTGGCAAAAGGTAAATGAAATAGAATGTACTCGAAATATGTAACAGATATATATATATATTAAAAACAAATAAAAAAGTTCTCAATTTATCATTAAAGTAGAAAAACGAATAATTAAATATAAAGGAAATATTTTGTGTATGAGAGATTGATTTTCTTTGACATTCAATGTATTGTAGGTGGAAATTAAAGGAAGTAACACGATGGACTTCAAGGTAACATGTAGGACTAAAATGGTAACATTAAGGAAAATTGCACATATAAAGAAAATGGTTTCATTGTCAAAATTATATTCTTGACAAAGTTCGGCTTAAGTTTCATACAATTTCATTTTGTCATCTGAAATATTGACCAGCATATCACCAAAATATTTGACTGAAGTTAAGAATGCCCATGTTGTTACCTAAAAAGTGTCCATGGTGTTACTTTGTCCATACAAAATCTCCTTTTACTCTGAAAAAAGTAATAAGAAATTATCATCGTGACAACAAATGCTGAATGAGATTGAGGTATTTTGAACAATTAAAACTGTTGTAGAATACGATTCCTCCTTAAAAAGGCTGAAATATTATTTCCGTGATGTTACTACACAAAGTCCATCATGTTACTGGTATAAGAAATCAATCTTGCGTCCTAATTTATATATTTAGTAGGAAAATGAATAAAATAGATTGTGTGTCGTATCTTAGAAGTAATTATTGAAAAGGAGAAGCAATACTGTAGATTTTAATGTCAAAATGTCTCTCATGTTACAATCAATGTTCAATATGATGTTACCCTGAAAGTAACATAATGGAAGGTAACATCACGGAATTACTAGACATGAAAATCTATAATGTATGGGCATTTCAAATACTTAATAGAATTATTACAAATATCTTGTGACTGAACACTTAGTTGAAACAAGTGCTTTCAATAATAAAATGCTAAAGCTTGACGTAATATCATGGACAAGATTTGAAATTACGTTGTCAGTGATAGGCGAATTCCACTCCATTGCTCAATAGTTGTATGTCCTATACAATTTCTTCTTTTGAAGATGTTCAGATAACAATCCTCTTACATGTACAAAAAGATTACCTCAAAAATCATAAAAAGAACCATCTGAGTAACAGCAAGGACGCGCGCGGCGAAAGTTACATTCATGAACAAATGGGTAAATATCTTTACTATTTTTCAAGATTTGTGAAATAACTCCTTTGTGTAGTAGAATGTATAAACTTACATAAAATGATGTACATGAGAAAGTCATGGCCATGATCATGTATATAAGAGGGGGTGGACAGGGTCAAAGGGAGGGGGGTGAAAGAGGGGCTGGGGGCGGGAGGGGGGAGAAAGATATATGATTGGGAGGGTAACAGTAACCAAAAAAAAAAAAGTAGGAAATTCCTTTCAATATAAATAATCTTGCTTTTATGCGTTCATGTACATAATCTCAATTTGAAAAATTACCACGAAATTCATCTTTATATACCAAAAAATTTTTAGGCTCGCTCCGCTCGCCGCAATTTTCAATTCATTTTTCAAATATTTCAGGCTCGCTTCGCTCACATTCGTTTTATCTAAACAGGTCTATTTTGTTTAAGGTTTTTGAAGAAAAAGGAAATATCCGAAATAACTTCACTATTGCACCAATTTACACTTTTAAGTTTTAATATTTGTCTTGACCCCCCCCCCCCCCACTTTACAAAGTTTGCGTGTACCTTATACATACTTTGCAGGTATATATTTGTATATTTCCTATAATCCCTATATTTATGGATGTGCCCTATTTTACTTATATAACCCAAATTTTCCTATATTATCCCTGTGATTTAAGATTTCATTGAAAGCAAGATCTTGCTCTTAAATGTTTCCTCTAAATTGAAATATTACACGAAATACTGCAGTGCATTCTAAAAAAATTTCCGGCTCGCTTCGCTCGCCAAAATTAAAGCTTTATCTTACACATATAAATTTGCCTATGCATTACAGATTTACTAGTATTATATACATGTAATTCTATAGATAGAAAAAAATCTTTTCTCCAACTTTGTAACAAAACAATAATTTTGCCCCAGTCCAGATGGAAAAAAAATCTTGCCCCGACAACGAAAAAAAAAAAAACAAAAAACAAAAAAAAAAAAAAAAACAAGCCGTCCCCCCCCCACAGTTAAGTAATGTACACTAATTTTAAAAACATATTTAGAAGTTTTCTAAGGCTTTTTTTCTATTTACTCGTATATATAATGTGATAAGCATGTCAGTTTAGGGCATTGTCATACATGTATTTCCTTTAAGGTCGTTCGGTATAGGTGTCATATCGAAGTTGCGCTTTCCGTATAACAACTTCATTTGATACAAATCATATATATTATGAAAGAAGAACATTCATTCTATACAATTCTGTAAATAATGTTTATTTTCAAAGTGTTTCTTAAGTGTAATATCGTAACAAAGTCTACACATGACGCTACACGCATGAAGTTATTTTGCGTCGTACTTAGTATTAAATTTGTAAAGATGGCGTAAAATAAGATAAGAAATACAACTGAATGTCATAATAATTACCCAGTCATGAAAGCTTTAAATTTGTGCTAATCGGTTATGTAAAATATAAACATTTATTCGGAATGTGCAGAGAAAATTTTACTTATTCTTAAAGAAGCCCTTTATAACACGTCGCAAATTACGATCTAAATGCGTTTTGAGTCAATTCTTTAAATCAAGTCGAGATTTTATCACAAAACTTCTTCAATGCATTATATCAGATTTACTCTACAAATAAATGAAATAAAATAAATCAAAACATGCTTTAGTTTTTCTGCTTTTTTCACATCTATCTGCATATGTAACCTGATTTACGTCAAATTTCTGCGTTGTTTTGTTGCGACGCAGTAAGTAATACAAGTATTGCGTAATCCTATATTTGTGAATGGATTTTTCAAATTGCTTCATCAAAATGTACAAAATAATCTAAGCATTAAGAAAATATATAATATTGTATATTCAGCATACACAGTGACGTTATTTTTAATATCATAATGCGTGCTTCTGGAAATATTTCTTCATTTTTGCTCGAAAAAGAGTGAAAGAAATAAGATTATTTCATCATTAAATGAAAAATTTAAAAAACTAGTCGAGATATTTCCTTTATTTTCAGATTATATATTCTTGAAGATATTTTGACTATATTTATTAAAAGAAAATGATCAAAACATGGTGTAGTTTTTTTGCTGTTTTCAACTGTATCTTGATCATAAATTTGACTTCCCGTCATTTTTGGCTTATCTTTAACGACGACGTCAAAATATACACATAGTGTAGAGCGATGCAGCGCCGTCATAATTGTTATCTTATTTATCGTCATACAAGTAATATCGATCTCATCTAAACAACAGCTTCAAATGAATATCATTTTTCGGATACCATTTAACAGAGAACGAAATGTCATTCATTGTTGAATTAAAAAGATAAGAATTCCTCTTATTTAAATACAATTACACATATGAAAATGCACTATTTTCTTGACGATCGCATAAACACACGCATTCAAGAGAATGTTGCTTGACTAATAAAAGTATTCAAAAAATGTTCCGCTACAAAGAGAAAAAATCAATGCAAATAACCATATTTTTCTTGTCTGCGTCTCAAGTACTAATCCTCTATTTTACCATCTCCTTTTGCAGAGACTGCTTCAAGTTCCTCGCGTCTGGCTTTTTTACATGACTCTTGTGCAGTTTCTTCTATGCGTTGTCCAACCATGTTTTCCTTCTTTTTAATTGTTTTCTCGTTTACAGGCGGAATGTTCAAAGAAGCCAGAAAATTATTTACATGAGTAGGACCAATTCCAGCGTGAATCATACCTGCATTGTCAAACAAAAAAAAAATACCTTATTAATTTTTGTGACAGGCGGAATGAAAAATTTGATCTGCCATCTTATAGACAGAGTTAATAAATCGGGAACGATACCCGTACCATCTGAACAAAACGTGTTTACAGCGGCCTTTTTTCAGCAACGTTATTTCCAGTTTTCTACACTTCCCATTTCTATCGTTGTATGTATTTGAAGACATATTGTTCCAATTCACTTAAATGAAAAAGACTATAAATTGATTCCTAAAATTATGAGTAAAGGAAGATACAATGAATATACCTATTGCTAATTTCGAATTCAAATCGAACGCCCCTTTCTTATTACGTTTCCCGGTTGGTACGTCGGTCAAAGCGTTACACACAAGACATCTAATACGTAACACGCTTCCAAGGCCGTATAATGTCTCGTCTTCAATATCACAAAGATGGAGTTTTTCGCTACAAAACACACATTTCAAATTCTCAGCCAATGTTCGGATTTCTACTATTCGTCTTCCTTCTACAGATTTCCCACTGTTTTGAATTTGAGGTGTAGATGCCTTTATTGTATTCTGCTTGTCACGAATCAACTTCTCAATACGTTTTTTCTTCGATTTACTTACAAAACCTCCTTTAAATTTACGTGATTGAAAATCAGACATTTTCAAATGAAGAATAATGAATTCAAATATACGTCATAATCAAACCCAGCAGAATTTACGTCATAATATATTGTTTTTCAGGTGCTTTGTTATTTCCCGCCATTGCAATGCTCATTGCCTTAGCATTTTCGTACAATAGAAACAGGATATAATGCAACTGTAAATAGAGCAAACAAAGAAATAAAACAAAAGAAAAAAACAAACAAACAAAAAGAATTTTTTTGTTTGATTTTACATCTGTGAAGGTGTACGGGTATCTGGTTAGCTCAGTCTTTATGAATGTCTGCTAAGATAGAACGGCGAAAACACTTCCCAATAAAGACTCATTATAGGCAGCAAGATAATAAGATGAATTGGGACTGACGTGCAGACAACATACATCCAGAATTGCAGATTTTTAGCTCTATTAATAAAAGATGTTCCAAAATTCATGCATTTAATGCAAGTCCTCTCATATAAACAAATAACAATTTTTCCTGTTTTCATAGCATTCTGCGTACATTTTATATACTAAACTACTATTTTATCAAAGGGACCCAAGTCAGAATATAAGTCATTTTGTTGGGTCTCTTGAGATCACAGCATAAACTCACTCCGCTTTTACACAGAGATGCCGCCGTTTGTCCGAGCAGGTTTTTTTTTTTTTTCTTTTTCTTTTTTTTCAATTTTGTATCATTCTAATCTGCAAGAAATAGCCTGTCGTCCGTCATTATCTTGAAATTCAACCTTTTTTTTCTTTTTTCGTAATTAGCCTTGAAACAAATGAGAATGACGTTGTCAAAATACATTCCTTTTCTCGGCGAACGTAAAGCTGACGTTGCGAAAGGTTAAAGCTATTTTTTTTAACTCATTCGATTTCAGAAACAAATAAAGCTATTGTTGATATAGAAACATTTCTAGATTAAGGAGAGCTTACTCTCTAACTCATTCGCTCATATATTTTCCTCCGAATAGCTTTTCTCGATAACATTTACCGTTAAATTGAGATCTATCATAAATTTTCGATATTATTTGCGCTTTTCTTGACACGAAACTACAGGTAAAGTGTTGTAACTTGAAAATAATACCATTATAATCCTAAAGAAATTTACACTTTCATTGTTAAAGCAAAGTACTAGTGCTTATTGAACTTGTTGTAGGATGCCCAATGAAACACATGTTAGTAACGTCGCTAAGTGGACGATTTACGCATCGCACAAAAATAAGCCGTTTTACAAATATGACGGTTTAAAAAAAAATTGCTCATATTCAAACGCAATTTTTGTTACAAACATTCAGAAAAGATCTTTCTGATTCCATAGATACCAATTTCATTTCAATCCGTTCAGAAATAAGAGAATTACGCGACGTTGAGTTTTAGAAACCTCTAGGGGATATATATGCTGGCTAGAGTTACGTTCCTTAGGTGTACCGAACGTCTTTAAGCACGGGGACTTGGCCCACGGTCTAGAATTTCATGTGAACAGTTAGAGTCAGTGAATATGCTATGTGTTTTTGACAGAACAAGCCAGTTGAGGCTGAATCATGTTTTTAACATTATGCATGGCCATGCACCAACCTATTTAGGTGAACATTTTGTCTTAAATAACAATGTCACAAGAGGGGGCCAAAATATGAGTTTTCAGCTGCCAAGTGTAAATACCTATACAAAATCTAGTTTTTATTTTAATGCTATAAAGGATTGGAATTCTATGCCCTTGGAAATTAAAGAAATCAGAAATAGAACTTCTTTCAAAGCTGCAGTCAAGGCACATTTAACCGAAAATGCTAGAAACAGAGAGCTAAATGAATTTATATATGATTTTTAAATGAAATGTGTATAGAAATATAATTTCTAATGTATGATTTAGTTTTAAAATCAATTTAATTATTAATCAGGCATTGTGAAATGTTTCATGTTTTTATTATAGTCCGTCCGGGTTGTCGTTGCCAAAGTCCCTATATTTATTTAATTTAAGTTTAAACTAACCCTATTTATTTACTTATACTTATATTTATTAATATGTCAGGACCCCATTGGAAATAAGCACACTATGAATTGCTTTAATGGGTTATCCTAGGCAATATCTATGCAATGCACCTATAATGTGATAGTTACTTCTGTGATATCTTTGATTTAAAATTTAAAATCAGTTATTCTACTAAAGATACATGTACTAGATCAACTGTGATATTTTTACTAGATCAACTGTGATACTTTAGCCAAATTTAAGTGTGATAAGCAAAATTCTGTGATATATTAAATATGACTTTGTTGACATTGATTATGCATTATAACCTGTGCTATTGTATGATATACATTGCCTGAATAAAATTGAATTGAATTGAATTGACTTTTGATTGAAAAGGGAGGAGGGAGGAAGGGGGAGGGGGAGGGAGGAAGGGGGCGGGAGAAGGGAGGTAGGGGGCGGGAGGGGGGAGAGTGGTACCCCCCTGTCCCCCCCCCCCCATATAAGGAAGCTCAAATTTGAGTGGAAAGTTTTGGACTCGGCGAAGTTACTGGTAACATCACTGACATTTGCTATATTTAATTACTTTCATGTGAATATGACAAGGTTAATGGTGTTGCTGGAATTCAAAAAGTGTCTTAAATTTAAAATTAGAGGTAGCATAGCCTTACAATATACATTTTATTTGACAAGAAAAACCGGCGTAACTGAGTAAATTAAGTAGATTTTCTTCGAGTATCGAGTTACAGAAATTCGGACATTTTTTTGATAATGACCCTTATTTTTTTGTCAATTTTTTTTTGGGGGGGGTGGGTGGGGGGGGGGGTGGGGGAGGGGGACACCGGCCCCGTCTAGATCGCCAATGAATGTTTACATATGTTTCACGGATGAGGGGGTGGACAGGATGAAAGGGAGGCGGGAGGAGGGAGAGAGGGAGGGGGAGGAAGGGGGCGGGAGGGGGAGGTAAGGGTGAAAAGGAGGAGGGACTGAGGAAGGGTGAAAAGGAGGAGGGACTGAGGAAGGGGCGGGAGGGGGAGGTAAGGGAGGGTGAAAAGGAGGGGTTGGGATAGAGGGGGGAGTAAGGGGGTGGGAAGGAGGAGAGAGCACCCCACGGATTGGCGTAGAAAGAATAAGAGTAGCAGATATCAGGGATGTATTTAACTAAATAAATTGGGTAGAAAAATCCGCATTACTGTGATCATTTTCGGTTTCATACTTTCCTTTAAACACAATTTTTGATGACGTACAGCACAGGTGCTTAACATGTGGTCCGTCTAAGCCGGGACTTCAGCATATTGCTGCACATTTTACAGATTTATTTATAAGGTTGAGGTTCAAATACATAAGTTTTACGATTTTAAAGTGATGTGTTTATTGTTGAGTGGAAAATTCATCTTTATAAGTCATATACTGTTACGAACCATTGTTCGAACAAAATGGATGTCAGAGGAAATGATGAAAGTAGGGCAATAAAACGGATCAAGTTGTTATTATTATGACTGTATTTGATCGAGACTAAATATTTGTATGCATGATGAAGCTTTGTAAGTTTATTCACAAGGAACCAAGTCTCACTCAATTTGTCTACGAATATGCTTGACAGTTTCGCCCTTAGAAGTCGGAGGATTGGAGTGTATTCCCCTCTGTAAAAGCATTGACCCTCGTAAATCCTGAAAGTCTCAGACCCTCTAGTACTCGCACTTTTGTATTAAACTCGTAATGTCGCATGACTTGCTCTAAAAATGTCTTTATACAGCCAAAATCCTGACCAGCACTTCGAAGTTCGGCATCGGGCAATATGCCGCACTGTCTGTGAAAGAGAGGCGCTGATTGGCTGAAGGGTACTGTGACATTATACGGGAAAAACTCATGCACAAACTTTAGTCTATAAAGCGCTTCGCTCGACAGAATGAATTTAAAAGAATGTTTTTGACTTGCAAATCCGCCATTTTTAATTTACCGATCTAAGTGGATTCACTGTTTGCAAGAGAAAAGATCAAATAGCAGACAGATATGCATTATTCCGGTATAAAAGTAGGATCGTCCAAGACATATTTCACCTGATACAAATGCTTTTAAAAATTCGATAATTTCCATTTTAAATCATTATTTTGTTTTTGTTATACATAACTTACATGTAATTGTTCAAAACATGAAAATAAATTGAAAAAAAAAATCAATTTTTAGAAGATTTAATTAAAATGCAAAAACGGGACCAACATCCTACTTTTATACCGGAATAATGCATATCCGTCTGCTAGTTGATCTTTTCTCTTGCAAACAGTGAATCCACTTAGATCGGTAAATTAAAAATGGCGGATTTGCAAGTCAAAAACATTCTTTTAAATAAATAGGACATTAAATCTACAAAGGTAAGTCATTTAAGGTGTAAACAAGTGAATATTTACCTTTTCCATTAATGCACATGTGCAGCTGCACTCGTAAATGCAACGCTGAGTTTCCGATTTTGAGATCCAATGTTCGTTTTCGTACGTAAACATTACGATATCCATCGAGGCGCAAGTGCGCAACGTCTTCGTTTTCACACATTCTAAATAAAACTGCTCAATTTGGTCAATTTTAAAGCTAGAACGAGCTTTAAAAGCTAGATCTAGCTTTAATAGCTAGATTTGCCGTTTCCCCGACCTGTATGTAGGGCCTGTCTCGAATGGTACAGGACCAGTATATTTCTCACTAATAATTAAGGAGGGAGAGACTTAGGAACTAAGGGATATAAAATCATGCCCTTTTCTGGATAGTTACTATTCTTGTAAATATTGTATACATGTCCCCATTCATTCGTCTTTTGGAATAAATTATCACTTCATATTGTTAATCCCCATTTTGTTGTATGTATTCAAACACATGGGATGGTGTGGACTCACTAAAAGGTGGTGATCCCAAGTAGCAATTTTCGCAACAATACTATACTGGATCTACGGAGAAAGGGGGAGGGGCGATTATATGTTCAGCCTGACACAGAACAAATGGTTTATTCATTAAAACAACATCAACAACAAAAAATTGATTTGCCTCACTTTAGACTTGTTATACTTGCAAGGTCCACCAAATTTGTCGGACCGTCACTTGTCGTACCCACAGGCTGCTGTGGCACTATCAAACTTTCCAGTTATTTTTTATGCATTTTGAGTTGAAGTAAAGCAGGGATGCAACTTCGTGAAATTTTCTAGGCGCCATGTGGGCCCCTAGAATAAAAATTTTAGGGGCCCACAAGAAAATCTACGAGCCCACAGTGAAATTATCTAAATAATACAGAAATTAAAGCTAAAAATGCTTTAAAATGCATTTATTTAATTGTTACAACTTACAAATATTCTCTTTCAATCTCAACTTCAATTTCTCTCAAACATTCAAACACTCTCTCTTCATCATCACTCATATCACTCTCACTTTCTGGCTCTTCCTTCTCATGCACACATTCACTCTCTCTACTCTTAGACTCACTGCCCTCACTCTCAACGATTTCATTCTCCTCAGAATGTCATCCCTTCACTGCTGTCCTCTAGCCATGGATGATCGATCTGCCACTTCGAATTGAAGGTTCGTGCCCGTTTCACATCATACTGTTTAAAATATTGGCCCCTGTCCACATCTTTCCGCTTTTCAGCGGGCGGTTTCACACCTTCGATAAAACGCCACATACTGAGTGGCGAATTTGTTCTGATCAATTGACATTGACAACGCTACGGCATGTGGACACTTTAAATATCGACACAAAAGCGTTTACTTTTAAAGCGTCTAAAAGACTTTGACCGGAGCAAAGTCGGAGCGGACTAAAACGTGGAAAACTACGATCCGGATTCTATTCGCCAAGTGGGCGACCTGTATTTGAGTTCTGGTCGTCCACACACAAGATTTGGTCGCATTGGCGAATGGGCGAGCGGTAATTTGCAACCCTGTAAAGTAACAGATAATAAAAGAAGACAATACATGTACAGAATAATTTTAAAGCATTTAATTTCATAAAAAGTCTGACGCTCTAAATTTCCTCGGTCACAAACCCCTGTGCAAAATATCGAAAATCTAACTTCCGACTGCAAACATAATTTACAAATAACCAGTCAGGGGTGCTACTTCAACAAGTAATCAAAAAAATTACCTTTTCAAGTAATTTTCTAATTTTGCCTTCTAAAATGATTACCTCTAAAAGTAACTCATTTACTTGCGATGTCCATGCAACATATTACTTATACAAGTAATATACATAAAAAGTAAGGCAATGGATGGTTTGTAATGATTGTAGCATACACATTTAAAGTTCTCAAGCTTTTAATTGTTATAAGGGCTACTCATATCAGTAATAATTGCTTCAGTAACAGAAATATCAAGGTAAAACCATTCCCTTAAAATTACTTGTTTAAGTAATATTTATTGAAAGGCGCTTATCTTTAAATGAAAGGAGTAAAGCTTTAAGCAATTATCGTAATTTATATTTAAATTTTATTTTGAAAAGGAAAGTCTGAATTTACAGGAAAAATTATTGCTATTGGAATGAAAATTCTGTTTAAAAATCTACAAGGTTACAAACTTGCTCAAATTTGCAACTTTTTAAGTGAAATTCGGCTACAATTTCGGCTATCTTTCTTAACTCAAACAGTTGCTTCTGAGAAAGGTATTTCCGTTTGAAAAAAATGGAAGTGCTCTTGCCTTCTACTGCTGTATTTTCTTACTTGCCATAGGAAATAAGACATTATTTAACTTTTTATGTGAAATCATGGGTACATTTGATATCAGTCAGATAATTACTTGTAGAAGTAATTTCTTAGTTACTTGTTGAAGTAGCACCCCTGACTGATAACTGTTGTCATGTCCAAATTTGCCTTAGATTGGGAGGTCCATCGCCTTTCTTCTTGAACCCATAGTACTCCCAGACATCTGATTTTGTATTCCCTGGGATTCGTGGGAAGGGATAGATTTTTACTTTCCCAATTCCATCACCTTCGCTGTTTTCAGCCATGTTGTTTCTGGTTTCATTTTGAGTAATGAGATCGTTTTACGCGAAAAAAAAAAATCATTCTAAATCTTTATTTTAAGAAAGTCTGATAATCAATTTTCGGAATCGCTATCGATTGTTGCAACTTTGACAATATTTCAACGACGATATCGGCATAACCCGTTTTACCACTGCTGCATATGAACTATACATGTATTACCTATGTTTTTAACATAACATCATTTTTCGTTACAGGCAGAGTTAAATTTGATACAGTACAATGTCGAGGTTTTTCCGTGGTTCAGACTCAGAGTCAGAGAGTTCATCCTCTGGTGATGAGATAGAGACTCGTCCAGGACAGACAGTCCGTCCGTAAGTCTGTAATAATGTCATGTCACCTGTAACAATTGTGCAAAAAAATTACGTATTAGAAATATAAAGAAATTGATTATACATGTAATAAATTTTAATGTATTTCTCATGTAGATAACAATAGCTTTCATTTTGACCTGTTTGTTCTATAGGAAGTAAGAGCTGGTTGGGAGGGGGGGGGTTGCATCTGCATGCAGTTATTGTAATGCGAATTTCGGTATGATATGAATTAAGAATAATTTGCCTTGTTGAACAACCTTTTCAAATCTTAGCTTCATTTCAAACAAAAGCTGTATATTTTCTAAAGCATCTTGATCGATAATAAGAGTGTAATGTAGTTATGTATAATTTTGATGTCCTTTCAGTGCATACGCTTTTAGTGATGATGAAGAAGAGACGAAGCGTGTGGTCCGTAGTGCCAAAGATAAGAGGTTGGTGAGCCTTTATTAAGAATTTTCTAAAATATAAATATGAATATTAATTTTGAAAATATTAACAACATTGGATTTCTGGTTTATCAATATTGGCCAAGTATTGACATTTTTGAAAGAGTGAAAAAGATAAAAAATTTTATCCAAAAGAAAAAACCTTAAATGAAATGAGAAAAAAAAAATTGTGAAGATCATAAGATAAATCAAAATGAAATTAAAGAATTTAGGACAGGTAAAATTTTATGCTGGGCTTGTTTTTAAATTACGTGGAATAGCGTTATTGTGAAGATTTAACTGTTATAGATTAATTAAGAATTTATACAAAAAATGTCGCTTTAAGTACTACATTGTACATGTAAGTACTAAAAATTGCTGAAGATTTATAGAAGAAATTTGTGCCGTAAATTTTCAGACATGACGAGTTACGAGAGATAATGAGAAAGATGAATAATCACAAGAAGATTAAGGACATGTCCAGTGTGCTTACAGGTAAGGATGGTAACTCTTTAAGTATTTTTTTCAAATTTACTTGCTAAAATAGATGTTCTAACTATTTTATTTCATTTACATGTATGTTTCAATGTTTTTCACATTAAAAAAAAGAAAAGGAAAAAGAATGTTTTGAGTTTGAAATAAGCAGTTATTTTCATGTGCACCATTAAGTTATTTTTCAAAATCTGAACCATTTAAGGGACCGGTCATCTACACGTATGTGGTACTAGGTGCTTTTGGGGTTCATAATTATGTAAATACATGTACAGTATGTCTCCTCTTTTCAGATTTTGAGGATCTTGGGAAGGCATATGAAAAAGGAAAGAAAGTGTTCGATAAAGAAAGTCAGCAGATTCCTAGGTTCTATATCCGCTGTCTGGTTAGCCTGGAGGACTTTGTCAATGAGGTGAGATTTAAAGAAATAGGAGCACAATTGTAGAAAGGGGAGGGGGGGGGTGTAAGATTGAGGAAAAAGGAGGAGGGATGGGGAGATCTGGGTTTACTTCATGTGTCTTTTCCGTATTTTCGTCACAGAGGATTTTGTAAATGAGTTGTAGTGAATAAGGATATTAATATGATAATTTTTTTGGGAAGATGTTGAAAAGCGTCAGGATTTGAAAGGAGGAGGGTTGTTTGGACGTGGTGAAAGATTGAGGGTAAGAGGGAGGGGGGCTTTGTTGAGTTTGTGAAATTGCTAGGGAGAAACAGGATTTGATATCCTAGTTGTGAAAATGTAAAAGTCGATTAATTTATTTTGTCATATGCAACTGGAGTTCTTTCAAACAAAAAAAGTTGGTTGTCAAAGGCTGTATATACATGTACATGTACGGTATAATATGATAGTTCAGAATGTAGAGGCACATAAATTAAAAAAAGAATGTTCATTAGACATGATAGATGCCAAATGGAAAACAAAATTTCAGAAGAAATGTTGATATTTACTTCAATTTTTTTTTTTTAAGTTTATGTTTACACATGAAGTAAAGTTGAGACCCCATCATGTCATTAGCATGTGATTGTGCATTTCTATTTCAATTCCCGTATTTTTCAGTGTTGGGAGGACAGAGAGGGTAGAAAACAGATGAGCAAAAACAATGCTAAGGGGCTGACAACTCTCAGACAAAAATTACGGAAATATAATCGGGACTTTGAGTCCCAGATACAGGAATATAGAGAGGTAAGCGTAATGTTGCGAGTTTTTAAAAAATTGGTTGAAGGAATCTAAGACTTGTCTAAAAATGAGGTATTGCCAAAATGCCAGGCATCACATCTTTGAAGATCTAAATCTCAAATTTCTTGTGGAATAGACTGGGAAATTTTATACATTATACACGTGGGTAGATATAACAATAATGTTTCCTCTCATTACAGAATCCAGATGAAGGTGATGATGATGCTGAACAAGAAGGTACATTTACCATGTCCTTAAAATTTCTTCTTCACCTATGATATGTTTAACACCTTCAAATTCATTAGCATCATTTTAGAGCAGATAAATTTACAGCATGGACCAGACATGCACGTTTCGGGTATTTAACCCTTGTCAGTGATCCTCAATCTAAACAATGTTATATGGCCAAAATCTGTGAAAATTATGTCCTAAAATACCGAAAGACGTACATGTACATAGCAAGATGGCTGGGATATGATGCGACAGGACCCAGGTTTTAGAAATTTGAGAAAATTCTATAAACAGAAATTATTAAATGTGTTTACGAACACATGTACGTGTATGTCTCACAAATAAATTACATGACTTCTATGTCTTAGTCATACTGCTCGAGTACTTATATTAGCGGGATTCATATTTTAGGGAAGTTAGCACTATAAAGAGTGTGCTTATTTAAGACTACGCTATATATTTTATCTGTCACAGATTATTATGGTAAATAAATCGAGTGTGCAAATTCATGATTACGCTATTACATGTATGTCCTTTTGCCCGAATTTACCCTATTTGTGTGTAAATTTGGTTATGCTAAAGGATGTACACTTAGAGTAATTTTCTTTTTTTTTTGCACTGGTTCATCTCACTGACTGAAAGATTGATCTGATATTAAGACGACTATCTTGTAATTTTTAATTTTTTAATTTTTTTAATTTTTAAAATTCGAATCAATATGACAAGTTGGTCAATAGACACCAACACATGAAAATTACAGATATTTTCGAATATCAAAAGTAGAAAGCGTATGATAAATTTTAATCAAATGACTTCCTTTACATGTGATTTGATTGATATTACTACAGCAGCCGATTCGGAGGATGAGGATGACGATGAAGATGTCGCTGATTTTGGCAAAGACGCGCAGAAAGCAAAAGTCAGCGAGGACGTGAAACCTAAAGCTGCTGATACTAAAAAATTCCAGGTGAGAAAATGAAAAATGAATAAACCCTTCATTGGAAAACAGTATGGGATTGGATTATGTTGTAGATTTTTGTGTCTTAAGGTATCCAATGTACAAAAGGGCATTTTTTCATGCCTGGTAAGGCACTATAAACTACATGTACATATTTTTTGAAAGGTTATAATGCCCACTGTTCAAAAATAATAATTTTGGGGTCAGAAAAATGGGAATAAGTGGTGAGGCATTTAAATTGTCTATTTTCTCTATATAACCTATGCAAAATGACAAAGTTGTGCAAGACTTTTTCCCCTTTGATTTTTAAGACCCAGGAGTCTTATATCTGTACTCAGGGTATCATTACCTTTCAGAAAATATATAGTTTATAGTACCTTACCAGGCATAAAATTTACCATACTTTACAATGGAGATGATTAAAATGCTATGTAAAATGTATGTATACGTATATATGTATATGAGCCGCAAATAAGGCTGAGCGAGAGCCCTGAATTGGTAACAACGTCATATTTTCTTCAAACTTGCAAGGATGGTTGTGTTTAATAGTTAAAACACCCTATGAGGGAGACAAGGTCACCTTCAAGTTCACAATCATGTATTAACTTAGAGTCAAACATATGACAGAAGGAAATATGAGTTGGTGGTCGGAGGGAGTGTTAGAAATATGAAATACTTGTAAAATGAGCACTAACTTTTGATATTTTCTCGATGCTGGTGACATCGACTGTGATGATGATTTACATGTTTATATTATAGATGGATGACGACGATGATGATGATGACATCGACTGGGACATGAGTTCCGACTCCAGCTCCAGTAGCGAAGACGAGGCGGAGGGTCCAGGTCAAACCGTTTATACGGCCGCTATGTTCCTTAAAAAGTAAGTTCAAGGTCAAACTGCTTATACGGCTGCTATGTTCCTTAAAAAGTAAGTTCAAGGTCAAACCGTGTATATGGCCACTGTGTTCCTTATGCGGCTGCTATGTTCCTTAAAAAGTAATTTCTAGGTCAAACAGTTTATACATGTTTCTTAAAAAGTAAGTTCAAGGTTAAAGCGTTTATACGGCCACTGTGTTCCTTATATGGCAGCTATGTTCCTTCAAAAGTAAGTTCAAGGTCAAACAGTTTATACAGCCGCTATGTTCCTTAAAAAGTAAGTCTCTCTATGTTACACAGTTGTGGTGCATTGTTAACAATGTTCATTTACTGTATACATGTACATGTATATATTTATTTTAGCACCCAAAATTATTTTGGAGATATAAAAGGCATAAATATAAACAGGGGACACTTAACATATACATGTACATGCAGATAAAATGAGAAAATGTATGTTCATCTATTCAGCATTGTATAGATATATGGACATACATGTATATGTATTATTATGCATTTAACTTTTAGACAACCTGGTGAAGAGAAAAAAGACAAGAAGGAAAGGAAAGAAAAGAAGGAGAGAAGAAAGAAGGAGAAAGATGATGATGAGGGAGAGTGGGAGGAGGTCACTAAGGGGGCACCTATGGTAAAGGTAAGCAGCTCGTGGCTCAGTGATGATTTCATTGCCTCATGCGACTCGGGGAATTACTGGACAACAAATCACAGCTAGCTAGTTGTTATTTCTATTCTAATATTGTTCTGCACGAGCACTATAGCACATGCATGGGCGGATCTTAGCAAACTGGAAGTTTGTTGGAGATTTTACACCAGTACATACATGTACATGTATAGGGAGAAAATCTCAAGTCATGTTAGAAAAGGCATTCTTTTCATACAATAAAGTCATGTACTTATAATTTTGGTGTGAAATTCTTGTTAAAATGTATGTTTCCATTCAGAAGTTTTCACATTCGTCTAACCTCAAGAGGTAGATTTTAAATTTCATTTATAAGTACTTTCTTTTGTGTCCCATTTCCTCCAAAAATACTTTTCATAAAGAATATTCTTGTGTAACCATAGTAACAGACTGAGATAATTCTAGACCTATGGCATATAACAAAATGTACGCAACATTCGAAGAAAGAAACAGAGAAAGAATTAAATGATAATCAGTTAAATATGAGAAGGGTAATGTCTTATTACTGTGTTCATATATTTTACATTGAATTTCCAATAGGAAACTCCCAAAATGTTTGCCAAGGATACAGAAGTAAACCACGAAGCTGTAACCAAGAAACTCAGCGAAATTATCTCCGCCCGCGGTAAAAAGGGAACGGATCGTAACGAGCAGATTGATCTGCTTCAAGAGCTGCGATCGATCGCTTTGGCCAACAACCTGGGACCTGCAATGGCGCTTAAAATTATGTTCAACATCATATCTGCCATCTTTGATTACAATCCTAATATCGCAACGTGCATGAGAGGAGAGATGTGGGAGAAGTAAGAGAGATAAGTTTTTTTGTGGCATAAAAAAAAATGTAGTGTTAAATTTTCTTTTTATTCTTGAAAAAATTCAGAAGTGTTATGAATTTTTCAAAATATCCGAAAATTGGGCAGAATAGGCTTCTATATTGTTTATTTTCAAGGAAGATAATAAAATTTCAATTAGTTTTCTATTTTTAACTTTATTTTTTTAAAACATGTTGAAATAAGTGATTATTTTGTTTTTGAACATATACAAAAATTCCACAACATAACTGACTGCACATACCTGTATTAGACATTCTTGATTTTTCCAATTTCTGTTTAAACTGGTGAATGATACAGATATAATGATTAACTGACTGCACATACATGTACATGTATTAGACATTCTTGATTTTTCCAATTTCTGTTTAAACTGGTGAATGATACAGATATAATGATTAACTACACCTAACTCAATGTAAAAATTTTCGTTTATTTACAGGTGTTTGTCCGAGGTAAACCAGATACTGACAATGTGTGAAGGGAACCAGGATATTAACGTGTCGGAAAATATCAGTGACGAGAGTGAACAGTTAGCGGTAAGTCTCGTATGCTGAACTGTGTGCAACGATTTTGTTGCATTTCGGATCCTTTGAGCCATCTACATGTACATGTATTTAATTGCTTCTAAAGACAAAATTCTTTGCTTTATAGAGGAATTCCGTCTTTTCGATTTTACAGTCCTACGTTCGATTTGTGCAGGTATCTGACGTAAAAGCATTGTGACGTCATTGAATTCCTTGGAGAACGTCATATACAATGTATGTAACCCTGTTTCCCTGAATTTCATGCTGGTTTCCATAGAATTTGATGACGTCACAATGCGTTGACATCTGATACCTGCACAAATGGGAAGTAACTCGGTATTTCGAAAAGACCGAATTCTGCCTCTAGAATTCTCAGAAGCCTTGAAATTTGACCTTCAGAATTCTGTTATGTAGGGTCTCATGATTTTCAGTCCCCTTCACATTTTCTAGTTGTTCGATGAAATCATGCCTGAAATAATCTTTTTATCCCATAAATTTCTTTGAAATGAATATATACTTTCAGTTGATATTGATGAAAAAACAATCACATACAGAGTACATATTATTTTAAGATAAAATTCATTTGTTTGTATGAATACCTGATGTACGTATACATGTTTATTTATCCGACTCCTACTCCTATATATATTTTTGGATAAATTTATAATGTTTACACGTTTTTCAGACGATGCCGTACCGTGTACGAGGGTGTGTGCTGACCGTACTAGAGAGAATGGACGAGGAATTCATTAAGATGTTACAGGCCTGTGACGCTCACAGCACCGAATATGTAGAAAGGTGAGAGGGGTGTACGCTATACACAGCCAATTGTGCCTCACATGAAATTCATATGAAATGAGCATCATGTGAATTTCACATAACAGTTCATGTGAAATTCATATGAATTTCACATAAAGATTTATGTGAAAAGTATTTCACATGAACTTCACATAAATTTATTTCACATGAATTTCACATGAATTTTTCTTTGTGATCTCTGTGCAAAATTGAATTCACATAATATCATCACAGAAACTTAACATGAATTTCATGTTAAAAATTTCATGTAAATTTCATGTTCGTGCTCGTTTCACATAAAGGGATAGGGCCACGAGACCCCTAAGTCAGCCCTTGATTTTTCTCTTAAAATAAATTTCATGGGGAATACTTGATATATCTCATGAAAATACCGCTTTTTATGAAAAGAATAATATCACCAAACAATGTGCCATTTAACTGTAATGACATCATGAAGTGACGACGTCATGAAGTGACGTCATTTTGACGTTATTGACAAAATATGGCAAAAATTGCTGGGAATTTTGTCTTTTGTCGTAGAATTCAATGTGGACGCATGCGTCAACTGAGATAAAACGTTTATGACAAAAGGATATAATGATAATCTTTCACATATGAATTTTCCATCATAGTTAAAGAAGTTCTCTAGTCGTGGAGATTTTCATGTATATTACAGTTCATATCAAACTAAATTCCAACAAGAAATTTCCCCATTATGTAATCTCTTTCAGAGCTGATATAGACCAATTTATAGTTTACCACCTTTTCCAATTTCTCAAAATAGCTGTACACACCGGAAGTACGTCAGAAGTGTGTAAAAGGGAACCACGTTTAATAACGCTATATATAGAAATGTACATGCATGTTGTGGATACATGTACTAATGTACTATTATAAATGCCAAAATAAAGGACACATCAAATGAGAGTGTATGAGTGATAAATATGAGCTTTTAATAATGAAACCTAAATATTAACATTAAAACTATACGGTAAATATTTATAAGCTCAACTAATATAGCTATTGTCAATGTACGGAAAAAAAGAAAGAAAGAAAGATACAAGCTAGATTTTTACATATATACAGGCCTCAAGTGCCGACAAAAAAGTCAGTATAAAAAACTGTTAAAGAAAAATATTACCCCCCTCCCGCCCGAATTTCCAGAAATAACTCTCGTCTCCAGACGCCCCCTCCCCCCTCCCCCTCATAAATAACGATACGATGTGTGATGATTGTTGTTGTGTAAAACAAAATTTTTAAATGAATATAAACAAATAAATGTCCATCAAATGTTTCATCAAACGGATCCGTGTGGAACATCGAAATACGCAAGAACTTCAGTTTTCGATATGCAGGGCATAACCTGTTACATGTTTACAAAATTTTCGATAGATGGGGGCGGGGACGTAAATTTTAACTGCGGAAGGAGTTGCGACTGAATTTCGAAAAAAAAAATTGATAATCATAAACAAGATATCATATCAAATACTTGCATATGTATTCCGGGTATCTATTTTCTTATTGTTCTGGGCAACACAGTGATCATATTATTTTGGAGCGGAGATAGCATTAATGATAAATTAAGTCTGTCTTGAATTCATGTAAGGGAGCAACCATTTGAGTTTTAGGGGGGGGGGGGGGAGGAACACTTTGCAAAAAAAAATGAAATTTTATTGAAGGGCCCCTAATTTTCCTGATCACGAAATTACCCCTCCTCCCTCTCTTCCGACCTATCCACTGCCCAGTAAACACTTTTTTGTGTATCATAAATTAAGTATAATAAAATGGAACAAACTTTATGCAATTTGGAGGGAATAAATCAAATTCAAAAGTCATTAGCACCATATAGCCTGTCTCCGTTGAGTATCATTTAACATGTTTAAGTAAATAGATTATAGGCATCATATGCCATTCAAGAAATAAAAATGAAGTGATCTGCTGGCAAGAGATGAACTAATTCTGTGCTTGATGTTTAATATGGCCGAAAAATCACGCTGAATTACTTAAACTTTAGAGTAATTTTCAACATTGGAAAATTATTTTTAAAAAATAATAATCGGGCCCGAAGGGCCGACGAAAAAAAAAATTTCCTGCTCTTAAAATAGCCGAAAAAAAAAAATCCGGCTGGCAAAAGTCTTCCTCCCCCCCCCCCCCCCCCCCATAAAATATAGAAAAATTAAATCGTTGCTCCCTAATGTATCTTGGAAATGAAAATGTTTCTCTCTCTCTCGTACTGAGATACTCGATCAGTTAATATTGACGAAGAACGCTCGTTACTTTCCGTTTAATTCTGAGACGATTAGAATTTCATTTTATTCGATATACATAACATGATCACTATTCTCGGTGTTGAATTTCAAGAAAGTCAGTTTTTCCCCTAAAATCCGCATTGAGCGGAGCTAGCAGACAACTTTCCAGGTCATATCATTAATTTTTTTGCCGACCCGCCATATCATTTAATTTTTTTTACCTTCATAACTTTATATTCAACATCGGAAAATAAATTTCATTGTATCTGAATCGGCAAATTTTATGACATTAATTTTCATCGATCACCCTCTTCCTAATACATTTTCGCCCCCCCCCCCCCCCCCCCGATCCTATAAGCTGATTATAGAATATCAATTTGAGATCCCATCTAGACAGCTAGGAAAGGCTTTACTTTGGATTTCATATCCTATAAAGTTTCGATCTTTCATCCTCCCTCCATTATTTAATATTTTCCGTTTTCATTTAAGTCTTACCAGGAATGGGGAAGAACCCCCCCCCCCTTTCCCTCCACCTGGATGGATCCGCCAATGAATATGTAGAGGTCTTTTAAATCACTTATGTCTAATTAACTTTGAAAATGGTTAAACCGAAAAATAATCATAAATGTACCATATAAACAAAGAGACACATGTTCTATATTTTACATTACGTCATCGTGTGAATGTGTAGTGTATACACACTTCTGACGTCACGAATTTGTACTTTCAATTTCAGCGGAAGTTGCAGACTAGCTCTGTTTTAAATAGCTAGCTTGAGGATACGGGCTTATAAATCGCTGTTTCATGGATAAACGAGACAATATATTTTTATGGAACTACCAAGACTTTGTAATTTGAGTTTGTCCGAGTAAATGTAAGTGAAAATACCCACGAGTAGAGAACTTCTTTAATGCATGCGGCCATTGCTAATTTAATAGAAATGTTGAGTTTTTGCATCAATTTTGCCGAATATGACCTATTTTGGTGTTTTCAAAGGGCTAAAAGGTGTTGATAAAAGCAATGTTTACAAAAAGTAGATTCGTGATTCAGTAGAGAACGTTTCAAAATGTCAAATAACAGTTAAAAATTCTATGAAGTACACTGTTCAAAATTTATCAAAATTAGGGCCAATATCGGGCTTCGTGGCCCTACCCCTTTCATGTGAACTTTTATGTAAAGTTCATGTAAATTTCACATGAATTTCATATGCGGCACAATTGGTTGTGTATACTTTGGATGCGTTCAGAGTATTATGATTACTGTATAAGTAGAATCGTTTGCTGGAACTTTTTTTCACTGTAAAGTATTTGGCAGGGACATATGATTCAACGCATCTCTTATGATGCTTTTTAATCCTGCACTTGGAATTTTTCATTCACCGAGCCAAACTTTTTGAGTACCAGGCTGACAGTGAATGTAGTGAAGGTAAACATACACAGTGATTGATTTTACCGATACATACATGTATGTTCATTGTATTTTGCAAACTTGACCACCAATTTTACTCGACCTCTAGTTTTCCTACAGATATTTTTACCATTGGTTATTTTGAGTTGGTAAATATGAGTAAACATTAGCACTAATGGTATACCAATGGTAAATACTTGTAATTCTACCAACAGGGTTACCAGTGGCATTTCTCTGAATGCACCCAAAGTGTTACAGGAAAAGTTCAAAATTGGTCCCTTGATACATGTATGTCCCTAATGATCAAGAGATAACCTTCAACTGACCATCTCACAAACCTAGACAGAAGATGTCATTCATAAAATTTGAAATGTACATACAGTATAGCAAAAACCATATTGTGAATTTTGTCTGTAAATTGTTTTACAATGACATCAAATACAAGTTTATATTCATTTGATCCTTTGACAGATTAAAGGACGAATCAAAAGTTTGTGAGTTATTGGATCGTTTACAAGTTTACCTTCAAGGAAAAGCTACGACAGAAGAAACGTGCCGTGTTTATTTACGGCGGATAGAGCATCTGTATTATAAGGTACTCTTTTGTAACACATAACCATCACTTTGACGGCTTATGTCGCAAATTTGAAACTTATTGAATTTTCATACTTCTCGATAAATAATAGACGGCTACATTGTATTTATCTTGTCTGTTTGTTTGTCTTAAACTTAAGCATGTTAAACCATGTTCATAAGTTGTGAATGGTACGTGATAAGGTTTTCATATGTCTTTCACATTTTCCTTGTGAAAAGATTTTTCTTTTTGTACCAAGATTTGGCCTTGTGACATTTAACTTTTGTAGACTTAACCTATACGTAAGATTAATATAATCTGACACTACTGTGAGGGAGGGATGGCGAATTCTCAATCCTCATGTACAAAATTTTGCAAGTCCATGACGAGGCTTGCTGAGTCGTGGACAAGCAAAAATTGGTACATGAGGATTGAGAATTGGCCATCCCTCCCTCACAGTAACGTTTGATTGTTTTTCTCCCACGTCAAGGCCAGAAATACTACCTAACAATCTGTAATATTCAGCTGTTTGTTATGACGTCGCTATGGTGGCGTTATAGCAATGATGTCAATTGGTGAGATACACGTAGATGACTTCTGAGGTTGAGATCGATTTATCTCACGCAAGGGAAATTGAGAGTTCTCAATCTCAAGTGGGAGAAATAGCTGACTGGGCTGGATAGGGGTAGGAGATGGTGTTTTACTGAATCTGACACATCTTCTTAAATCATAAGTATAGAGAAGATTGAAATTTATCGTAGTATGATTATTATTTTTTTAATCTTTGTTTCAGTGTGACCACAAAATCTATGGTGAAACAAAGGTAAGAAACTTCTCAATGCAATGTCATGTGTACTTGACAAATTTGACTTATGTGTAAAAGTGAGCAGATATAAACTAATGGTGGATAAATATTTGCTTAAATTTAGAAACTAAAAACTTACTTTAAAGGTTATGGTTAGATATTCTTTACAGGTAATAATATACATGTATGTTAAACTTAATATGCAAATATGAGTAATATTGTACAGGAGCTCAACAGGTTATATTAAACATGTAATCCAGATGATAATTTACAATAACATTACAGGTAATTATTTACATGTAATTTTAAAGGTATTAGTGGACTTTTGTAGGTAATTACAGTTAATTATTTACTTTTATAGGTAATTACAGGTAATATTATTGACTTTACAGATATTTATAGGTACATGTAATAGTTTACCTTTACAGATTATTAAAGATAATGATTGACATTTACAGGTAATTACAGGTAATACTTGACTTTTACAGGTAATTACAGGTACTAGTTTACATTTACAGGTAATTACATGTAATAATTGACTTTTACAGGTAGTGGATAAGTCCCAAATGGAGATGGAGGAAATGTGTAAGTTTATCTACGCCAAGGACAGTACGGACAGACTCCGTACGCGCTCCATGCTCTGTCAGATATACCATCATGCACTGCACGATCGATGGTACAAGGCTCGTGATCTGATGCTCATGTCACACTTACAGGACACCATCCAACACTCTGATGTCCCAACTCAGGTAACATCAAAAATGTTTTATTATTGTAACAAAATCTTAAATCTTTAAGATAACAGGTAAACAGGTAAGATAACAGGTAACACCAAAAATGTTTTATTATTGAAACAAAAATGAATAGGTAACAGGATGAATTAGACATCTTCATGCATTGGTTATTTCATAGGTATAGGATGCTGTAGAACATTTTAATGGCCCAGTTAAGCATGCTAGAGGTTACACAAAACAATCTAACATAATAGACCATTTTCTGATCTTGTTAGAAAGCACAAAATGTCCAAGTCAACATCTTTTGGCGTTGTTTTACATTATGACGTCACTGTTAAAAGACGCAATTCCATTGAGACCTAACAATGAAAAAGTGCGCAAAAATTGCCTACCTCGGACATTTTCTTCATTTTGTCAGTTATTATGAATTTCGGCAAGTGGCCTATTGCACATCCACATGGCTATGTCACACACTGATACTCGAAAGAACATTCTAAAGTCCCAATTTAGGTAATGCCAACATGACGTAACACAAGTAAAAATTGATATATATTTTTTTTTAATTTCCATGTTCATGTTACACTATCAAAATCCTTTGCTGAATATTTCTGAAGAGGGAGACATAAACATAAGCTTCTGTACTCCTTTACTCACACTTGTACTTTATATACACTTGTACTTTATATACACTTGTACTAACTACATGTGTATGTATATACACTTGTACTATGTATATACACTTGTACTATGTATATACACTTGTACTTTATATACACAGATCCTGTACAACAGGACGATGGTACAGCTGGGTATATGTGTGTTCTGTCAGGGTATGATACTCCACGCCCACAATGCCTTGGCATACTGAACTCCTTGTACCTTATTTACGTTCATATTTTACTTTATTTACACAGATTCTGTACAACAGGACAATGGTTCAGCTGGGTATATGTGCGTTCCGTCAGGGTATGATACGCGATGCCCACAATGCCTTGGTAGATATACAGAGTGGAGGCAGGGCCAAGGAACTACTGGCTCAGGTAAGAAAGAGTTTGACCAATCAGTGATGCTTTTGGGAGAAATCAACTAATCATTGACTCTGCATGGGAAGTTGATAACTCACTACAATCGTGTACAATTTGAGGGAAAAATAGATCAATCAGTGAATCTTAACGTATCCAATGTACAAATGGAGATCTCGCTGACGTCTTGTCCATTTAAACAGTGTTAAAATGATCTCGGTAATCTTCGTCAGTGTCTTGATAGTTTCCGTGGCATTGATGGCGGTAAGCATGTTGACGTTTGATGTTGAAAACTAACTTTTATGTTGCATTATGATATCATATGCTGTAATTCTAACTATATAATACACTTGATATTTATTTGTACAAGGGATACCTCAATATAGGTGCTATAGAACAAAAGTCATGTATTTTCTGGCGATTTTTTTTCAGGGTTTACTGTTGCAACGTCAACATGAACGAACGCCAGAACAAGAGAAGATAGAAAAAAGACGACTTTTACCGTATCACATGCATATAAACTTAGAACTGTTAGAATGTGTGTATCTGGTCTCAGCTATGCTTATAGAGATACCCTACATGGCAGGTACTTATAACCTTACCTTTACCTTAACCTTTCATTGAATTTTCTGTTCATTATAAGGCCGAATTTCGGCTTTATTATCAATATACATGTAAAACTGCCAGAAAATTTGACATTTTTTACAAGGCTGACAAAAAAGAAGAGCTTTAAAAATCAAAAGGTTTGCATATTTCAATGCATCAGATGAATTTTTTTTTGCATAGGCTGCATGTAAGAGAATGATTTTCATTTTTCAATGCTTAGCCGAAATTTTTGCATAGGCAGCATGTAAAAGAAATATTGAATAAACTTATTTGGTCAAGAAGATTGAGGTAACACTATCACCCATAATTTTTTATTTCAGCCCACGAGATGGACGCCAGGAGACGTATGATCAGTAAGAACTTCCATCACGTGTTACGCATGAGTGAACGACAGACGTTAACAGGTCCACCAGAAAGCATGAGAGAGCATGTGGTAGCGGCATCCAAGGCCATGAAAACCGGCAACTGGAAGGAATGTAAAAACTACATTATAAACGAAAAGATGGATGCTAAGGTACTTCATATAGACACATACATGTAGTTCTACTAGGGTTCTTTGTTATAAGGGAAGTTCCTTAGTCATATTGCATTTGTTGGACAGTCTTTGTCATTTATAAAAACAAGGGTTGAGAACCTTTTGAAAACTGGTCTGTAAACAGAGTCGCTCAAATGTTTTGCGCAAAGACCTCAGGGTGAATTTTAAGACTTGGGCAATTAGAATCTACCATAAATGATTGTTAATAAGCAGGGAAAATTGGAGACTAGATGAATGAGTCTCAAGTCTCAGTAGGGCAAAAATTTGGCTTGTTGATCATGTTAACTGCAAATTGAAACTTCAAACAGTATACGTTTGTTAAATGGAGGCATCAATTGTGATATTACATGTACTATAGTTTCAAAATATGTGCTGTGATACATTGTACAGAAGTGATCAATGTAATGATACATGTAAAAGTAATGCATGTTCGCATACCCAAATTACTATGAACTTCATGCTGTGATATGTTTACAATGATGTGATTTGGTAAATTCAAAACTTCAAACATTATTTATAAGTTAAACAGATGCATCAATTTTCGGAATATGTGCTGCAACTCATATCAGTGGCGGATCCAGTGCCACCCTTTGTTGGGGGGGGGGGGGGGGGGGGGTTGAGGGGCGAATTGTGTCGATTTTTACTGAAAATGGGCCCAAATATAGGGTTTTTTTGGAAAATTTTGTGTCAGTGCTGGGAGGGTGGATGCCCCTCCGCGCGCCCCTGAATCTGCCACTGCATATATTAGAGTTGTTAAAATGACTATGATGAAACTTCACATTATGGTACATTACAGGTATGGGAGCTGTTTTTCCAGTCAGACAAGGTCAAGGACATGATCACCAACAAGATCCAGGAGGAGAGCCTCCGTACGTACCTGTTTACGTACAGCAGCGTGTATGACTCGCTCAGTCTACTCACGCTCGCCGAGATGTTTGAACTCGATCAGACGGTCGTTCACTCCATCATCAGTAAAATGATCATTAATGAGGAGCTCATGGTGAGTGCATGTCTCTATTGAAGAAGAATTGTTATGTTATGTACCTGTTAGCAGACCTGCCTACTTTTATAATTTTGGTGTAATTTTTACGATATTTGATCTTCGAATACGCTCTACGCATTTACTGCTCATTTTTACGCCTAAAGCATATTATCTATCAGAATTACCTTTTCAAATATTCAAAACGAACAGATAGACTTAACTATATTAGATTCATTGTAAGTTGAGTGTATGATAAGAAGCAATTGTATAAATGATTAAGATCTGTACAAATGTAAAAGTAGGGAAAAGACTATGTTGTTTTTTCTTCAAAATGACTATCGTTTGTTTAAATTATGTGTAACATCCCTATATTACACTTTCTTTAGCAACATTTTACACTTTTCATAAGAAACAGGTAGGCAGCTCTGTGTAAGGCAAAGGGATTTATATGTATGATCTACATGAATGATTCTGCGTGCCTATTTAGCACATGATTCACAATTTTTTCAACTTTAATGTGGAATTTCAATTCCCTGATTATGGCAAACAGAAAGCATTAAGTATCAAATACATGTATATACATTTATATAATGTTGCATGCTTCTTTGCACAGTGCCACAAGCATAAATTATACTGTAAATGTGACGGGGAAATTTTCGCGAAGTCCCTTGATTCACCAATAACACGATAATTACTCCCCCGCGAAAATTTCCTCATTTACGGTAACCATTTTCGGTAAATTCTTGACTTTCCCCTCAGTAGACCTTAATTTTATACTTGCCAAAACCCAAAATCACGGCATTTGATGTAACTTTTTACTGTGACGTCGAAACAGATGTCTGTGATATCATAAAAAAAAATCATGTCAAAAGTTGTGATGTCTGGTCAGAGTGTCTAAAATTCAAGTCTAGCGGTAATATGAAAATGGTCTATTCCATACAGAATGTACATGTACATGTATGTATTGAGGTTTTTTTTGTCCACAAATTTTCCAATATTAATGATGGATGCATATTTACAGGCGTCCCTGGATGAGCCCACTCAGACGGTAATCATGCACCGTACGGAGCCAACACGTCTTCAATCCCTGGCATTACAACTCTCGGAAAAAGTCTCTCAGCTCGTGGATAATAACGAACGTATTAACGAACTCAAACAAGGAAATCTCTTCTATCAAAAACCAGGAAGTAAGTACAGAATAAATGCATATGCTAAGAGCATCTTTGTGCCTGTAGTAGTGAAGTTTCAGATACATGTAGCTGTTTGTAGTTATTTTTTCATAGCAAATTTTAGCAATGCAACATTAACAGTATAACACTAAATGTCAGTAACTAATGCACATCTGTGAAGCAGTAAGCCTTTACATGTATAAAAATCTTAAAAGATGAATAAGGCTTAAGGTAGAGCCTCCCTCAGGTCTCAGATGCTCATATTTCCTAAATAACAACTTTAACAATATTTTCATTTCCATATATTCAAAGCTTATGTTAAACCTGATATAGAAACAAAATATAATTCGTGGTTTCATGATTATACAGAGAACTTACGCCGTTTGAACTTTAACATTGGACCCTATGGAAAAAAGTAAGAAAAATTCTGAAGAGAAAAAATAGGGTTTCCAGGCAAAATGTTACCAGCAATTCTGACCTTAGGGATACTCTACCTTAAGATTGTGAAGTTCTACTTTCAACCTCAATTAAAATCTATGCTGTCATTGCCCTTTCAGTTTTGACATTATCATGGAAAAATATGAAGGCATCCAAGTGCAATGTCTGAAATTTGATGAACATTTAGTTTCCTATGATAATGTAAAGTGACCATACCTACTGGTTAAATGATTTCATTATACATGTATTAGATCACAAGCACGTTACCTTGCCTGCAACTCCATTGACTTTCAAAGAGTTTAGCATCCGTCCGGCGTAAACTTTTAACATTTTCAACATCTCCTCTGCAACCAGTGCACAGAATTTCACGAAACTTCACAGGAAGCAAGTACTCAATGCCCTCTACCAAGTTTGTGTTTTTCGTGCCGATCTGAAATCAAAGATGGCCGCCACAGGCTCTGATTGGCTGACACATTTTCAACATCTCCTCTGCAACCGCGGCACAGAATTTCATGAAACTTTACAGGAAGGAAGTACTCAAGCTCCTCTACCAAGTTTGTGTTTTTTGTGCCGATCGGGCAACAAATATGGCTGCCAAGGGCTCTGATTGGCTGACACATTTTCGACATCTCCTCTGCAACCGCTGCACAGAATTTCATGAAACTTTACAGGAAGGAAGTACTCGAGGTCCATTACCAAGTTTGTGTTTTTCGTGCCGATCTGAATTCAAAGATGGCCGCCACAGGCTCTGATTGGCTGACACATTTTCAACATCTCCTCTGCAACCGCGGCACAGAATTTCATGAAATTTCATGCAAAAAAACCACTGCACAGAATTTCATGAAACTTTACAGGAAGGAAGTATTCAAGGTCCTCTACCAAGTTTGTGTTTTTCGTGCCGATCGGTCAACAAATATGGCTGCCGAGGGCTCTGATTGGCTGACACATTTTCGACATCTCCTCTGCAACTGCCGCACAGAATTTCATGAAACTTTACGGGAAGGAAGTATTCAAGGTCCTCCAACAAGATTGTGTTTTTCGTGCCGATCGGTCAACAAATATGGCTGCCGAGGGCTCTGATTGGCTAACACATTTTCAACATCTTCTCTGCAAAAAAGCCACCGCACAGAATTTCATGAAACTTAACAGGAAGAAAGTACTCAAGATCCTCTACCAAGATTGTGTATTTTGTGCTGATCGGTCAACAAATATGGCCGCTGAAGACTCTGATTGGCTGACACATTTTTGAAATCTCCTCTTTAACCATTGCACAGAATTTCACGAAACCTTGTAGCAAGCAAGTACTCAAGGTCCTCTGCCAAGTTTGTGTTTTTCTTGTCGATAGGTCAACAAATATGGATGTCAAGGGCTTTGATCTGTAGAAGTATTTTTGTGACTTTTAGCCCTTTGTCTGCAACTCAGGTGAGCGACGTGGCCCCCTTGGGCCTCTTGTTTTTCCTTTATGTTACTAACAAAACTTGTGAAGATTTGATTAATGTATTCAACCCCTTATGCATTTTCAATAATAAATACCAGAGAAAGCAATTTTCATTTTCTTTACAAAGAAGGCTATACATACTTTTCTAGCTAAAATCATGGATTACACTTCTCATACAATGATCTACTCTGTCACCCCGAAAATTCCCAATCATGAAATCATCGCCATTTGTCCGGAAAATTATGAAAATGTGCGTAAATTGTAACCGAAAGTACTCTATAAGGGTGCGGGATCCTTAAGTGTATGTACATGTAGAGAGAGTACTTTGCTTTTGCATCTATTTTATGTTTTACTGAGTAGTCAGTAGATATTTTATACTTTGTTTTACACATATTTTACATACAATAAACACATTGTGATCTTGTTTTACACAGTAATACATGATTGTATGTGTCTCAAAGCTTACGATTTATTTTTGTTGCAGTATTTTAGATTTATTAGTGACGTAACACATACTAACATACTAGTGGGTGAGTCGCCATGGTGATGGGTTAATACGGGATCAGGGAACTCGGGTTCTCTTATTGCATGTACATGTAATTGGTGTAGGAAATGGGACGTCAGGGTATTCTCTCTGTTTTAGGGGAATGGTACCCGTACCCCAGAGGGGGGGGAATTCATAACATTTTACTAAGAAAGGGGAAATAACCAAATTATTTGACTCTAGATTCTGATCTAGAGGGGCTAATACTAAAGATAAGTCAGTCAAGCATTCGTTCTCACTTTAAGCGGAAATTTGTATTTTCTGGCTTTTATTTTTAGCAAAGTAACTGAGTACAATGGGGGGATTTTTTTTCACATTTTAGCGGAAAAATACTTACTATTTGGATGGGGTATTAGGGTCAAATTTCGGCCCCATTTTGGATGATCCAGTGTCCTGGACTTCGTCAAATAGAATTTGAAATATGTGTACTTGTGTATCTTTTCAGATGGAAATTGGAAATCATTGTCTAAGATTTGAATATATTTGTAAAGGGAGCAGAATTGAGTCATAAAAGTGAAAATATTATTTGAAAAATTAGAGAAAAACGAAATATGGTATTTAGGACCCTGTATAAAGGTATTGTTGCATTCATGTAATGTAGAAAGGGCAGAGAATTAGTCATAACAAAACTAACACTATAATCATGTTTAAGTTTCATCTCAAAGCTTCATGACCATGCTCTACATGTATATCCATGCTGTCCAATATTTATAATGATTGTATGTTCATTGTTACAGCACATTCCATTACCCCTATAACATGTATAAGTAAGATAACACTTTTTGCTGCCATAGCAACACATGTTTATTTAAGACACTAAACACGTTACTTTTTATTATGCCCCCGGAATCAAAGATTCGGGAGCATATAGTTTTTGGTCTGTTTTTCTGTCTGTTTGTCCGAAAAACTTTAACCTTGGGCATACCTTTTGAATGGAAGGTGATAGAGATTTCATATGTGTATTCCTTGTGACAAGACCTTTCCATTGATACCAAAATTTTTGACCGTGTGACCTTGACCTTTGCCCTACTTTTCAAAAACTTTAACATTGGGCATAACTTTTGAATGGTAAGTGATAGAGCTTTCATATTTCACATGTGTATTCCTTGTGACAAGACCTTTCCATTGATACCAAAATTTTTGACCATGTGACCTTGACCTTGACCTTTGACTTACTTTTCGAAAACTTTAACATTGGGCATAACTTTTGAATGGTAAGTGATAGGGCTTTCATATTTCACATGTGTATTCCTTGTGACAAGACCTTTCCAATGATACCAAAATTTTTTACCTTGTGACCTTGACCTTTGACCTACTTTTCAAAAACTTTAACATTGGGTATAACTTTTGAATGGTGATAGGGCTTTCATATTTCACATGTGTATTCCTTGTCACAAGATTTTTTCATCGATGCCAAAAGTGTTTAACCAAGTGACCCTGACCTTGACCTTTCACATATTTGTATCTTACAGAAAATGGTGTTTATACTAACAAAGATGCCACCGGGGGTATTCGTGTTTCACAAGCACAGGCTTTATTTTCGTATTTTTGTGTGTTTTTTTTTTGTTATTTTTGTTCATATTTCAAAATTGCAATTATAAATTCATTGCATTTACAATTTTAATTTTATTTGGTTTGGGATTTTAATGAGAGTAAAACTGGTGCTTTGAATTCATTTGATTTCTTGTATTAGCAAGATAGCAAAGTAAAATGACGGTCATTGTGTCTGATTGAGGACTTTATGTTTCCCAGTCAATTTATTATCTTGTCAACAAGAGGCACATACAAGTTTGTCCAGCATCTGTCCTTCTGTCTTTTAGACCAACGTTCACTTACATGCAATTCACTCTAACTTCCTTCCCTAGATAATAGGGACAGTACATACATCATACCATCATCAGACAAGAGTTAAGGTCAGGGACATTCGGGTTAAGGTCAGGGTCATTCGGATTAACCTCGACCTTTTTCCTTGAAAAAAAACTTTGATGTCAGTGGGCATCATTTTAAAAATAGTTCCCTGTTGGTCTGTTAGTTTTTGTTTTAATCAATCATGAGATACAAATTCCAACAATGGATTGTAACCAACAAATGTTACTCACAACATTACTCGCTTAACGTATCCAATGTACAAATGGAGATCTCGCTGACGTCTCGTCCATTTAAACAGTGTTAAAATTATCTCGGTAATCTTCAGCAGTGTCTCGATGGTTTCCGTGGTTTGAGCGACGATCGGCATGTTGACCTTTGATGATAGAAGTCATTTTTATGTTGTATTAGGTATATTTAGGTAAACCTATGCCATGATTCTATACTATATAATACACTTGATATTTATTTGTACAACGGATACCTTAAGCTGGAGAATTTTGATTCTTGAGAAGTGGCAGTTTACTTCAACATTGATTTGATGTAAATTCTTCCACCATTAGTGTCCAAGTCTTTTTATGCAGTTACAAATAAAGGGCAAGGGGATCCAAATGGGTTAGACTTGAATATGTGACAGGCAAGAAACAATTCTTGTCAAGGAATACAATTTTCATGCCTTCTATTTCTGTTTCAGGTAATCAAGATCGTTTTCAACAAGGCAATTATCAACAAAACCGCAACCAAACTTGGCAAAGAGGCAACCAACGCCAGCAAAACCGTGCTTACTAGGAACCGCTGACAACCGACTCATTCTCTGGTTGTTTTCGTCGACAACCGCCAACAACTGCATTTTGACTGCCGCAGATCTGTTAGTGCTATCATTAAGAAATCGTGATTTTCGAATTAAGAATCACTGATAAATTGAATTATGACTCCGAATTATTTATATTTGACAATATCTGTACAGATACATTTTGGTGCCGTTTATATTGTTTGTTTGTGTACTAGGTAACGATAAAGCCGTTCCAATGAAGTCTCCCGGAGTGGATTTCGAGATCTTTCAAGGTCAAACAAACAATTGGATTTAGCAGTCCAAGAGAATACTAAAAACAGTAATATTACTAAAACTAATAATATAACTTTAATTGGAGTTATCTTTCTTGGAAATTTATCTCTTTATATTACTGAAAGCAGTAATACCATTTAGATAGTCAGTTCGCTCTTATACCAGTGGATTCGGGGAGAAATGAGGGTAATTAGGAGTTGTATCTCATTCAAATGAATACTGAAAAATTGTTTAAATCATCAGGAAAATTTTTTTCGTCAACATATTTGAAGAAAATGTGATACTAGAAAGAAGAAAAAGTGAAAAATAGGTTCCAAATGGACGTTATTCTCACTTTTCAGTATAAAAATTTGTTCATATTTAATGAATTTGTTGTTGAATGAAAGAATTGTGTGAGAAAAGCTTTGCTTGTAGCTTTAAAATGTTGCTTTGTCTATATTACAGAAAGATGTAATATAAGGTGGAAAAATTACTGTTTTCAATAATATAAGGGATTACTGTTAACAGTAATATTACAGTTATAAGTAATATTACTATTTATAGTATTCTCCTGGACTGTTTAGGCCATTGCATTACGAAAAAAAAAATATGACTATTTCCTTCTAGGACTCTCCTTAGGGTTTACTGGCTTAAAATAAATCAAGTCCATTTTAATGAGAGGAATTTGAATTTTTGGAAACTGTAATTGAAACCTTAATTCTTTCAATCCATGTGCAGATACACTTGATATTGACAATTACCGCACTATATAAATAATCAATGACATTCACGTTTGTCTTGGACAGATCGACCATTGTTACTACATTTAACAGAAGAAAAAAAACTTCATTGGAACGGCTTTAAAAGAGTGAATTTATAAGAAAGGTATTACAAAGTACTCTGATGAACTTTCGAATGTTAACTGTGAGAAAAAAGATCAGAAATTGTAATATAAACATCTTTATTTATTTTTGATCAAACAACATTTATACTTGTACGTACACTTACACATTTCATCTAGTAATTAGTGCGAGCAATTGAAAGACGTGTCGTAAAGATTGGGACGTGAGAATGAACTGTGTAACTATAATAAATATAAATTGAAACAGCAATTCTCATGACTTATCTTTCTTACAAGGTGCAATTGACCCTTCTGATTGCGGGAAAAAATTTCGCGATGTCACAATGCTTTTACCTCGGACAAACAAGCTTTGAACCTCTGTCAAACATCGAAATTGCATTGTGACGTCATGGAATTTCTCAAATTTTTCCCACATTAGAAGGGTCAATTATAGAGTATGTGATCTTTCTGGTTATAACCTTAAAAGAGTAACCTAGATATTTTAAAAGAAATTTAATAACATATGAAAGCAAGTGTGATCAAGTATCAAATCCTACTTGACCCTAACCAGCTTGACCTTTACATACATTTCATCTTCAGTATTTTTTACCCTGAACATTTCACCTTCAGTATTTTTTACCCTGAACATTTCACCTTCAGTATTTTTTACCCTGAACATTTCACCTTCAGTATTTTTTACCCTGAACATTTCACCTTCAGTATTTTTTACTATGAACATCAATCTTTCCAAGATAAGTGTACGTAATACTGTACTTTACTCCCACTTGCCCATTGCAAAGAAACTGTCTCTGAGGAGTAAATGTATATGTGAAAAGATCAGAATGTGCACTGCATTGTACATGTATTTCATTTATAAAACAAGATTAAATAATTGTAGATTTTCGTCACAAGCTGCCAACAAATCTGATTTTCATAAACATTCAAATAGTTACAAAGTAATATAAAGTCACGTGACCAAGCAATTTTCAGCATTAATGTTGTAACACAAATAAACGTCTGGTTTTCGTCACGAGCTGCCAGGTGACACTCGGTGATAAATCTGTTCCTCTCGGCCCTCCTTCATGGCTGCGTATCTAGCAGCAGTAAATAAGAAATCACTGAGTCTGTTAAGGTACTGCAAGGGCTCAGGATCAACTTCTCCTGATGTTACCAATGGTGTTACTCTGTAACAGAAATATTGATATTAAACATGTAGTACAACAACAGTAAATCACTGAGTCTGTTAAGGTACTGTAGAAGCTCGGGATCCACTTCTCCTGATGTTACTATTTGTGTTACTCTGTAACAGTAAAACAGAAATATTGATATAGTACAAGAACAGTAAGTCACTGAGTCTGTTAAGGTACTGTAGAAGCTCAGGATCCACTTCTCCTGATGTTACTAATGGTGTTACTCTGTAACAGAAAAACAGAAATATTGATATTATAGTACAACAACAGTAAATCACTGAGGCTGTTAAGGTACTGTAGGGGCTCGAGATCCACTTCTCCTGATGTTACCAATGGTGTTACTCTGTAACAGTAAAAAAGAAATACATGTATTAATATTATAGTACAACAACAGTAAATCACTGAGTCTGTTTAGGTACTGTAGAAGCTCGGGATCCACTTCTGATGTTATCAATGGTGTTATTCTGTAACAGAAAACAGAAATATTGATACAGTAGAACAACAGTAAATCACTGAGTCTGTTAAGGTACTGTGGGGGCTCGGGATCCACTTCTGATGCTACTAACGGTGTTACTCTAATGAAAAAAGAAATATCGTTTGAAAGGGGAGTATGAAAAGTCGTTTACTTAAGAAATAACAACTAGATAGTTGTGGTTTATAGTCTAGTACATGTAATTCCACGAGTCACATGAACCAATCAAATTATCACTGAGAAGGGGAATTACTGGACAATGAACCATGGCTAGCTAGTTATTATTATTCAAATATTGTTCTGCAGACGACAATTGTCGGAGCTTAGTGGACTGGAAGTTTGTTGGAAATGTACACCAGGCGAGTTCTAGAGTACATATAGGGAGAAAATCTCAAGTCATGTTAGAATTTGAATTAGTTCACAAATGAGGGCATTCCCTCCGAAATTTAGTTCAACAATTATATATACATGTGTACGATTAATGGAACTTTGTGTATAAGGAGCTGTTAAGATAAGGCATAAAATCTGCCCTGAAAAGTTGAAAGGAGCTGTTAAGATAAGGGCTTGATTTAGCCCTGAAATCACTCGATTATTTCGTTGTCCTTCTATTGTAGGAAAAAAAAACGGTCAGGATTAAAATATCAAGTATTAGAAGATTCCTAGTGGGTATTTTATTTAAATAGATTTGGTTATAGATGTTATAATTACGGGTTGAAGAGGTAGGGGTACTGAAGAGAGAAAACGTCAAATATTGAGCAAAAATTCTCAAAAAATGCAGAATTTTAGATAAATTTGATGTTAGTTATGCTTCTGTAGCTTTTCAATTCAAAATTTGATAAATGAAAAAAACCCTTGAGGTTATTATATCAATATTATAGGCAAAATCCGCAATCCGGAAACTTGAAAACGGTTTCGTACTTATCAGCCACATATGTAGCTTTCAGGCGCAAAATACGCACAGTATAGAAATAGACAACTTTCTTGTTTATTTCCTTCCTAACGGTTAAATATTTGATCAGAACATACTCTGAATAGATTGTTCTATGATATTAACAGGAAAAGAAGGCAATTTTAATCTATTTTACCGCTGTAAGGAGTGATTCTAAAATAGTCATCCATCCCCCCTTTTTTTCGTTTTTCGTCTGTAGGACATTGTTCCCCCCTTCAGTAAAGAACCCCACTTGGCCAGAAAATTTCTTTTATTGATATACACATTTGGTGAAAGCGGCATTCTGAACCAAGGGGGGGAACAATACGTTTCTGTTTTCCATTGATTTGTATGGGAAAAACGCTTGATTTGACCCCAAAATCGGTCTTATTTAAGATAACTTATCTAACCTCATAGAAGATTCATATCTGGACCAACTTACTAGTTATTTTTACAGAAAAAAAATCTTAATTTTTGCATTTTGAAATATCGACTTTTCAGGGCAGATTTTACGTCTTATCTTAACAGCTCCTTTCAAAATGCAAAATTTAAGAATTTTTTTCGGTAGAAATGTCGAGTAACTTGGTCCACATATGAATCTGCTTTCAGGTGGGATAATTTATTAAAAATAAGACCGATATTTACATGTAGGTCAAAATAAGCGTTTTTACACAGAAATCAATGGAAAACGGAAAATTTTTATACAACATCGTTTCCCCCCTCGCTTTACAATGCCACTTTCACCAAAGGTACTTAATAATACTTTATACATTGTATTTTCATCCTGATTAATTTTTATCTAAAGTTGAAGGACAACGCAAGAGAAATAATCGAGTGCTTTCAGGGCTAAATCCGGCCCTTATCTTAACAGCTCCTTTATATATAACTTACCTTCTCTCAGCTCTCCTACAGACAGATCTGGCCACATGGAGAGACGCCGATGTTTTACCACCAGACTGTAAGGAAAAAAATATCTCAAAGACAAATCCACCTTAACATGTTATATAGCTATAAAAAGGCACAAAAATAGTTTATCAAAAGATCTACATGTACTTTGAGATCACCAATGCTTTTATTTTACATGGAAAAATCTCATATCTGACATTTGGAGCATCATCATTGAGTGTTTTACTTCAAATATATACTATTCCGTATTTTCGAAAACAAGAGTTGCTTCCCCTTTGGGACGGTATCTGACGTATGCTAATTGTGACGTTATAAAATTCTATGGAAACGGTCCCTATTCAGCAGGAAATAACGGTACAAATCGACGTTACCATACCATTTTCATGACGTCATAATGGTTTTACGTCAGATACCGTCTCAAGTGGGAAATAACTCTGTTTTCCGCAAAGACTCAATAATGATGGAAAAGACTCTTTCACTGTCATATGATAAGGGAGGTAAATTAAATTTGACTTTACCGGTAAAATGAATTTATCTAAGGGGGGTAACTCCTCTGTGTATATATCTATCCACTTCTCCAGGTCAGTAACATTACCAGGGCTGAACGTGGTCCTGTCTGATAATAAAGTCATTATATGATGAGAAATTGTTGTCAGAAAAATTTTAAATATGAATGAAAAATGTTGTTATTGTGCAAGACTTTGCCTCTTTATGATATTAGGGTTAATAAATTATCAAAATAGAGTTACTAAAGATTCATAGAAAAATTACAAAAAACTTTGATATTTTTAATGAAAAACTTAAATTTGAATTTTTAGCAAGACATATTGAAATCTTAATACTGGTAAATATAGATGCATGAATTAATTGAAAAACATTTTTTTTTTTTACTTCTTTTCAAACCAATCATGGAAAAAAGTAGAAAATTTTGAAAAAGAAAACAGTATAATTATGACTGGTGTGTACTCTTTACCTATATGACTTTGTCTAGCTGAGGATTTGGGTGTGGCCAGACAGGAGCCAATATCCTGGAGTACACACTGGATCTACAATAAACAAAGAGAAGTCGTTGCAAAAAAAATTTTAAGGTGGGTTTATAATATTCATCAAACATTGAATAGTAAATGAGTTATCGGAGTTATCCATAATTATGAGTGAATAATGCCTATTGATTTCCAAGGTCAAGTGTCAAAAGCCAAGGTCACAATTTGTAATTATAGATTAAACATACTGCGGACTAATTCCATCTTTATCTAATTTAACTTGTGAAGTTTTCTTGGTCTTGTTTGTCGGATTATGACAAAAAAATTGAAAATTCTCCTGCTTACCTGAATTAATTTGTCCTCTAGAGGAAGCTTGGAATCTCTAGAAAATTCAACAGCAAGCCTGAAAAAGAAGGATAAGAAATCAATGTGAAGTACCCAAATTCAATTAAATTCGATTCAATTAATGTTTTTTTTCACTCACTGAAGACAAATCAATGTAAAATTCCTTTATTTTCTTCACATCTCAAAGACTTTTTCATCAATTTTGAATATTTGCTATTAATTGAGCTACACAAATTTTGAATACATGGCCTTCACCTACATATTTGTATGTGTACAGAAACTGGACATAGTTTTGACCTTGACCTACATATTATAAAGAATATTTCATTCATGATGAATGTGTGTAAAATAAACAAGAATACTATACCAACTATTTATAATGAATGCTTACCTAATGCGGAATGTACATACATGTATTTCAAATATATAAATATGACTATAATCTTTTGACCTTGAACTTATACACTTTGACCTGTATGTCTTTATTCTATGATTTTGACACTAAGTTACAATTATGTATAGAATATAAACATGACAAAAATAAATACATGTATTTTGAATATGTATGAAGTTTCAATACTCTTTTTTTGGCAAGATTTATTTTCAGATTTAAAGTCCAGAAATGTCGAAAAGTGTCAGTCTGAAGGAAATGTCTGACAAAAATTCTTTCGGACTGACAAAAGTTCGCAGTACTTTTCATTGTTCAGACTGACATTTAAACTGACAAGAGTGAAACATATTTCGACATCTCTGAAAGTCATGAGTATCTTGATTTATAGAATGACATATCTTTACCCTATAGCAGATGACAACTCATCTGTGGATCCTAGTGCCTCAAATATAACATCATCTTTTTTCCTCCTCTCTCCGGTGAATGTGGATGAAGTACCTAAAACATGAACTTGTAGCTATATATATATAGAATTAATAATTTATTCGTCCTCTGATATGGTAGTCATACTGTAAGTATACTGTTACACAGCCAATTGTGCCTCACATGAAATTCATATGATATGAGCATCATGTAAATTTCACATAAAAATTCATGTAAAATTCATATAAATTTCACATAAGATTTATGTGAAAAATATTTCACAGGAAACTGAATTAACATAACATCCATGTAAAAATCTTTACATGAATTTCAAGTGAAAAATTTCATGTAAATTTCATGTTAATGCTCGTTTCACATAAATTTCATGTGAAAAATTTCATGTTCGTGCTCGTTTCACATAAATTTCATGTGAACTTTCATGTAAAGTTCATTTAAATCTTGCATGAATTTCATATGAGGCACAATTGGCTGTGAATAGTTTGTAGAGTTAGTATCAGCTCTTTCTTATTCATAAGCATTGAAAAACAAACTATCTGTGATAGAGTTAAAACATTGTTTTAATAAGCATATTTTCAACGGATTGTTCCTTTTAAATTGGAAAATCAGATTTTGTGATAAAATAATTTGTTAAATATCTGAAATTAGATAGATATAAATTGACCCTCCAGAACGCAGGAAAAATTTGAGAAATTCAATGACAATCACAATGCAATTTTGATGTTTGACCAAGGTTCGAAGCTTGTTTGTCCGAGGTAAAAGCATTGTGACGTCATGAAATTTTGCATTTTTTTTCCTGCAATCGGAAGGGTAAATTATGACACGTTAAAATCATTAGTGATCATTAAAAGCATATTTGCGCTCAGCCTGTTATACATGTAAGAATCTTATAATTATTCTTCCTTTCTTTAAAATTATGTTATACCTTTATCTCCGGTTTTTGTGTAAATCTTTGGAAATTTCTTCACATCAGACTTAGATGGACATCTGCAAAGAAGACAAACATTAAGCTTCACAGTCAATTATATTACATTGTCAATTTATACACAAGCACTTGGTAATATTAGATCTCACTCAATCAGTATGCATTCTTGAGACAAGTGTACGTAATTCGGTCTTCTTTAGAAATACAGAGTTACTTCCCATTTGTACAGGTATCTGACGTCAACGCATTGTGACGTCATCAAATTCTATGGGAACTTAATGCATGAAATTCAGGGAAACAGGGTTACATATATGACCAATCTAATTAAAATCAGATCTACTTCTTCTCTCTTGGAGTTGATCTGATTTTAATAAGATTGCATATATGACGTTTTCAAAGGAATTTAATGACGTCACAAATTGCTTTTACGTCAGATACCTGCACAAATCGAATGTAGGTCACTGTAAATCGAGAAGACGTAATACCTAATACTCCCTCTTGTCAGATGTCATACATGCATCTCCAGTGGGTTTCTTTTGGAGACTTATCAGGCCATTACTAAATTGAATAAATCAATTATTATAGCAATTCACATGATTCAAGTGCTTTAATTTTAAGGTGTTTGGGTGATTTTACTCCAATAATTGCTTGTATGTGAAAGATAAAATAAAGACTCTGATCTTGTTGTATTATACTCTCCAAGCAAAACTCACCGGAGACGCAGTTTTGTGTATGACATCTGACAAGGGGGAGTAAGGTACAAATGTACTACGTACACTTGTCTCGAGAAGATGGAATAATTTTCTATCATGTCTATATCCTTCTTGTAACACGACCACAGGAATTGGATGATTTGTGGGTTAATTGCACTGTGACGTCACAAACTGCCCCCTTCTCATATATACAGTAGGTTTTTTTTTTTTTTGCATATATATATATATTTTGAGAAATAGGCATGCAGTTTTAGACAACACGTACAGTGCATTTCCATGAAATATCCAGGTGCACACACACGTAAAAATGCAAAAAGTGTATATATTATAATCTTCCACACAAGGAAGAAAAACAGTGTGTTTTTTTTTTCTTGGGCGCTGGCTTAATTTACAAACATGACAAAGGAGTGAGTGAATGGAAAACTTTTTTTTACAGAAGTTCTTTCATTTGAAAGTAGCTATGTTGAACAAGTTCTCAAGAATCAATTTTCATATGGAAAATTTTTGTAGCCATACTTACAAGGTAATTCTTGTACAATGCAAAGTTCTTGAGCATAAAAGCCGACAAGCAATGGGAATGATTAATTTTGACATTTTGCATTGCGCAACGTCAAACTGAAAGTAGAAGAAAGCGCGAAATCGAAAGTGAAAGTAACGTGAGACGTCCAGTCAGTTTTCTTGCTAAAGTCAAGCTAGCCCGCAATAGTGGCCCGCAATAATATAAATTTATCGCCTATACAAATATTTATTTATAGCTTTCAAAAAGAGTTATCCTTCTTAGCAAAGAAAAATTAAAAGGAGAGCAAAGAGGGGGGGGGGGGGATCTGTAGTTCTAAAGTTTCTTCGTCGGGGAGGGGGGGGGGGGCAATTATTTTAAAATAACTTTATTCGATTGAAATAAATATGCCTTTTAGAAAACTGAAAAGGATCCTTAACACCCCCTCCCCCCTCTTTTTTTTCAATTTGAAAGTCTGTGAATATAATTAAACGATACTTGAGTATAAGCTTTTAAAAATGAAAGATGATGAGATAAATCTTTCAGCATATCGCGAAACATGCGCGTTATAACGCTAAAAATATCCTATGAAAAATATTTAAATTAGAAATGTTAAAAAGCGAATTTGCGAAGTATCGAATTTGCGAAAAATCGAAGTTACGAAGAAGCGAATTTGCAAAGAAGCGAAGTTGAGAAGAAGCGATAAATATTACGAAGAAGCGAAGTTTCGAAAAAGAAAAGTTGCGAATGAGAGAAGTTACGAAGAAGTGAAATTACGAGGAAGTTCAGTAAATTATTAAGATGCGAAGCACCGTATCCTCGCTTCGTTGCATCGTAACTTCGCTTCTTTCCATCGCAACTTCGCTTCTTTGTAATTTCGTTTCTTCGTCACTTGGCTTCTTCGTTACTTCGCTTAATCTTCGTAACTTCACTTTTGTGTAACTTTGCGTCTATTTGATACGGGGAGGAGCGAAGATGCGATTTCCCCCAAAAGAACACCGTAAAGTCGCGTTTTCATTTTTCTTTCACTCGTTACTAATACATTGAAATGAAGATATGATATATAATATTTCAATTTTTATCATGCATATTTTGTAAAAATATTCAAAGCTTTACACACTTTTCTTACTGCCATCATATTCTAAATGTTATAGGTCGCTTTTATATAGAAATCAGTGGTTGATTTAGAGAAGGGCACATCCCGTGCCCCCTTTTCCACCGAAGTTATTGATTCAGAGTACTATTTTATGTGTTAAAGCACTAAACTTCAGTCATTTAAAAAAAAATGATATATAATCATATTATCAAATGCCTATATTTGCAGCTCGATCACTCTGCATTCTGATTTCTTTGCAATTGTGTTTGATACTGGTGTCTCTACAGGGGTGTCAAGGGGGTTCCAATCTCTTCTTTAGGCAGTCAGAATTTTTAAATATAATGATTATAAATGCTATATATATGCAATGGAAATCGTAATCCATAAATTTTGACCATCTTTTTGTCGAAGCGAAGATACGATGCGAAGTTACGATGTTTTATCTTTTGAAGTAATTAATTGAAGAGCTCTCTAATTATTTGAGTAATTTGGTCTTCCAAAGGACTCATCAGTCATGAAACTGACGTCAGGGTGATCATCTTTGAACCCTTACCCGTTGGGCGTGGTCAGGAAAATGACGCAATTAATCCTATTTGAAAGTATCCTTTGTTAGCTACGGCTAGCGTAAGCGAAGGCTGGAAGGCAAAATTAAATGTGGTGATCGAACCCAAGGGTCAAGGACTTGAAATCATTGCTAATGGTTTCTAATCCGTCGGGCCAGGTCAAAATGGGCCGAAAATAGGTTAAACCTACTGGAAAATAACGTCACTTCGCCTCCGGTTTTTTTTTTTTTTTTTGCAGAGGCTAGAGTATCTAAGGGTTGTCAGACAAATGTTTATAAGTCATTGCTTTGACCTTGGCCCAAGTTGATGTGGGGTCCCCTGTAAAGTGCGAAACGAAACAAAAACGAAACGATACGAAACGAAACGAAACAAACCGAAACGAAACGAAACAAACCGAAACGAAACAAATCGAAACGAAACGAAACAGATCGAAACGAAACGAAACAGATCGAAACGAAACGAAACAAAACGAAACAAAACAGATCGAAACGAAACGAAATAAAACATAAAACTTAAAGAATATGAGAAAAAGAGGAAAAATCGCCGAGAACGAATATTTAAAGACAATATCAGCATGTAATATTGCCTTAATCCAAGAGTTCTACATTTTTAACTAGAACCGAGAGGTTTTCTTGAAAGAGTCAAAGTTGACAATTAAAAAAAGTAAATGTCAAATGCCATTCATGTATTCAAGAGGACTAAAGGGGAGGGGATAGATAACCAAGCTATGACACCGTAATGAGACCATAAAACTGGGGGGGTGGGGGGCATTTCAGGAAAAAAATCTTATCCTTTTTCAAACGAAATATCCCCCCCCCCCCAGTATTTGTTCTCATTTTTCCTCTGTACTAGACTCCTCCCAGCTAAATAATATTTTCCGGCTATGACGAGGTTATTCATCCCGTTCATTCTCCCTTAATCCTTTAAAATGCAATTGTGCTATATACCGTATATATTATGTTTTAATCGTCAACTTTGACCCTTTAAAAAACCCTCCAGCCACAAGAACTAATAGTTGAAGGCAATGATATAAGCAGATATTGACATCCGTGCTAGTTCTCTGCATTAACATCAATTTTTCTCGAGTTCTTTAAGATTTATGTTTTGTTTCGTTTCGTTTCGATCTGTTTCTTTTCGTTTTGTTTCGTTTCGTTTCGTTTTTTGTTTCGTTTCGCACTTTACAGGGACCCGTTGATGTGAACCCTTTGAGACATGAGCTAAATCATACGAAAATATGAAAGTTATCCTATAAGCATATTGAGTTACCTTGAACTTGATCACATGACCTTTGATATATCTGAAGCCTATGGGTCATAAGCAACAACAAAATGAAATATTAGTGATTGGATACATGGTTAAAAAGATATAGCCTGGACACGATTACCATATACAATTTGATTACTTAAGTATGAAAGTGATTTGGTAAACGGTTCAAGAGATATATAACTCGACGTGTGACAGACGGACAGAAGGACAAGTTGAAAAGGTCGAAATTTTGGTACCAAAAAATACGTTTCTCAAGATACATACAGATGCAAAATTTGAAAACTCCATCATCTCTACTTAAAATTTTATACCTTTCAATTGAAATGAATGACGGAAAGACATACAGACAAACGGGAGAACCAATCGCTAAAGGCCAAGGGGTCAAAATCTTAATAATGATTATAATATTGGAATTTTTTTCAAATTAACGTACTTCGGACTTCGCACTACGGACTTCGCACTTAAGGGGTCATATAAAAGAAATCAGATGCAATTAGAAACGTTAAATCAGAACACACATGGACGAAATGACAATGGAAAACTTTCAATATGTATTTATCATTATACAAATGAAAACAAATAAATTCTTCACGCAGAGTACTCTAAGTTCATTGGAATAGCATTTATATTTTGTGTTTGTGACAAAGTCTCTTCGAAATGCGATGTCCCAAGTCGGAAGT